>JAFIDM010000001.1:114453285-114520495 GCA_023159025.1 Thereuonema tuberculata | reverse complement strand
ATATTTTCAACATACTGGATCTGAATGGTATTGAGGAGGAACTTTTGCAAAACTAATATTATGAAAAAAAGTTGTACTTTATGAAAATTTTTTTACTTTTTTTTTTTTTTTCATTTCAAAACTATTCATAGAAACTAAAGTGATCCCTCTTGTGAATCAAAGCTAAGATCCTGCGACAGTTATTTCAAGCTTATTAGGCACTCTTCATCCAGGGCTTCCCAGCGTGGAAAGCCTCAAAAGTCAGGCGGATCAAAATAATATAGTCATAGAAACTGCCCAAGGATTTGATTTCCCCATTTTGAGTTTATTTTTTTTATTTTCTTAATCTTAGTTTTTGAAGGGCCATTTTAGTTTCAATGAATACATTATTTTCCCCCTAGTGCGTCTTTGCGCACTGAATAGCTCTGGCTGAAGGGAGCCAAATAAGTTATAAGTTAAATAGCCAAAATAGCTATTCTATGATCTCAGCTATGATCATAAAAGTTCTCTTTTATCTTGAATTCATAGTTCTATTAAGATAATTTCTATAAAAAAATGTATAATATTACAAACATATACAGAAAATGTTCTAATGTTTTATAAATTATAATATTATAGAAAATAGATCACTCTTTCTGTTACAGCAATAAATTATAACTATTTTGTATTTCTTTTCCATTTTGTTCATTCTGAAGAAGAGATTTTCCTGTAAATTCCGGAATGTCAATATTATTATTATGTATTTTTAAATTTAGTTTGTTATAACTTAAAATGATCTTTATTCTTAAATCATACACTTTAACCTTTTTGAGATTCATCTTCAATAAAAAGGAAGAGAGGAAGACAGAAAATGTTTTTATCTACATTTTTTCCTAAGAGAGTTTTCGAAGTGACAAAAAAAAAATTCTGTCAAAATAGAATCTCTTGAACCTATTTTTGAGCCAAAATTCCGTCTGTTTATTCAATGGCTTTACTGTTAGTTTTGCGATGGACCTATTGTGTTGGAAACAGATATTCTCTGAGCTTTCCTGCTTCCATTACATTTTGTCGCCTTTGTTTCCTAATCAATACAAAGTTCTTTTATCTCGGACTATTTCAGAGACAGTGGATCAGCGCCACCTAGACTCCATCTTCATATAATCGCTTTTCTCTCCATTCGGCCTTAGGCTCCACGAGATTAACCTTTAATAAAACTAATGTAATTTACATTGTTCTTATATAATTGGCTTGTTTTTCTTCTTCTTATGAGTACTTTATTAGTGAAAGTAAAAAAGATACTCTGAAAGCTTTTTCACATGTAATAAAAAATTCTTTTAGTCAATGTTTAAGACTATGTAAAAGATTTATCTTGACTTACACAGGAATTCCTTACAAAGTAACTTAAAATTTTATAAAATGATTCTAGCTTACTTTAACTAAAACCATTAGCTCTTTAACTTCGTTTGTATCATCGAAGTTCGATGTATCGTTTAGAAAAGAAATATGATAAGTGTAAAAGTATGCTTTTTCTTATATCAGATTTCTATGATTACATTATTAACGCATTTCTTCTCCGAAAAAGCGCGCCGGATTTCGATAATATTTGCCAAGCAGATGGAGGTCACGGAGTTTAGAAAATGATGCTGGAAGTTGGTCCTATCGTCTAGAGAAAGAAATAACGAAAATAATGTCCTTTTGGGATATGTCAGTGGAGAAAAATTCGATAATTGGTTTCAATTGCAAAATAATTAAGGAGTACTTGAATTTCACACAATAATTACGAATTATAGCATACTTCGGATTTTGTGTTAGTGTTCGTATAAATTTTCTTAGTGTTTACTTTGCCGCGGATCTAGGCGCCCCCTCACAGGATTGATTTTTTTGTATTTTTTTTGCTTGCATTAACAAAAGGACGATGGATAAAAAAAAACTCTTTTCAATTGTTTCTTTAGACTTTGAAATCTCCACTTTGATTCCGACGTAAAACCTTTTACTTTTTATTAACGACCAGACTTGCGCAGATCTACATTGTGCAACTGTTGTACTGTCTAAAAATAATGTCCAAAGGCTGATTCACCATATCAGTCAAAAATAAAGTCGTATTGAAATTGCAGTGTATCGTACCCAAATGCAGAGACCTTCCACGGAGGTCGTCATCTAATCGGATATTAATCACGTTTCAAAATTAGTACGATTTCACAAATCTGTTCAGATAGTTTGGTCCTGAAGGAGGAGTGAGACATGATACTATATAGGTCCTTTTTTTGAGGGATTTCCTCACTCCGGGATGAGATATTATCTCGATATTTCGATCACGCACCTTCCCCCACGCAATTAAGAAATTGTCCCCAAGGACTCTTCTCTTTTTTTTTTTCTCGCTCCCTTCTCCTTCTCACAGGGCGGTTACCAGTTGATCGGAACAAACAACACGAGTAAACCCCAGAAACTAACGACGGAAGTTGTTAGTTGTGCGCTTACCTTGATGTGATTGATTTTTATACATCTTCCGAAGAAGGCTCGAGGCACCGGGCCGAAATATCGAATTTCCTGATCCCGGAGTGAGGAAATCCCTCAAAAAAAGGACCTATGTAGTATCTGTTCAGCTTTTGGTTTTGAAAGCCAAAATTTTAATTCAAACAATTTTAATAAAAAAAGCAGATTGTATTGTTTGATTTTATTATATGAAATTCTAGGACCAAGATTTTAGTCTGCAGATCAACTAATTTACAACATCGAAGCTGGTTTTGTAAATTGAGTTTCTTCATTTCCAACTAGAAATTTGTTAACCGTTTATTCAAAATCTACAGAAGCTAGAAATATGAAATATTGCATGCCTCTGAGGAAATCCATGTGAAGTGCACAATTATATTTTCAATACTTAAAACTGTAAAATGTATACGAATTATTTGTTTTAAAAACTTGGAAAAAAGCCATAAGAAAAGCGCCGTTAGTTCTTAAACCGAGACAAAAATTTGTAATTTCTAATAATCCTACAGCGTCGTAGCATTAGTCGCTTTTAAATACTTCAACCGCAACATATGTACGTATATATTTATTATGCAAATTTTCGGAAGTGATCTCAACAGTGAGCGAGTCTACTCAAAGTCCCACAGTTTGCTAATAACTAAAAGAATATTCTTTTGTGGAAACTTAAGAAAAAAATAAAAACAGAGTTTAATCATCGTATAGATAAACAAATGTTAATATTTGTATTGAAGGCTACTTTATTTCTCAGTCTAACAATGCCCGTCTTTAATACACTACAGCCTCGTTTATCCGGACTAACTGAGACCAAAGGCAATTCGGAAAATCGAAAATCCGGATAACCCGGGTAATATGGGTAATAAGCAAAACAAATCCTTAAATAAGCAGACTTACCGTTTATTACGATAAAAAACTATGTTTTGTAACAAAATTACTCCAGTAAAGCTTTCTTAAACTCGACAAAAAGCATTTTATTATTTATTGTACAACCTATGAAGGAACTGTAGATTTAATCAAAATAAAAAGCGAATGTACTTATAGTTACGTTCTTGCTATCATAGTTAAAAATTATTATCTATGTGAACATTAAATAAAAAAAAAATGTCTACAATCTGATCCGGATCAATGAGAGCCGGATAAACGAGACTGTAGTGTGCAACCAATAAAGCGAGGTATTATATTGTTTTTCAGAATATAGTTACGTTATTAATGTGATAAGATTTCAGCATTTAAATGTTTGTTTTACAATTACCTTTGTTTTGGAGACCAGAACTTCGTAGGCTTATTAATTAAATATCGAGAAAGTTGCTTTGCTAGTTTAGTTTTCAACGGCTTCAACTTTATTTACATGGATGTAAAGTTCAACAAATGTCTGTAACGACAGTTTCAAGCAACAGAAAATAAAGCAGGAACTCTTTGATAGAAACCAAACTTTATTATTTCATTAATCCCTTTTTTCCTCAATATAGTTTTATTTTATTTCTATTCAATAAAGCCAAAAAATAGTTCTTCTGAATTTTTGAATTTTGTTGCTTTTAATTTCTTGGGTGATGAATTTTGTTTAACTTCTATTTTGAATTCAAATTCCTGCTTTATTTTCAATTGTTTTGTTTAATAATGCTAATAAATCTTTTGCAGTGAAATAGTTTCGAAATAATAATAATATTTCAAATTTTAAACCGAGCGGTTTCTTTATTAATTGTCAAAAAACGAAGGAAGATTAAAATTCTCTGTAGAGTATTTTTTTTTTCTTTTTTCTTTTTTGTGTTCGGTACAAAACGCTTCAAAAGAAAAGAAAGATTTAACCCAATCTTCCGACACATCGATAACAGGTCCCGGAAATAGACGAGGTTTTCTTAATATCCATCCTTCAACGCTCACAACATAACAAAGAAACACCATAAAAATGGAACATAAATACAATTTTTTATTATGGATTCAAGGAAAACACCGCTTTCAAATATCAGCCCAGTGCCAGTTTATTGCACTGCTCTAATAAAAGCGGTAAAATTTATTTAAGCAAAATCGTAAGGTTACAGAGAAAGTGAAAAAAATTTTGTTGTTAAGCTTTACTTGATTTCTATAATTTGCATTTCAAAATGGAATGAATTTTGCACACTGATTAGATTGCTCCGATTTATAAAATCATTTTTCAAACAATTCTGTTATTTTGAGTCTACAGATAGATTTAAGACTGGATTACATTCCCAAAAATGCGTAATAGGTCAATTTGGTCGTGAGTCAAAAGTCATACAGTAAAGTATATTGTAGGTAAAAAATATATACAATAATGATATACACAGATTACTAAGTCACATATAAGGTTGAAACACTTTTAAAGTTAATTATATGCAAAAAAAGCGGAATGTTCAAAATACATACTTAAATAACAATTCCACAGCTTTATTGTACTATACATATTACAGTATACCTAGTGGGAGACGAAAGCATGCAAGAGGGAGCGGAGCAAAGAAAACAGTCTCTAAGCTGGATTTGAAATTTCAGTGTTATCAAGTAAATATGCAGTAAATAGAAACTGTAAACTACAGCACACCACAATCAATCGTACGTATATCAGTATCATAGCTGCAAAGTACAAACTTGATATTCAATACCATTATTCATACAGCTGATTGTGCAGTCGGTTTGTTCTGCTAATTAGGTCAACTCAGTCTGGATTATGAATTATGACTGTGACCTTCGTCGTATCCAAATCGAAAGTGCTTGTAAAATTCTAAGGGGTCTTCGTCGTAACTGCGAATAGTTGTAAAGCGGTATCTGTTTGTATCTAAATCTTTTTACTCTCTGTCTTCGCTAATGCTAATGAGTTGGATACTTTACTGATAAAGAAGTCTTTAAATTTAGAGTTTGGTGTTACAATTAAATGGAGCTACAAGGTGTAAGTATATGAAATAAAACTTCTAAGTAGGAAGAATTCCCTGATTTATTAATTTGAATCTAAATTTGAATTAGATTTGCAAAAGAAGATTCAATTCGAGGATTTTTCTTTTAGCAATGAATTCTTTTATCAAAAGCAGAAGGTAATGCAATTAGAAATGCTTTACATAAAAAGAAATAAACGCTGAGCATCTTGTAAAGAGAATTTAGAATTGGGAGCCTAGAATTGTACTGCTTGCATGTTAAAACAAACTGACATAAAATTGAAATTTGAGATTTCATGATGTTGAACATAATTTTTGACATTTGATAAGTGGTTTGTGAAAATGAAGATTTATGAAGGTTATCATGAAAATTCCTAGTATACGTAAAGCTTAGACTTAGACACATCCGAAACATCATCAATCACGGGTAAAGATAACTATCAGCAAAAAGACGGGATTCGACGACTAGATAATGAATGAAGCAGGTAACATATGAACAAAGTTCAAAACTTAGTTCTGTCATGGAAAAATGATATGGGCTAATTTGATGATTGTGATGGAAGCTAACAATGATAACAGTAGTCAGCAAATTTTTGATGTTTTTTTAAAACATGGGATGAAATAAGCTATTTTTACTTACTTTATCCGGCATGCGGATCACGAAATTAGTACTATGTAACATGCACATTTCTTTTTGTTGTTCAAAATACACCTCGCCATTTGTTAAAACCACGAAATGAAATTTGTAGTCATGAAAATAAACTTAAGTTTCCTAATGGCATATCATATTTTGCAGATTAAACATTTGCAATAAAATAAAACAAAAAATAAAAAAAAAATAGCAGAGAAAGAAAAAAATGATCATAATAATTTTCAATAAGACAAAATTTTATGCTTCAGAAGACGGTAAACAAGTAAGACTAATGTATAGTTCCCATATTTCCTTAGTAGATCCTTTCTTCTACAGCCTCTACCATTAAATATTTCCAACATCACTCCAAAATCAAAATGTAAACTATATTTAATAATAAAAAAGCAAATTTACAACAAGAAAACGTTTTCTTCTCATAAATTTGCTTTTTTGATATTAAATGTAGTTTACATTTTAATTTTGGAGTGATGCTGGAAACAAGTAAGACTAATGTTGGCCGCGCGGTTGGCGTTGTCGCTATGACATCGGCCTCTCACCTCTTAGTACCGGGTTCGGTTCTCATGTGGGTTTCGTGATGGTGGACGATCCGCGCTGGGCAGGTTTTCTCGGGGTTCTCCCGTTTCCCCTGCACTTCTCCAACCATACATTCTCAGTCTTTCTCTCCGTCTATCCTTATTTCCGTGGGATAGTACAATAGACCTCTGGTCGCTGTGCTTGGCTTCTCTGCCACCCACATTCATTACATAACATAACATAAGACTACTGTTTTTACTAATAAAAACATTATTAAATTTATTAATATATATTTGCTCAAATCAATTTCAACATCGATTTTGATATTGAGCTTGAAAAGGACAGTGGAATTGCTTTCCTCTATGTATATCTGCGGAAAGAGAAGGAGATATTCGTTACATCAGTATACAGAAAGCCTTCGTCAGCAGGGATTCTATTGCACTTCATGTCATATCTGCCGTTAGTATTCAAAATAAATTTAGTTCGTATTTTCATCCGCAGGGCCTTTGTGAATTGAAGTACTTTGGACGCTTTTGGTAATGAAGTAGGTGTTATCCGACAAATGCTACTCAGGAACGGATATGCAGTATGGTTCATTAATAGACATTTTAAGAGAGCCATATTGAAGTACTATTGTAATGATGCGAACAGTCTCGCCGCAAAAAAGAAAAAATCTTTGTTTCTATGCAGTACCATGCAGATCTTTTCTCAAAATTGAGCAGGATCGTTCGACTGGTCGGAATAGTACTTACGGCATCAGAAAATAATACAATCAAAAAATTTTTGTAGGTCCCAGGCAATAACGAAAATGGAGCAATGCGAAGAGAAAAAGAGAAAGACGTTGTTTATGGACTCAAATGTTTAGAGAAACCATGCCTATACATAGGTGAGACCAGTAGATCGATGACGGAGCGGGTCTCGGAACATAGAAGGCCACTCCGCAATGAAAACACTGAATATCTAACCTTCCTCCATTCAAGGACCTCCAATCATGTTGTGGACACACAGCGACCAATCGCAATAAGCTTCTGCAAAAATGATTTCATGAGAAAATGCATGGAATCTTTGTTCATTTTAATCACCGATGTGCATACAATGAGTGGTTATCCGTGCCAGCTATGTCGGAATACGGTTTCAAAAAGAAGAGTGAAAAAAAATTAGTCTTAAATCAATAAGTTTTTTAAATACAGTGCAACTTGGATAATTCGAAATCGTGGTTAATTCGAAGATTTCTCTTAATCCCTTGAATTTCTTATTAAATCAATGTTAAAAAATCGTGGATAATTCGAAGTTCAACTTCCTTAATTCGAAGTTTTTTATAAAAAATTTCAAACCATAACGACTTTTCGGCGTTTCATCGTTAAGAAATTCGACACGTGACAACTGAAATCCCCTTCCCGCCACCGTTCGACCCGTGACGCCATTCGAGCTTCCTGCTGTCAGTGTCACCATTTCTTTCAGTAAACCACGCGTCTACAAGAATTTAGCGTTCGGTGAAAAGGTCGCCGTCATTCGCGAGGTGAAAAAGGGTGTGAAGAAGAAATGCCAAATCGCCAACGAATGCGGGATAGCGCCGAATTTCGTCGGTACATTGAAGGACAAACCAACGTAAGTGAAGCTGTTTTCCGTTCACTAAACATGCTTGATGATTTTGCTAACCTTAAACGACTGAATTCTACAAAACAATCAGACATTGCACAATTTTTTGAAAAACTATAATTTTCTGTATTGAATTTAATATGTACTGTAGCTTACGTAATGTAAATCTTATTTTGTTTACATACATATAGTGGATCTTTCATTCCCTGATATTTCTGAATAAATATTTACTTATTGACTGAATAATCTTTTCAAGCATTCAGTGGACCTGAAATTAAAGTTAAAAGATGTAACTTGTTTAATTCGAAGTTTTGGATAATTCGAAGTTTTGTAGTGGTCCCTGCAGCTTCGAATTATCCAAGTTGCACTGTATTATAAATCAATGAAGTTAAAATTACTTGGTTTTTGTTGATTTTTATTACAGTTTTTCTTTATAGTATTTATACTAGTTTTGCAGTACACAGCCCATGGTGACAGACGTTCGCTACGAACGGGATCCAAAATATGGAAAGCCGGTCTTAAAAATAAGAGCACGTGGGGTGGTTGTGATTTCAATGCAGAGATCCAACTTTCCGGCACTACGAAGACCAAAGTTGCTGAGATATGTAAAGTAGGACCAATTATGTTGTACGACGCAACGCACTGTATTTCAATTGATCCTCTTCTGTATAAAACATCATTACATTTGTATTTCATTTCACTTGAAAATAGTTGCTTGAGTTGACTGAAACCGTGGTCGTTGTAATTTTTAAATTTTTGTCAAATATATAATTTTTAAAATAGGTGTGCCGGCTTTGTGATTGCTTTCTAATGTAACTACTGTAAAAAAAGCTTTTTTTTTCCCCCAAAGTTTATTCTTCATTTAAGTGCTATTTAGCTTAAATTAATTTCAATGACTTACGAATTCCAATAATATTTTTTTTTGATAATAATAAATGACAAATAGTAAATAATTTAAAAAAAGACAGTTAAAACTTTGAACAGAAGAATATTCCATTCTCAGAATGAAAATAACTCTTGGTTTTTCGATGTGGATCAGCAAATAAAAGTTAGTAATATTTTCAAAAGTTCGAATCTCGTCTGTGTCCCTAGGGCTTAAGAAAGGCCGAAATGTATAATTCTTTCAAAGTTATGAATCCAGGATAGCAGAACAAAAACACTCAAAACGAAAGAAATATTCTCAAATCCTTACCTTAGGCACGAAGCGTGTTTGGAAACATCTCTCTTATGGAAAGGTCTTAGATTCTATTTTGAAAAAGACAGTTTCTAGCGAAAACAAAAGGAGAAGATGAAATAGTAGGAGCTTTTCTTAAAAATCTAACATATATTAAAAAAAAAAAAAAGACTTATTGTATTTCTTTTGTTTAGTAAGGTTTATATTTTGACATTCTTGCATAAAGACAGCCTGATTTACAGCATTAACAAACATTTTTTGTTTTGTTTTTATTCATCTGTTATATATTTTTTTAACTATTCATAATGATATATACACTGTCTGGCAAATAACACTTTTTTTATTTTTTAATTATGATGTATATATATAAATTATTATATATTAAATATATATGTAATAATTTTAGTGTAGAAAGGAAAAAAAACGAAAATTACATTGAAAAGCTTTCTCAATGTAATAATAATTGTTACAATCAGCAGCTGGCAAGTGATCTTAATTTCGTGTAGAAAGGAAAAAAAAAATGAAAATTTAAGAAAAACATTGTTTTTTTCAGAGTGTTGTTGTTCTTAAAGCTTGTTGAACTATTTCCCTTTTCTTTTTCTTTTAATGTTCAATGGGTACAGAAAATGCGAAGATGGAAAAAATGATACTTACAATGGAAGTGGTTTGTTCTCTTTAATGTTAAATATATGAACAGGTATCAAATCGTGCGGAAATAAATGTTATGTAATGAAAACGAAGACACGCACTGAGTTAGAGAAAGTTAAAAGTATAAACATTAACTGGTTTAAAAGATATATAATAAATAATTAATTTCGGCTGCTCCACGCAGCCTTTGTCGAGCGCGGATAAAAAAGAAATGGCGAAATATATATCTGAAATCTTCGTTCTAACCGTAATGATAGAAATATATATTTCGGTCTTTATAAATCATTCAGACAAGATTATATATTGTTATATATTGCTGAAGCATTTTGTAGTTTCTCAAGAAGCGTATATTCGATTGGAAAAGGAAAACTTTCGACTCCAAGAACTGAAAAAAAGCTCAAGAGACGTATCTTTGATTGAAAATGGTTGAAAGTGATGATGAAAAAGGTTTAATCTACAATATATTATTAAAAGAAAAGTTGATTTTTTCTGGCCCTGTCTCCTCTGAAACCATAAGACACAGAAATGCAAATAAGGTGGTAAATTTTAGATATAGTATTAAGGATGCTCACATTTTCATTGTTATGTGGCTCAACCGGACATACCGAGACTCCTGGATCTCTCAGACGGTCTCCGAGATGCTCACATTTACGTTGTTACGTACGAGGGTCAACTGGAAGTCGCGTGACTTACGATCAAACATGAGGTCTCCGAGACGCGCTCCCGGGTTGTGATCGCGGTCACGAGTGGTGAGAAATTATCTCAGAATCCAAGATCACGTGATGACAGGTTTGCTAGTATTCATATATAGACACGCTAGCTGAAATATCCGTTCCCCGTACGGGTTACAAAAAAAAATGTCCTATTTGCATGGGAAAGAAATTGAAATTGGGAGATCACTTCATTCCCTTCAGTTGTTACAAAATTCACGTGATAGCTACAATTTATTGTTATAATCGAATTTTGAAACTCGAGTTATGTAGATATTAAATCAATATCGACATCGCAAATATAAGACTTCCCACCCCTTTCTGCCAGTCTCCACACCCCAATCACATCAAATTTCCCCAGTTGGTAAAAAGTCTCGTGATCAGTTGAAATTACTGTTATCTTCTTCTTGTGTCTTCCCCGTAGAAGTATTCTTCAATAAAATTTGCCCATCCCCCCCCCTCCCGTTTACACCGCTGGGGCTCGATATCGAAAATTCGATCAAAAATAGCATTTTTTCTATCTTCCAAATGAACACTCATGTTGAATTTCGTTTTGTTTTAATCAGACTCAAATAACAAAAGCATTCAACAGCCGAAGGTGAATCATTGACTTTGAATAAGAGGCTAATTGAGAATCAGTAAAGGAAGCCATTTGTCATCTATAACTCGAATCTCTCTTCGCTATCTATGGAAATCTATCTATCAGACAGCTATAGACAGGAATTCCCTGTCACGAAATGTTAACAGCTAAGAATAAATTTTCTGTAAAATTTATCCTTTCTGTAATCAATTAAAAATAAATACGCTATTTTATTTGTAAAGATGTAATTTCAGTTAGGAATTTCTTATAATCTTTATTTGGCTTTAATTTATAAATGTTGATAATTTCTGATAAATTAGCCACAGACTAAGAAAAAAGGATTTTTGGCAGAAATTCTGTATTTAGGAAGTACAAAAGTAAAGAATTACGTAAAAATTTACTTTTAAACCACTTAAGTTTGTGAAGCAGTTTCCGTTGTAAATTTAATTTTAAAGTTGGAGAAACCAGTGGAAAAATGGCCTAAAATGTACTTTCATTTCACAACGTTAGATGGCGCTCTCTCTCTTATAGTTTATTTTAGAGTCTATTTTTTAGCAATTTAATCTTAAAAAATGAAAATTCACTTTTTATAAGTAATTGACTGAACATACGAAGTCCTACTATTCTTCTTGAACAGTTTTCTTCTGTCCATTCACTTGTCTGTTGGTATCCGCATGGATATATTTCTACAAAATTCGGTACATTTACTTATAATCCAATTTAAAAGAAGGGCATGTTTATTTTTGTCTCCTTATTTTTGTTTACCCCGAAAATCCCAACCCCAAAATGCATGAGCAACTTTCCTAAAAATTTGTTACAATAATTATTAAAGTCCAATTTTCAATAGGAGCACAAAATGTTTTGGTCCCTACCTTCCCCCTAGTCGTCACAAAGAAAAATTGTATTTTTAAATAAAAACCACATCATCTAAATCAATTCTCTCCCGCTTCTCCTGCCTGCATACCAGTATTTATTGCTGATAAATCAAAGCTAGCAAAAATTAGAAAGGTCAAAGACTCCTAAACCCGCCCTAGGAAGCTTCCTTTGTCAAATAATGTGTTCAGTATACTTTAAATGAGTATAATTTATAGACTTACATTTTAAAGCATTCTAGAATGCACGGATATTATAGCAAAATCAGCAACACTGAAAAAGTATTTTCATAATTCTTTTTTATGCATTACTGAAACAGGAATGAGGTCTCAAAATTTTTCGAAAGCTATTTTTGCCCAAACTATTTTAAATCTGAATCGATGCTCTTCAATTTAAAGCCGACCAAAATCCGTGTTCTTGCTATAATCCCATTTTATTAATACAGTTTATATAAAACGATTTTCTCATGGGAAATCATAATTAATTGTTGATAACAGGACAAAGTTTATGTTTAGTTGTAATTTATAGATTCGATGCGATATTAACAGGTGTGTTATGTGAGATATCATTCAATGTTTAGATTTTAAATAGCAGAGCAAACATATAAATCTAACTTTCGATGTCATTTTCATAGAAAAACGAAAGCGAACCATTTATATCTGAAATTCAATCAATTTTGTGGAAGTTTAGCCCCTAATCGCTAGTACACAAGGAACAGCGAAATTATCATTTCCCAATTTCCTAAATAAATAAAATCTGACCGAGAAATTTTGGTTTTCCTTAGTAATTTATATTTTTTAGTTTAATTGTTAAATATGCTACTTTGTTTTCAAATAAAATAGGACTGACAAAGCTCTGTAAAATCAACACTTCATTTTCTATCAAAAAATCTAAGCACTAGCTTAAAGAAATTTTTAGGCAGAAATGTAATTTACATTCTTAAGATGCTAAAACAGAAATTTTGATGAAGAGATTTTTTATTTACAAGCAATGTTTTCAAACAATTAATTTCCTGCAGATCAGAACTTAAAAACAAATTCTGTTCTGTTTGAAGAGCCCGAGTTATATTCAGATTAGCCTGATTGTACATTCTCCAAAGATAAAAGAATGAATGAGTAAGTATGTAAGATAGAAATGTTAGAAAGAAGAAACACGAATCTCTAAACCAGTTCGGGTAATCAACCCAGATTCAAGGTTCAAAAAGTAAATAAAGTAAACAACAATGGATGAGACTAAAGTTTTTACCAAATGTCACATGGTAAAAAATTTGGTCTCACCCATTGTCGTTTATTAATAATTCAAATGCGCAGATTGAATTTTTACGGCGAACGGCTGGCACATGAATTCTCTCACTTATTTTTCATTAGTGAGTTTTTTATTGTTCATTTTCTTTTGAGGCACCACTGCGCTTCCGATGATCTTAAATAAAGTAAGTTTAAGAAAAACTTACAGTGTAAGAACAGTGGATTTTAGGTTCTTCAAATTTTTTTTTGTACGAAAAACAACAATATTATATTTTTTTTCCTGTAAAAATAAAGTAGACGTAATAAGGGAATGTTTATATGTATATTAATATATTTTAATTGAAGTGATCGTCTGTGCGTAGTCTTATATGACTCACAAAGTAATAAATACTTAAGATTAGACGTAGTCGTAAAGATTTTATGTGACAGGTATTTAAGTTTTTTTTTATAAGTCCTTCAGGAGAAAAACCTTTTCTCCAAGAAGCAAGAAAATTACCGTGCTCTAATGAAAACTGAAAACTTGCACTCAGGTTGCGCATAAGCGTCAGATCGACTTGATTCTTTTGCCTGGAAAAATTCCGTTGCTTTCAAATAACTTCATTAAGCAGATACATAAATGCGCACGAGAAATAAGTACTTGGTGTTCTCTTACTATTATTAAAGTAATTAGTCACTCGGTATTTTCTGTAATTGCGGCCTCACATATTTAATCAAGTTTTATTTATTTATTTATTTATTTATTTATTTACTTAATTAGTTAGCTATATAATATACAATATCATATACACACATTAAATTATGAAAAAAAAATCTATTAATACAGTACAATAACATGCAGTATTGTAAAATCAATCTCTATATGTTTAACATCTTGTATATTTAAAGTCCTGTATTGTTTACTAGCTTTAAAATACACAAATTAATTCACTTCGTAATTGAAATAAAATGTAATGGTACGGTTTATCCCAAGAAGGCACATATCCCATGGGGGCGCTGGGGTTAAGGCTCCTATCGTTTCTTTCACCCGGGACTCAAATGAAGTTGAATATCTCCGGAATAGAAACGAGGCATCCAATCTACAGAAGGCTGGGTAGACCTCAGGACCCGTCTGATGGAATCTTAATCTGAGAAAAGTCTCCTATATCAGCTGGGGATCGAATCTGGCTTCTCCAGCTCCCAATTAAGTACATTTCGATTTGCCTATGATATATGTATTAAATAAAATTGATTGATAATAGATAACACATTCTATATCGTAGTGCAACCCAAATCCGGCACTATTAGTTTTGCATGTGCAAAGCCTCATTTTTCGTAATTTATAAATTAAATATCAATATAGATTACAAGAATGAATTAATTTACATAAATTATACTGCAACAATCCTAAGGAAGTTTGAATATTGTGAAATTTTCATTCAAAATTTCAGCGTTCTTTACTCTAGATCTGAGTTACTATAAAATTCTAATAAATTTTAAATTAACTTTGAATTAAAGCCGTAATATCAAAGGATTTTCTATTTTTAAAATATTAAAATAACGCATTTATTAATTCATTTAAATCACAAATACTTTTTATTGTATATTCATAATTTGCAAATATACAGGGTGATTCAAAGTTCCCTGTACTTTAAAGATATGTTAAAATTTCTGTTAAAATGTTGAGATAATATTTGGGATGTTACCATTGCCTTTCTCTCTACTGAGACAGATTTTTTCACATCTAAATATCATAATTTCCAAATAAAGCAGCTTATTATCCGTTAAAAATTCGGAAGACATTAATTTGAAGCCCTAAAAGGTGGTTCAGTGTCGAACTTATAATACTTTGAGATTTAGTTTCGTTTTTATTTGTCAATTTTTTTCATTTAAAAAAGAATGTTTTTTTTTTTTAGTAAAATGCCCTTTTTTATTTAACGCAATACATTTTCAATTGCCTTTTGATAATTTTTAATGTAAGTTTCAAGTTTCGAAAATTAAATAACCTCAATAATATTCCATTAGAATTCAGTTTTATGGATTTCTGTTATTAGTTCACGAAGTTTATTAGTATTTATATAATTAATCTAACATTATACCAATTCCAGAGTAGTTATTAGATCTACAACATACATGTAGCTAAAGGCTTTGCTTTTATTACATCTCCTTCAGAATGAATAACGATGTATCATTATTATGGTTGCTGGAGGTGGACCAGAATCCATCAAATTGAAATGGATGGCGAAGTTCGAAATTTCTGCCAGACACCATAACTTTGAAGTAAGTTATCATTCACTGTTGTTGCAACTTAGCTGTACGGTATTCTATCATTGCTCAGTTATTTATTTTACATGAATATTACTTTATTTTAATTTACTTAGCAAATATGCCCATCAACAAAGATTGTTTAATAGCGCAGTAGCTTTAGGCCTGTATTGAGTTCGGATTTTAAATATTAAATTCAAGAGGATAGCAAAAGAAATCTAGAGAATGGCACCAAATAATATTGATTACTTAAATTTAATTCCACAAGTGATTCAGAAATAATCAACTTGAGAAATTTAAAAAAAAATAGAAAAACAGCGGGACACCTACAGGTTTTGATACTGCGACTACAGTGGCGCCACCATCTGTATTGAATGAAAGTTCTTTCCCGCGCTGCTGAATAACAGTGCTGAGATTTCATATCTAAAAACTCCACTCTATTCTTCTTTGGCTCTAACAGCTGAAATAACAAATCGTCATTGTAGCTAAATAGAGATTGTTTCTGTTGTTTCTGAGTAACTTCCTATATCGATCCTAAAGCATTTTTCTATTTAATGTCACAGCCAAGATTTTAACAAATTTGGACACTTTTGCCCCTAGACAATATTCAGAACTTGAAAGATAAAAAAACAGTCAAAAATTTGTTCCACGAGCTCTGGAACCGTCAAGTTAAATAGACCGGTAACTTAATTTAAAGCAATACATTTACAAGGATAATCAATCTTTTAATTAATTCTTAACTAGTTTATAAAAACTATTGTTAACAACGTACTTAAAAAAAAACTGATTCCTTTGACTTTATCTTCACAAAATTGATTGATGATTATGTTAAAAAAATGCAACATATTTCAGGGAAATAACAATCAAATTCTTGATTCAAGAACCATTTATTCCAATTGTTTTATTTTTTCGTATTTATTTATTTATTCAATTTCATGATTAGCATTTAATTTAGTAATTCTTCAAGCTTTGTAATTATCCTTCTTTTGAATTCATATGTTTTCTTCAAATAAAGTAAACATGAAAGAAAGATTGCAAACAATTTCAACAAACAGAACTAATAGAAATGGAAACCCATCAAGTTCAAAACAAATATTCTACAAATAGCATGAAATCCGATCACACCCATCGATTTTGCTACAACTTTAAAAATGTAAAACTTTTAAAAAGTATCGAAGCAACATGTTTCCATAGAAACCAACGGAGATCAGTTGCAGTATTAGAAAAAAAACCCCAAGTATGTCGGATATATGTCGAATGTTTTCTGAAAAAAAGAAATGCAAAATCACTGTTTTACAGAGCAATTTTATTAAGATACAGCAAACAAACAGAGGAAACCGCAGAAAATATTAGATTTTTTTTTTATCCATTATCTTTACTATCTTGATCTGATACGTTAATCAGTTCATCATTTGCCTGAGAAAATTTTGCTGAAGGCGTATTTATGGAAAATTCTTAAATCTGTCAATAGAAGTAATTAACAGAATAACAGTTGTTCCATTGCAATTCTTAGCCACTTGCAGTAACTTCAATATAGTGATTTTGAATACCAAGGTTTTTGTGGCGCCTTTCGAGCCTTTGTAGTTGTCATGCTGTTCGTTTATTCTTTGAATTTAGTAGTATTTTAGCTCTAAAAGAGATTCCATAGTTAATTCTATAGCTTATCTTTCCGTTGTTAATTAGCTAAACTGATTAAAGTTTTGTTTTCAGTAATTTTCAGTAATTCTCTATTAGTTATAGGAGCTAAACTGACATTACGACAGTCCTCAAGAATATCGATGCAAGAAATTATAATTCAGACCATAAGAATTCAACAATTATGCAATCATAGGAAAAACGTAAAATCCACAAGTTGTAAAAATCTGTAGCGTTGTGAGGAATTACAACAGAGTACCGTGCCATTATCGTGATTAATTAATCTTTCTTCTGAGTTAATTAAACAGTACTGACTTTATTAAGCACAATCATACACAAGATTGGTGTTAAAAGGTTGCAGGATGTGTTAACTTCTATTCTTCATCTGTTTGAGGGGTGAAAATTAATATTTAGATACTTTACCTTACACATTTTAGTTATTTTATTTTAGTTGGATGTTAAGACTAAGATTCTAAAATTTAAAATCAGTAAAATTTTGCTTGATTCTCAATGGAAAAACAATGCAAAAAAACTTCCTCAAGTGGAAAGTTTATTGATATAATCTTTTGTTAGTTTCTAGTTTTTATCTGATTAAACTTTTCATTTTACTTCAGAAAGAAGGAAAAGAAATTTCCTCTGTAAATGGGCAATAAAGAAAAAGAAATATTTATATACGCGATTGATTTAGAAAGTAATGCCTCCAAAGTGATACCTTCATTTGTATGTGGCCGATAGCACCGATACAGGTATCAGTGGAAAGCTTGCAATGTCAGCTGCAAATGGCGGCATCATTTTTCAACATAGTCCCCATTACGGACAACATATTTGCGCCAACGCGAAACACGGTTTTGCATGCCGTCGGCGAAGAATTGTGATGGCTGCTGACGACACCACTGCCGAACTGCTGCTTCCACCTCCGCATCACAACTGTAGCGTTGACCCTTAAGGTGATCCGTAAGTTTGGGGAAGAGCCAAAAGGCGCAGGGCGCAAGATCCGGACTATACGGCGATGAATGTTTCTGGGAGCACAACCTCCCTCAGTCAGCAATTCAATGACAGCTCGTTTCATTGAACCGCATTGTTTCAACCGAATTGTTGTCAACAGAATTGTTGAAAACCGAATTGTTTCAACGGGACATCACCACTGGATGTCATTGATTGCTCCTTACTCTGGAACGAGAAGAGATAGGAAGGTGCAACAAGTGATATTCTATAACTTAAACATCAGTGCATTAATGATAAAAAAATTCAAATTGTTTGCAGTACTATTGGCCAAGTAGTGGTCTTGGAGGCATTACTTTCTGAATGCCCCTCATATTTTTGAATGTACTCTGATCTTTGTTGTTTAAATTTAACAAGGAAACTTTCTCAGCAAACATCTGCAAGAAGCTAAGTAACTAAGAAAGTTACTCGGCTGTAATGACAACAAACAATTGAGAAAGTCAAATGAAAACTCTTAGAGAGTTCTAGAGTTTTCTGGTCGTCCAACAAATCTTAGAAAGAAAAAGAAATGCAAATACATTAGAGTAAAAGAAACATCAGCCAACTGCTGGATTCGAACTCACAAGTCAGATTGAGACGTTTCAGCTGAAATGCAGGCATCTGCTTTTACCATTCGGCTATGCCCGATGGCCATCAGCTGAAAGATCAAGTAAACTATACAATCCAACAACACTGCGATAATGTTCCGAACGAAAAAGCAGATTCGTCCCGTAACTATCAACTGTATCTATTAATTGCCACTTTGAATATGCTTAGGACTTCGATCAGTTTCATTCTCTTTGATAAGCAGAAGGTTGTTTAGCTTTAATTATTCATTGAATTGAATAAATATAACGAAAATACTATTCAATTTCGGAACAAATTTATTGCATGCATTAAGGACTTTCTGTAATGTTTTAAGTCTTCGTAAATACAAAATCATTACTTTAAAGTGTTTAAATAATATATGAAATGTTTAGTTTTACTAACGTATATATTTAGATAAGCAATAGCATTTTGTTTGATTGTTCAGATATGATTTAAACTTTGAGGTTTATTATTTCCTGGTTACATCGGAAAAAATATTAAATTGGCAATATGAAGATTGCATGTAATATTCATTTGTTTTCAAATAAAACTTCAACCCAAAATCTGTTGGTTGATCATAAACTTTCTGACACTATAAACAATAAATCACAAAAAAGGATTTTTCTGGCAAGTCTTCAAAAACTTGGGAGACAAGAAAAAAAAAGTGAAAAATAAAAATATGTTTTTCAGATTTATGAAAAACATTTTGCGGTTCGAAGATTCTGAAATTTCTGTTTTTCGCGTTTCTTTTGTATTGTTGTTTTTTACGAGCAACATTAACCTTCCTCTGCCCACCACCAGGTGGCGGCCTGCGACGGACCGAGCGCTCCCTCGATCGGCTGCTTGCGGAAGCAAGATCGATTTTCTGCGCACCACCCCTTGAATGCGTCTGGAACAGTCGAGTCAGTTGCCGTCGCCGGAGCAGTTGTTGGCGGTGCGGACAACCGAGAGGGTGATGCACGAGTGAAAGCCTTCTCCCACCTCCCACTGGGTCCCGATGAGCTCTGCCGCCGAGCACCTTCTACTGCGCTCCCGCCATGCGTCTTTGGTTCCATCAGGTAAGGCACTGATTTCTCTTCTCCTACGCTGTTAGACGGATGCAGTTGCCCCTGGTGACGTTCGCATCCTGCTAACCCTAAAGCCACGATGCGCATGCATCCACGTGACACACTCCAGGTGGTGGACCTATTGTTATTCCCCCTCTTTTGATGTCAATCCCCCTATTCTGCACAACGACCGCATGGATTATCTTGTGTCCGAGTCTGTCAGTGAGTTGTGTCTCCACAGTTGGGTTGTGTAATGTGATAGGGCGTTGTCTGTTTCCCACTCATTAGATCTGTAATGAACCATTTCGTATTGTTTGGGTTTCATTTGTCTACATAAATGAAACACAACGTTAGTCGGCTCACACGATGCATCTATCACGTATGCCTTGATGAAACCGAACCAAAGACCTATAACATCATGAAGATATCTCTTACACTCTTTCCCCAGTTCCACAAGCTTTGTAATCTTAAATATAAGTTTGAAATGTTATCATTTATTAAAGTCCTACTTTTCATTAGTTTTCTATACGTAACTTCTTCTGTTACTATAATTTTAATGATGATAAGATAGTTTTCCAAAAAAGTATTGTTGGAAACAATAAATAAGAAAACAAAAAAGAAATGACACCAATTTTTATTAGTTTAGTTAAAATTAAAAATAAGTGAAAACAATTGACCAAATTAAATTTAATATACAGGATTTTTCACTTTAACTTAAAAATAATTACTTACACAAAAATTCAGATAAAAAATGTTGGTTACAGATAGGCTAAGAAAAAAAAAAGTGTTCACATCTTTTTTCAACTGATATAAAGAAAATTACAATTATGAACATCTTCAATCTCGAAAAATCTGAAATTTTATATTTTCTCTGCCTTTTTCCAATTTGTTTATGGTTTACAGCCTTTGTACTATTTAAGAAATTTCAGATACTGATACTTATTCATCTCACTGTAATTCAAGAATTAATCAATTTTTTTCTTCTTAATTTCATGCTAAACATTATCAAAATTAATCATTTATAAATCTACAGTGACTCTTATAACATTTTTATATCTTGTCTCAAAAAGGAATGATTGGGTTCCTTCTGTATTCCAAAATAATGGTAGCATACTTCAGAAAGTTACTAATTTTTCAACAATTAATAACAATGAATAATTGTTATATAAAATAACATAAGACTTTATTGAATATTACTATTTTGGCCACAAAAAGTACTATTTTCTGGGTTTTTTTTAATTCATTTACTTAGCAATATAATCACGGATCGTGGACTTAATAAAATAGCGAATTTAATTTTGGTATATTTGATAATAGTTGATTTCTTAGAAATTTAGTACTTACTATATCCAGCATATATTAATAACATAAAGTTTTTACACTGCGTATTTACTTAATTTTTATATTAGGAACTGAGCGAACATCAGAAAATGCTGGAAAAAAAACAAAAATTACTAAGGTTGTACTTTTGACTCATTTACGACATACATACTTATAATACAATTCGTATGTAACTTACATTGAATATATATTTTGAATATATACTTTACGGATAGATAGATATAATTTTCTACTCAATTAACAACCAAAATTTGGTAATAATTAAATAAAAATATATATTTCTGAAGCCGAACTCGCCAATTACGATAAGAAATACATAAAAAATTTAGACAAGTTGTGTCAGTTCATCATTTCAAATCTGATTAGTGAGAAAAGAAATGACACGAGTATCGGCACGAGGAAAAGCGAATGTCAGTATCCCAACAACCTCACGCACTATTGGCTGTTCGATGATCAACATAGGAGAGGCTGTAGGGGAACAGTCAACACAACCAATAGTAGCGGAAAAGCCACTGTTTGGCGTACTGTCGGTTGGCACGTGCTATCCGGAACAACAAAGAGCTCACGATCCCTCAATTAATGTCAGACTGCAACCAGAGAACACAGTCCAGCCCAACACAGAAATTTGTCTAGTGTCGCTCTTATAGATGGGCTACACTGTTGGCTACACTGATGGGCTAAACCTATCATGGTGGGGCCAGTGCCATTGTTTTTTGGCAGCGAAGTCATTTTTATAGTAACGTATGCAATTTAAACACTTTGTTAGTTATGTGTGTAATAGCAACATAACAATGGAATTATAATTAAAAAAATAATTTCATAATAAATTCAAATGTTTTAGCAATCATCTGATCTTTTCCTGATGATTGTTATTTCAGTTGGAATCCTTTATTTCTCATGATGCCTATTTCATTTCTTTTAAGCTTTCATGCCATTTTCTGAGCTGAACAGACAGATCACGAACTTTTGAACAAAAATTAAAAGACAAGTCGCAAAATAGCTCTCGAAGTCTTCTTTGGGCAGAATGTTGTTCGCGAGGCAGAATTATTTCTTATGATCTGTCCTATTTAGATTTTGAAATTCCATCGCATTACAATGCATGTTGTAGTTAGTAGAGCGATCCATCCAGCCATCTAGGACTGCGGAAATATAGGCTCCGATATTTAAGTCATTAACGAGACTTGGAGGAAATTGGTTGACCAGTCCGACCTCGCGACCTTTAATCTCCACAAGAAACCGGTATCCATTTTGCAGAGAATTACGTAAAGAGATTTATGTAAATGGTCTCTGATGTTACAAGAAACTTCACTTTTGAATAAAAGAAAAAAAATGTACGTAACTCCCACGGAGAATATCAGAGCACTGGATTCGTTTGTCCCAATGCAACAGTACTTATGTTTAATATTATAATTTTTTGAAGGTTTCTTCTAATTAAAAGTTGATTTTTTATTATTATTTAAGTCAAATAAAAAATACAAAAATATTAAACTCCATGAATTTTTTATCGAGCTTAAAGGTTTTCCTCAAAGAAGGAGGAATTCTACAATCTATGAGGCTTCTGCGATTAATAAAGGAAGGAAGGAATTGAAACCAAGACGATGTCAGGGAAGACGCTCGCCCGCCTTTTAAGTCCTGTTAAAGTAACTTAGTACTCATTTAGCACAACGTTAGGGATACATCCGGGATAAGTATACGACTATCGCTTCGAGAATCTCCACCTGAAAGCGCCTCTACATATAGCCTGAGAATAATATCCTCAATTTTTTTTTCTAATGTTCAAGGATCGAAAACCAGGAAACTCCGATAATTTAGTCAAAGCCGGATACTGGATAATTCCTACAACATTAGGCAGAATGTTAACAATTTATCCAGCAATGCTTATTAAAAATACCAACTTCAAGTAAAACAAATTCTATAAGTACCCAGTCAGGAGGAAATTTCTGTTTATTATTATGCTACTTCCGAAGACTTGGAAATAGCAGAGCATTGCCACTCAAAAGGGCATTTAATGAGTAATAGTAAAAGTGAAAAAAAAGCAAACATACACACACACACAAAAACCGAAGATTATTGAGAGTATCTTAATAAAATTACAAAAGAAAGGAACTTGAATAGAAGTGAAGATGTAGAAATACAGGAAAGTATAGTAACTTTTGCTAAAGACTTATGTCGCAATATAATAAATCTGACAATACTGTAGAGATAAATTGTTTACATTATTAAGGCATCATTGTATTGTAGAATTTGATGTAAAATTGTAACAAAGTATTTGATTATTTGTCTTTGTTAATTTTAAATTTGTCAGCATGACAAAGGAAAGGCGTTGATTCTTCCCGAAAATTCGCTATATATTATTAATAAATATTTATTTAGCATAAAGATGTTGCAGAACTATTGGTTTTTGTCGGACTTTTCAATACGGTAAATGTATTGTGGAAAAAAATAAAATAAAAGTAAATTATTATCCTAAAATTCAATCTACTTTTTTTCCTTATATAATAAAACAATATTTAAATAACACGATTTGATATTGAAGTTGCTTATTTAAAACATCATCAAATTCTCTTTACAATATTTTCGATATTTTCACAATTTAAAAGGGGAAGAGAGATAAATTGAATGCATTATACAAAATTGTAAACTTTTTATGCTATTCTTGCAAATGTTTTATTGCCTTGCCACAAGAGATACCATAAATACAATTATTTTTATGATCACAACTTTGATGGTAACTGTAAATTGATAGATACGGGATAAAATAATAGAATATTGTATGATTAAATATCCCTACTCTTACATTATATTTATTTTTTTCTTCATAGTTTTTCTTCATTTTAGGCTTCTGATCGAGGCCATATAGACCCGGTTTGTCTGTCTGTCTGTGGACAAGTATCCCACAATGCTTAGCAAAAGTTGCTTAATCAAAAGTTATGGAATTCAGTCTATTTAAGTTACGAATGACGATTATTTCATATAAATCAGCATGGTAAATAGCATGGGGTCGCAAACAGACTCGCGCGCACATTTCCTAGACCACCCCAGCGCAGTCTATTCTAACGTAAAGGTGACTCAATCTGTACTCTACTCATCCTTCTTTTTAAATCATTATTAGGAATTCAGTGAATTAACAACTTTTGAATTATTTTCTTCATTCACGTATCAGAAGCCGTTGCGAAGCATTGTGATTGGTTCACTAATCGCTATCGCTACCTTGTTTTTTTTTTTAATCATCATTTAATTTTGTAATGAGTTGGCGTGAAAATAACAAGAAGCAAATAACGCTGTAACGCATACAGTATTGTAGCCAAATTAATCAGATTAGGAGCTGGAACCATGTGTTTGACATTTAGTGACGTTTAGCTGGGACCTTAAATCATGATAATTACATCATCTGGCAATTAGTTGTCAGTTGATGGCTCATTCATTTCTGCAACGACATTATCTGCAAATGGAATTGCAATACTATTGTTTAACTCTTTCTGTTTTCAGTATTTTTCTATTTAATTTCTTTTGTTTTTGTGGTAGTTAATATAAAAGTTAAAGTTTAGTCTTTAAATTGAATAGGACTGAGTAACTGCAATTGAGGTTCGAACACAAATGTAGTTCAAAATGAATTTAGTTTAGAAATTAAATTAAGTTCCGCTGGCTCGAAAATAGAGTTGTCTAAAAAAATTAGTTCTATTATTTCCAATAATCACCTAAAAGCCTAAATAACGGGGATAATTAAGCAATGTATTCTCTGTTCTACAGACCTAGTTATATGGCGAAATCTGATCACTTACGTTCGCCTGGAAATTTGACGTTAAGCATAAAAATGGCGTCTTTGCAACAGTAAGTTAATAAAGTACGCGAGGGAAGACATTACACAGCCAAGCCAGGGGTAATTTGGAACGCTTTTTAGTATTATTTCGTACGAAAAATGTTCGTAACAGAACAAAATACAAAAACCAGAGTTTTCGTTATGTTTATAAGATATAATTAAGAATGTTAGCAATAGATGTGCTGTTCCTGGAAACATCAATCCATAACCCGATTAAGTCAACAAAGAGTTTTCTTTGTGGAAACGAATAATACAGAGAAGGGCATGATTTCTATTACTTAAAGTCTAATGTGCATTCACTTAGGACCGTAAAACTACAATAATAATAATAGCATCTCGAAATTAAAATAGAATAAAAAAAAAGTAAAAATAATAATCACATACTCAATAACAATAACAAAAAAAATATCTCAGTGTTTAAAATAGAAGTTTCTAATATCAATAAGAAAAAAAAAATCCTTTAATACGACGAAAACATGCTGGAAATCTCAGAAAAGTGAGAAAATATATTTATAACCACAATAGAAGTCATGTTAGTTTAAATAGGGTAATTGGATAACTATTTATATAAACTTAAACTTATATAAACTTAACGTTAAAATATAAACGATCAGGAAATTTGCGACAATCAATTATTATCTATCTCAGATGTATGAGATCTTGAAAGTTTGATTCAGTATTTACATAAGATGAAGGGAACCTCTAACTCATGCTTCCACACAGGCTTAGGGTTTATTAGCCTCTCTTCAATCAGGGCTACCCAATGTACAATGGTATAAAGGCGTAAGAAGATAAACCAATACAAACACGGACAACAAAGTGACCCCTAAAAAAACTTTGATTAATTTTGATGAATTTTAATTAATAAACTCGAAACAGTTGCCCCAGGATCTCAGCTTGAGTCAAAGGCCCATTTTTAGCATGAATTAATTCCTTTTTGTTTTGATCAATTAAAGGTTTTTACTTTAACTTTTCTTTTCTTTTATTTCTTTTAATGTTTTTCTTTGTGGACAAACACCTCTTTTCGTGAGGATATAGTTGCCCGAAGATTTCATTTCCACATTTTGATATTACATTTATTTTCATTATCTTTATTTTTTGAGGGGTCATTTTATTTTCCACGATTGTATTTAGATAAGTGGTGCTATTTAATTTTCTCTTTTATATACAGTACCAAAGTCAATATAAAAGAGTCGAAATTCTTTCTTTATTCATTACAGTCCTCTCATTTCAGAAGGGAACAGACAGCATTAGATTACGTACAACCTCCAGACATCGTAAAGAATTAGAAGTTGAGTGCACTAGTTCCGTCAAGGATTAGGCCTCGTGGCCTGTTCGGACAAAGAGATAGAGCTTCTTATTTATGAGTCAACGGAATTAAGTAGAGGTGATATGATCAGCAACACGTCTCTCATCCAGGTGCACGTTACTTAGGAAGTCGGATATGCCTTAAGAGTGCTTTGGAAAGGAAATGAACGTTGTGAAAAAAAACTCTCCCAATTCCACTGAGGATCGATCCAAGGATTCTCGAATCCTCAGCCCCCTCCTAATGATGCTGCTACCGCATTAAATGATCATTATGACAAAAAGAACGAGCTAGATTATATGTAAATCTATTTTTTCTGAAATTTACTGGAAAAGAGTAAATTAAGATTTTATTGGCTGGTCTTACTTATTTGCGAAGACTTTTCAAGTGATTATGAAAAAAATGGGGCTATTTGCCAGAATAAATTTACAATTCAATTGATTTTTTTGTGTTCTAAAATGAACGGTAAGTGTTGAACCGTAAGTTTCCATTCTTTTTATGCGCACTTTAGCGCTTTCCAGCTATATCGAAAAGAATGCTGTTATTATTTGTCAGAATGTCGTCAAATCTGGAATTAGTTCGTAAATTCAGCTGTCATTCTCATCGCTAATCGATTGTCCAGTTCCCGGAGACAATTTCTCATTCAGGAGGATAACGTTTCAATCACCAGTAACGTCATTTCTTTATTCTCGTAATTTTCAAATATATATATATATATAAACTTTTGATATATAAACTCTATAAAATTGGGGAAAACATACACACAAATAAACTTTCTTCGTAAAACTGATTTAACTGATTTTTTACAATTTAAAACTTATGTTTTTTTCAAATTTAGCCTAAGGGATGATCAATCGGGCAAAGATGTACGTGACGCCGGCATAATCTTCAATTAATCGATGGAATCATACCATCATTCCTGAATTATTCTTTGTAGTATGATGTCGTATAAGTTTCCGTTATTCGTTATTTAATGTCGCTGATAAGTATTGTGGTTGGAGATGCTGTTGGGATATTTAGTTTCGTGAGTGGTGAATGTTTTAGGTTGAGGGTTTGTGTGGGTGTGTGTCTGTGTGTGGGGAGGAGGGCTCTCATAAGGCTTTAAGTGGAATTTTTTGTGAAATAAGAATTTTTATCAAGTATTGCATTTACTACGTTATTTCTACTGCTACCTTTTGTAATACTGTTCCATTAGTTCTTTTACACTCTTGTTAAGGACTAAGTTTGTTTCATCGTCTTTTCGCAAATAACATAGGGGGAGGGGCAACGAACTTTGAATATGCAGATACAGCTTTAAAGGTCGCATCGCAATTTGCGACTCATTACCTGGAAAAAAGTAAGTTTTATTGTTTGGCATTGTTTCTCATTATTATAGGAAACAGAAATAGATAAAATATGTAACGGTATATTTTTTTAGCTTTCTTTTTCTCAAAAATGTAGGCAATTTAGATATGATTAAAATTTAAACTAAGCAGCACGAATTAACTGTGTATCTGTTGTAAACAGAATAATCGATAGCAGCTAAATAAAGCTAGAAATGCTGTGACTCGTATTTCAATTCGGTTCAGAAATTTCAATATACAGTATATGAATACCAAAGACAATTAGATAGAATGAAAGAACTCTTCAAATATTCACATGCCCAAAACTTAAGGACAGGCGACATTCTTAAGAGTTACACCCACAGAATCCGACAAAACAGCTTGTGACGATTTGCATAGCTGTAGATGTTCAGTAGAAACAGGTCCACATGCAAATTTCCGAATCGCGCGCAGAGGGCTCACGTGGTAGCTCGAAAGCAGATAAAAGGAAATTGGCACGGCTGGGAAATTGTCTTTGTCTGAACTTCTGGACGTGAAGGAGTAACTCTACAAACGTGTAGATGGGTGGGTATCTGTAATCATAAATACGTACAACAGACACATGTTTCAAGATCTTTTCGATTCTTGAAATCTACTGGGGAGAATAGAAACATCAATGCCCACATATTGATTTTCTGATCCTTAGGAAAGCATATTTTTTTTTAAAAAAGCAGCTCACTATGGAATTAATACCTTCTTAATTGCAGACACTAAATTTCTTATCAGTAGGTATTCAGCAGATTTCAGTCTCCGGGGACCTAAGCGGAAGGGAATTATGGGCCCTTTATGGTAAGAAGTAAATAATTTGAGCCCCTTCTGCAATTAAGGGCATCTTATAGAAATACTATTATTACAGAAATTTAGTAAAACCTTTTTTAATGTTATTGCTTTCCTTTTCATTTTTATATAAATATCATTTCGCCTTAAAATTAACAAACATTTTTAATATAATAATTTTATATATGATTATCTGACTATACAGAATTTGAATATATAATTGTAATGATAACATATGCTGTACAAGTTGTCCTATCTCTCTCTCTAATCCCCATCACACGCCAGGCTCGGCGTACGGGGCGCGGGAGGTCAGGCTCCCAGCGTTTCCATGACCTCGGCACGAAGTTGGGGCCGGGTGGTCAGCCCGGCGCCCGCCCGCCTAGAACCCGGGAAAGAAACCCGGTACCCATGCGAGAGAGGGCTGGGTAGGCCCTAGGACCCGTTCGGAGGTGAAAGGAGCATGGGAAAATCCCCGCCCTCCACCGAGGCCGGGAATCGATCCCGCTACCTCCAACCCGCAGCAGAGCGACTTTTACTACAATTGATTATTATCATTGTATTATATTGATATTTAATTTATTAATCTTATCACTAGTCATCATAACTCCTCAAGTGATAATTATATTACACTTGCATTACATATAGAAATAATATAATAACATAATTGTTAAATAATATGAATGTTTTTAATTATGTAATTATGCTTTCTGTAATAATTACTATAAAAAGATACCCTCAGAACCTACATACAGATTCAACTAAAAACCTCGTAAGACTGTGTAAAAATTTAATAAAAAAAAAGCGACCGCTAAGTCGGCGTTTAGTAAATCCAAGTATTCAACATTATAACTATAAAAACATATTTTTGTTTATCTTAAAAATTAAAAAAAATAAGTGTTATCTTCTTCTTTCTTTTACTTAAATTTGTGTCGCTTTAAATTTTATCAATAAAAAAATTACGAAGGAAAAAAATGATTCTCTGATACTGATAATTAGTTGGTATATGCCCTTTTAAAACTTATGCCTTCCAGCTATATCTAAGTCGTTATTTTGTAATCCACTAATGTATCGGAACTGGTAAATGATTACGTTGGATTGATTTAGTGTTATTCACTATCAGTTACTTGTAGAACATTGGCAAATGGCGCAATTAAAATGATCTACAAATACTGATGAAGCATTCATTACAGAATTACCTGTCAGAATTGCTCAATGTCTATGTTATATAGTCTAAAATCAATAGATAACGAAATTTGTTAGATCGAGCTGTAACCAATATTTAATTACGATAATTTAAATGAGCTTAAGGAAAGATAATGCAACTACCATTAAAGCATAGAGAAAATATTTATAAATAATAAAGATTAAGAAGTGTTATTAACTAACATTTTGTTTTCATGTATGAATTAAGTGTTATTTATATAAAATAATGAATGAATATTATTTGTTCTTTTTTAACGGTTTTATGTAAACTAATCTTCTTGAATAAAAGTTATCTGAATGTCTCAAACAATATCTATAGCTTACTTTCCAAGGACTATTAGGCTCATAAAATCACCTAGTCTATGTGTGTGTTTCCTTAATATTTTTTGAAGGCTGGATGAATCTCCTTGAAACTTGCCGTGCATATTTAAGAACAAAAGATGATCTAGCTTTTCTATTTGATTTTTTTTTTCTGTGTTGGTCCTGAAAAATCAGTGCCTGAAGGTAAAAGAAATTCCCAAGAACCAAAGAATTTTGCTTATCTAAGCCTTTTAGTTATTCCAATATCTCAGGATTCTCTCATATAATTAATATTAATATTATTAATTATTATTAATATTATTAATTAAATATTATTATTATTTCAGCAACGTGAGTAAATAATGCGGATTTAATTATTATTATATTTTTAAAAATGGAGAATTTCGTCTTCTTGTATTTGAAGGATTTAAAATGAAAAAATATAAACGAGTATTTTGTAGGTTTTCACACCCTTAAAAATAAAAAATAAATAAAAATAAAGGCCAGTAAGGAAAACATTTTAGGAAAGTGTGCTTTAAGTTCTATCAATAACTTCTTTATATCTGCGTTAAAGCTTAATTAAAATAAATAATCGATCTGCACTTTCTGCCAAAATAATAAAGTCTGAGCAACTGGCGCTTTAGTTTTTTAAATTAAAGATTAATGATCCAGAACTCCCTCCAAGCTCAATCTGGATCAACAAAAGTAATCAATCTAAGTCCCCTGAAACTGGAATTGGATTCGGGTAAAACTTCGTTGACATTCCAATATTTCTAAAATAGTTCAGAGCATTCAAAGCATCGACCCTTAACATTCAATTTGAATCCTTTTACAATTAATGGCAGCTTCTTTCTTCAAGTAGGATAGCAGATCATCGTAAATGGAAATCATATCTTGTATAAAAGATGGTGATTATCTGGGATTATGAGTTATTAAAGTCCTAAAGGATTCTACTAATCCTATTCTAAAAAAGTAATTCGGCGTAATGACAAAACCATTATATTTACTTTACACTCTAAATCTTAAATGTGATTCCATGTTACATACTACCATCCGATCGTTTTGAGTACAATTTCAATTAATGTTTAGATAATTTAGAAATAATAAATTAGAAATTAAAAAGGTTACCAGCTGGTCATTGCTCAACTTCAGGTACATCTTATGTTCTTAAAACTACTGATGTCTAATGATCATGCAGCTAGTTAAGCAATCAACTCCAATTCAAGTTCGCACCAAACAAATTCAGCAGTTTGGCACCGAGCGTTATCCCTGCTGTAAGATATTTTGATTGATGGATGTTTCACCAAGTTGAAACAAAAGAAAAGAAATTCCTTAAAAGATTGTATAGGGATGTGATCCAAGTGTTTTGAATTGACTTTCTACAACTTCTAAATATACTGTAGCAATACACTTCGAAGATGAATACTGTCAAAAACCACGTATTCGTTAAATACAGCATTTAATTCTTTTGTTTTTCTATTGATGAATTTTAATAACTATTTAATTATGAACTGTGATTCATAAATTGACTGAGCAACAAAAATAATGGTTATCTCTGGATATTATTGGACAATAACATTGCATTGATAAGAATGTTCTTCCTCCCCCGGACGACCGCTATGAAGCTCATCTCACCCATTCACATGATTCTTTTTTCGCAATGGGGAAGGGGAGGAAAGCAGAATCCCCTCAATCAGTCATCCAATAAAAAAAAAAGTGATAATAAAATAGGATCTATTCCGTACATCCAGAGGAAGCCATTCTCCTTCCCTAAATACGCCCAAGATTCTTCATATCCTTCAAATATTTACACACCTTCCTAAAAAATTTTAATGAAATTATTCGTTCGTCACCCTTTTTATTTTGTTTGTCAAAATTTTATCCAATTCTATTGAGAGTTATAGGTTAATATTTACTTTTCTGGGTAAATAACTAAAAAAAATCAGTTGGGTTTATTGTAATCGTCCCATCCAGCTTTAAAAACATTCTACGACATAGGAACTAACGCATTAATGTATACAAACAAAAAATGTTGATACAACATTGAATTTTATAAATCTGTGCAGATTGAAGAAAAATAAAGTAAAGGGGACCAGAATAGTCCCTTAGCTTCTAAAAATGTAAATATTTTCTAAATTGTTTAGTGTGAATCGAAGCAGAAACTTCTAAATCTAATTTCTCGAATCTTAGAAATAACTTACAATTCACAGGATAAGAAAGCTTTTAACAAATTACCTCAACCTAAAGAAATACGAAATATATATCAGATGCTAGAGAATTAGTCTGTAAATTGAATTCTTAAAAACAAAATTAATATCTTTGTACAGATCTCAAACTGTGAACTGATTTAAACAAAAAACCTATAAAATGCTAAAATCAAAATAGCCGACAGAATAGCCAAAGTAAACAGAATGAAACCTGTGATATGGTACTTGTAGAAAACACAGTCTAATTAAACAAGACAAAGTAATAAAGCAGAATTAACATCAATCTCAGTAATTACACCGTAATGCCACATTGTAATCCTAAATAATGTATTTTTTCAAAAGAAAAGGATTAAGGAATTATTTACTAATTAATTAAATTTGACTAGTAAGTAGCCATACAGAATGTGTTACTGTACACTAGGAACAATTATAAAGATTTCGAGATGTAAATAATAATACATTAAAAAAAATATAAATTTTCATGCTGTTTTTGCAAATAGGCTACTGTTTTTTTTTATATCACGTAAATTGATTTCTTTAAATGAAATATATCAATAATGTAAACGATAGAAGGGAAAAGTCCTAGATACAGGAAACGTGTGGATATAAGAAAGGAATTTAAATTAAAGTAATCTTTATTCAACTTTAATTCTGCAGGCGAATTATTTAAATTACATCAATTATCTTCAGCCTCCTAATATTTAAGTGTTCTAAATTTTTTAAATACTCTAAAATGTTTTAAGAATTGGCAGATTCTATAAAGTAGTTAAAGTAAATGGGAAATAAATTGCCAGTCACTGTTTGACAAAAATGCATACAAAACATTCAAGTTACTATTGATCCACTGGGTTTATATTGTTTAATAGTATAATACGTGACTCAAATGCTGGTTCTTCTTATAAAACAATATAAATTTACTGAAACTCTATAAGTGTACTGTTTTCTGTATATGTTGCTTTATTTGATTTAATTAAATAGTAACAAATATTTTATAAATATTTCGAATTCACAAATTAATTCTCCAAACATTAGAAGTACAAAATTAATTCGCTGAATTGAATAACTTGCATCACTGTTAATGATTATTTGTTCGTGTGATTGATAACACAATTGATAAATGACACATCATTCGATACTGATGACTGAAGTCAATATTAAAGATCATATGAGACATTTTTGCGATTTCTTATAATTCAAACACAATCATGAATAACGAATGTCATTATTTTTCTTCAGAGCAATATTTTCTTTAAATCAGACCAACTCATTAGAAGCTTTGTAATAGTAAGACCTCAAAAACGCTGACAGGAAGTACAAGATGATACTTCCTGTTCATCGTCGTATCATAAATCCGAAGTAATACTGTAGAATTCTGAGTAAATTTCAATTTATCTTTGCTCTTTAGTAATATAAAAGTATCTATACTTCAGAAATAAATAACTTCCATTATTAAATAACTAACTACTGAAAATATTACTGTATAGCGTTAACCACAAAGTTAGACAAAGAGGAACTTAAATCTTTTTGATTATCAATAATATTTTTTTGATATTATGGATTCTAGAGTATAGAAAGTAAATTCTATATAGTTTAAAGACTGGTAAATTAAGCAGTTGCATTTGCTGTAAGATTTTTTCATTAAAGTCGATAAAGTATTTCTAAGGCCAACATCGACTTATACCTCAGGTTTTTACTTAAATTGATATTGATTCAAAAACTGATATTTGGAAGGGATTTGCTACTATCTTTTCCTTACACTTTGTTCTTAGAAAGATAAGGACTCCCTGAATCTTGTTATGCACTACTGAGCAGTTTGAACCTTAACACTTTTTGAAATACGTAGAAGTTTACAAATTCATTGACATTTTGACAAAGACTTAGCCAGTCCCAATTCACTTGATTGATTGTGATCCAGTTGGCCTGATTCAATCAAATTATCACGACATACAAGATTCTTTTTATTCTGAATTACAAATAGATAGGTAGCTGGATTTCGAAACCTAATGTAATAGCATAAATGAATAAAGCAAATGAAATAGATAGATTTAAATATAGTATTGAAATGTTTCAGGCTTGCCGTGCTGGCGTGGTCGTGCGGTCTCGGCGGCGGCCAGCCGTGGCGACCAGTGCGCCAGTATCTGGGTTCGAATGGCATGGCTGTTCCCTTTCTTTCTTCTGTGTTTCATCTGTTTCTGCGGGTATAGCGTGAGCTGCCTCCTATGGCGTACCCTGGGCAACGTTGCGACGGATAAATGCTCACATTTCTCGCCCCTTGTTGAGGCCAAAAGATTAACTTCTAAGAGCCCGGGCGTTGGCAAAAAAAAAAAAAAAAAAATGTTTCAGGCTTCTAAAGTAGCTGTTCTATAATCGATTCAGATTTTTATGAAGGCTTCCATTTTTCGATATAAGAAATGCCTACGAAACAAACAAATATTAGAAGCATTTTAAATGATACCAAAAATAATGACACAAATTCAATGCCTTACGTTGAAGTTATTTAATTATTGACAGTATAAACACTGTCGTCCGAATCGGGAAGAATGTTATTGCTTCTGACACATTCCAGTTAGACTATGATGGTCCCGAGTTGAATCGTCAAGAAAAGTACTAGAAAGTAATCTAGGGTGATAGTCGCGATTTGGACTCAAAACACAAAATTTTGCCGTTAGAAAATCGACCGAAAACAATATTGAAGCTAAAAAAATATGTATTAATTCTCTCTGGAATTGGCTATAACATTGTTTTAGTTTATTTTTAAGTTTTTTTAAGTTAATTGATGAATTTAATTCATGAGGATCTTCCCCTCGTACGCCTTTTGAGTCTTGCACTGGCTGATTAGCTCTGGCTGAGGAGAGCCCAACAAGCTCGAAACGGCCCTCCCAGAGAATCAGCTCGACTCAAAAAGGCATTCTTATTTGAATTAATGAATTTAATTTTTAACATATTTACTTTATTTGCGATCTACCAAGAGACCTATATTTTGTAAATACTTCTTAAAAAGCGACAAATACTAATACAGTGGTACCTCGGGTTACGAACTTAATTCGTTCCAGAACTTGGTTCGTAACCTGAAACGTTCGTAACCCGAAACATTGAAATCAATGAAATAGAGACGATCCGCTTCAAGATGAAAGAATCATTCATTTTTGTTCACATCCGGTCGTTTACCTGACAAAACGCAAAGAATACGTGTACTTCACGTATTATATAAAGAGAAAGAAAATATCCAAATAAATTAAAATGTAAAATAAAAAAATAAAAATTTAGTCTGTTGTTTTTACCAAGAAAACGATCATAGGAAATTTGTCACTTTCTTTGCTTTTCTGAATCATTAGTTAGGTAAGATTTGTCCGGACGGTAGGCTAGCGCTAACCGATGTCGGTACTGCGTGGCCTTCGTTTGTACTGTACGCGATCGTTTGTCTCCAACGTTAAACCCTGCTCTCTCTCTCTCTCTCACCTTCATTCGTAACCCGAGGCATTGTCCGTTACCCGAGACAAAAGATTTTCGAAGTTGTTGTTCGTAACCCGAAATGTTGGTGACCTGAGTCGTTCGTAACCCGAGGTATCACTGTACGTGCTTATAATGCATAAAAATTTCATAAAAAAATCTTACTTTATTCATCGGAATTTTACGGACCAGGGACGAAAACCTAATTAAAAATGTAATAAATAAATAAATAAACAATATATTCTATTAAGCTATGTATTATTAAATGATACAGACAAACAGAAAGTATGAAGGAATAATAATTTATCTGCAAATTCAATCTAAATTCAATCGATTAGTGTGTTAGTAATGTCTTTTCAAATACCCCAACTTAATATTGACAGGGAAATTAACCAAGTCTCATTTATTGGGTTGCTATAAGCTGCGTCCTTGCGTCTCGTGATTTGGGAAGTTTCTTGAAATTCAATGCATTTCACGTGCTCTCTTCAATCACTACGGACAGTTAAACATTACCATCAGCAGCCAAGTCTATCGTGATTGGAATGATTCAACAGTGGAGAAGCTTTTCTATTGATCACTTAATAAGTACACATTCATGAATGTTTATGATGAATTATTTTCAACAAATATTTTTCGAAATAAAACAGACCAAAATGAAAACGGATAATTATGAAGTATAATAGTCCGTTTTCCAATTATCATTATCAATATTTACATAGGGACTTCAGCATTAGTAATGTTTATTGATAAACTTCATGGTTTCTATTACAGAGTTGATGTTAATTGCGAATTGATTCCAATGGAGTGATGCACGAAGTGTTCTCCAATGAGTCGTCTTGTCAAATTTGTTTCATGAGAAAGCATAGTGAAGGACTGCATCAGTTTGTCTTGGCCAGATCACGCTTGATGGAAACTTGTCTATATAAAGCAGTGCAACAGACCATACAGTTCTTTATAAAGCTCTCTTCATCCGAACATTGGGCATTGCTATGTTACAGACACTGTTAATTTGTTATTGTCTCGGTTGATTTGTGACAATGTTTGTCAGCCAACTTCTTTCTGAAAAGAAAGTCTTTTATTCCACATGGGAAATTACAACTTGTGTTCAGTTCTTTTCATATCTGCACAACATACTTGTCCAGGAATTTGGAATAGGAGGTTTATGATTGTCCTGAACCAAAAAAACACACGGTAAAAATGCTTTTTTTTCCCCTTTCCATATCCATTGGGAAGGAGACTCTGACTCTTATAACCTTTCTCTCGCCAGTGAACTCCACATAATTATTTCACTCACTTGAATACTTGACTTCGTCATGAAATGTAGATTCGCTTTATCACTGGATTATTCTAATTAGATTATAAATACTTATTTCCTAGCCTTAAAACTAGGCTAGGATTCATATTCAAAGTTTGTATTCAATGTTGAATTGTTAACTCCGTACATTCAAAATTCGCAGTGTAACCATCAAAATTTTATAAGAACATCATAATAACTTGTCCAACGACTAATCTTTCCTTCTTATTTGCCATTTCAATCAATGCTTAGTATTACACTAATTTTCTGGTCTCTTTTCCTAAGGCTTATCAGATCATTCTGTCTGTATGTGTGTTGTCCCCTCTTCCTCTAGTAACTTTTGAACCACTAGGTGGATCTACTTGAAACTTAGTATACGAACTTAACTTCAAAGACTAAAGATCTAACTTTTTGTTAAGTGGCGTGAAATTAGCGCGAGAAATTTGCACTCCACACTTCTCAGATCTAAACTAACTAACACAGATCTAAATATTTATTTTATTTTATGTTTTTATCTTAAATTCTCATTTTATCTTTTGAAACCTAATATTCAACGGCAATTGACAAAAAAATTAGAATAAATTCTTACAAACATATACAGTAATACCTTGAGATACGAGCATAATCCGTTCCAGGACCGAGCTCGTAACTCGAGGTGCTCATATCGCAAATCATTTTTCCCATAAGAAATAACAGAAAAAAAATTAATCCGTTCCGGCCCTGTAAAAAACTCCCTTATTAGTGCTAATAATAAAGGAAAAAAACATGTTTTTAATTGATTTATTATGCTGGCCGAACACGTAGCAATATGCGGCAATATTGCCCAGCAATATTGTTTAAAGTTGATATTGTCAGTTTATATCACGCGCGAACACACAGTTTTGTGTAATCGAGTATTGGCCTGATTATTGATGCTTTAACGGCGCATTACAAACTCACTGGGACAGTATTCCCAGCGATTGTACGACATCGGTTTTATACAATTTATTTGCGAATAAAATGGGAGCGATCGAGTGTTCTTTCGTGCATTTAGGCCTAATTTTACGAACGTACAGAATCGCTGTAGTATTAAACGCCTTCCCTCAGTAGAAATCAATTAAGAGTCTTTCATTATCAATTGACAAAATGTTTTTGTTTGAATTATCTTTTTTGGGCCGACCCATTGATGATTTTATGCCTTCTATCTCAAAAAAACTGCTCGGAGTGACTTTCCTATCGTGAAAGCGCCGCCTTCCTTCTACGTCACCATTGTCACGTGATTTCATCCGTTCATGTGATTCGCTCGCGCACCAGCAATACTTCTCGACAGCTGAAATTGCTCCTTTTTTTCCGACAATACCAATATTCTTGAAATGGGCAATATTGCCCAGCAATACTGACGAATATTGCTACGTGTTCGGCCAGCAGTAGAGACTTATACACACACACAAAATTGTGGTATAAAGGATTCCTGCGATATAAAATAAAATGTGGTTTTAATTATGAGTTCTTACTGACAGACGATAGAGTAGCGGCTAATGGCGGCATGTGCGGAGGAGGAGGAAGGGAGGGAAGAGAGTTGGCCCATACGTAGGCACTGATTCCGTACCGTACCTTACACGTACACTACGTAACTTACGTAGAGTAACTTATATAAATTTAGAATTAACTTAGCTTTCGTATTTTTTTTTTTTTACTTTTCTATTTTTTATTTATTTATTTTCTTTTTTTTTTTTTTTCTTTTTTTGATTTGTATTCTTTATTTGTCTTCACTTTTCTTAACTCTTTTCTCCTGACTACCTTCACTTTCATTTGGCGCAGGCCTTTTAACGAAATACCTATCGAGGGAGATTAATTTCTGTCTCCCTTTCGGAAATGAGTAAGGTCCGTGTCGCCAAAAAGCGCCGAAGTACGACCAGTAGCGTCTGTAAGTGTGCTCGTATCTCAAAGCAAAAATATGCTCGAAGGCTTGCTCGTAACTCTTAATACTCGGATGTCGGGACGCTCGTATCTCGGTATTACTGTATAACATTTTCAGAAAAAAAGGTGTATTTAGTATCCTTTAATAGTTTATCCGAAAACTTAACTTGTCTAAACTATTTAGCAATCCATATTATGTAAATTTTAAATATATTGTAACTCAGATGTTTCTATGCATTTCGTAAAATCGAAAACTGATTTTAATATCATCCCAGTGCTCCTTGAGAACAGAAGTGCAAACAAATAAAGGTAGAAATCCTGAGCCTCTGGATATCTTGACAGTCTCCAGTTGGTTTCAAAAATCGAAGACTACTGTGTAAATAAACAGTGCTCCTCAAGCAATAACAAAATTCTCTAGTTCAGTAGTTTCCTTGATATTGACAAAAGAGATAACAGTGTAAAAAGAAAGCTGAAATTGTTTACGATTAAAGTAAGAGAGATCGAGTGGATGATAGTAAAGTTTATTTAGTCAGGAACTAGTTAATTACCTTAATAAAAGTTTCTATCCATTTCGTTTAGGAGGCTAAAGGAAGTTCCTGCGTAGCCAAAATTTCAAAAAGTGATAAATATCTGAACAAAATTAGTAATAGTGTTTTAGAAATAAATCAAGATAGGGAGTTATGTAGGAAAATCTGTACAGACTAAAGAATAGGACAATAGCAATTATCTTGTGAATACTTAAGACCTGAAACACTTCCTGACGTTGTAACGCTAAATATCGTGAAAAGGTTTAATCCCTCAATACCCATATGTTTGATTACTGTTAGATTTTTAGCTTTTAATAATAGACAGTAGTTTCGAAAATTGCACTGCTTTCAATTACTGTTAAATTTTCATTGATTTTTAAATTCTAATGTCGACAAAGTTATAGAAAAGATTAGATTAGTTAAAGACTACTTCTCAGAATAAAGTCACTTCGATACATTGGATGTTTTCAATCGACAGGTGATTTCATCTCAAAGATAAATCAGAAACGCATAACAATTAGAAACTCAGTAACCGGAAGCAAGTCGTAAAAGCTCGTGCTCGAAGGAACTGCATGGATTTGTAACGATTATTATCGTGGTTTTGCATGCAATTAAGTTTTATTCTACAAATAAAAGACTTCTTTTGAAAACTATTAAAATTTATTTATTGATTAAGTAATTATGGAATATAAACATTGAATATTGTTATTTTTAGTTAATTTCCTGGTTTTGAGTTCGAATTTGTAGACAAGTTTCAAATATTCAGAAAAATAATCAATTGGAAAATACATTACGATAGGAAATTGGAATCCAAAGTTTAAACAACCATTTTTAATATGAGGAAGCTATTTCATCTCACGCTATCTTCTTTTTTCAAGATTTCGAAATTTTAAATATTGTGAACTGAATGAGAAAGATTTTTTTTTTTTTCAGAAAGGAAATTTTAACATCAGAAAAGATGAGAAATGTATGTTTCGTATTCTTAAAGAAATCATTTTATGCCGAGAAATAATTACGAAAAATATTAAATTTCTAAGACGTATTGTTATGAATGTACTTAGACTGTCATTAGATATGTACTGAAATAGGACTGTACTTTTATGAAATCATTAAAATTAATTTTGTTTACATCTATTCAATATTGTGTAAAACAAACAAATCCTATAGCTACAGCTAACGATTTCCCAGAGATATTTAAAATAGTATCTCAGAACAGATCATGAAAGTAGAATTTAAGAAGAAGAAATTTAAGTATCCCTTATTTTGTGATGTCAAAGAGTAGCAAATCATCAATAATTTCCTAACAGAACTGTTTGCAGGAATGTTTATTTGTTTACGAAAATTAAACAACGTCGTCAGCGCATTGCTAAGAAAACAAAGCCAACAGATGGTGAAGCAACTTTTGGAAAAATATCTCATCACCATCTTGCAGATTCCTGCTGACAAAGATTTTTGCAATTCATGTGAAGTTCATATCAAAACAGTTATATTACGATCACTAACATGTGTAACAGTCTGCAATTAGACGATTTTTATTGATAATTAAAGAACAATTGATATCATTACGATAATTAATTTTGTTTAGGATATCATCAATGTTATAAGCACAGCTTCTATACATTTAGTTCTTCCACTTTATCATATCTCTTCCATTTATTTGTCAAACTCTCTAACCAGTAGAGAAAAGAGGAAGAGTAAATTATTGTTTACTTTATCAACTATGGAACACAGGCCCACATTTTGTCTGGTCTTTTAAATGTATTTACATTCAATCATTTCAGGTTCTAAAAATATTTGATTTTTAGTGAAGTCGTCATCAAATAAAATTGACAAAAAGTTTAAAACTCAATAACAATAACAAAAAAAAAATAACAGTAACGTTAGTTTCAAATAAAGGAATAATTGCAAAAAGTTACAAAACAATACAAAGAGAAATGAAAATGAGAAACAAATAAGAAAAAAAAAAAGTTTTTGCCATTTTAACCAAGCAACTGCAATTGTTACAGGTGCAAGAATTAATTTCTCGTCAGGGATTTATCAATTTAAGTTAGTCATTTCCGGTTTTTCCTCTGATTCTTACATTTTCCCTGATATATATATAATTTTGTATCTTTTGTATTCATTTATATATATATAAATATATATATATATATATAAATATTTCCTCGAGTTTATTATTGTAACAATAGAAAGTAAAATCCTTTAATATAAGTTACATAAATATCAGTTTATTCTTATCAATGTATTTGATACAAATTAAAGAATATTGTTTATTTCACATTAAAAAAATATTCTACAATGTTCCAAGTAACGGGCAAAAATTGTTAAATGTTAAAAATGAAAAAAGTGATAATTAAGCAGGTATTAAAATAAGGACAAACATTTTCTGTAAAAAGTTTGAAAAGTTTGATATTCAGTTCTCTACCATGTTAGAAAAACTTCTACATTGACGAAGAGAATTAAGCTAAAATAAGACACATAAAAAAAAAAATACGTAATAATTATATCTAGTGGCTTTAAGTTTGTTATCTACAGTTAAATCAAATTTGATGTTGCAAAATAAGCTTGGCTCTTCTCATCTTTTCTCTTTCCATCTTCTAAGACAGCATTTCAAAGGAGCAGAAGTGAATAAATTAGATTTGTTGTTTGCTTTATCTGTTCTTACATCTTCCTCTTTCAATGAGAATAACAACCATGGCTTTTAATCATTTTACCAGTGATCATAAAACACCACGACTTCAAACAGAATGGGTAAATTGCCAAAAGTAAGAATTTAATAATATTATCTAGATACGATGTTATAATTTGATAAGGGATTCAATTTCTAGCCAATGTTTGAATTTTTAATTTCTTCAAGATCACACGATATGAATTTTCGTGATAATTATATTTCAGTGGAAGAAGATAGTGAAAGAAAAATATTAAAACAATATAAATTTAAAGATATTAATTCAAAAGTTAAGTTATATGTTATGTTATGTTCTTGAAAAACATAAATTTCATAACTTTCATATGAAAAAAATAAACATAAAAGTGCACGCAATTAATTCCACTCAGCTATGAGTATGGGGTTAATCCAACTGATGAAATATAGGAAGCTAGAAACAGTCTATCTTGGATTCCCGGTACAAAATTCCAAAAATTGCTCAGTGAATCTGTAATTGTATGCGTTTTTATGTTTATTTTTCTTGTAAAATAATGTTAATGAACGTTAAATTTTGCTATTATATTCATAAATTTCATATTTGTGCTGTGATGACTAAATATAACTACAAATGAATGTTATACAAAGACATGTGTTTTCTTTCCCAAGACTTCCCTATAACCTAACTAAAAAGTAATATAATGGGTTTAAACACCTTTTAATTATGATCTTTACATAATTTTCTCGTTTTGTATCTGCTGAATACTAATGATATCTAAGCATATCAAAAAATTCCATCTTTACCAAAAAGGGATTTTTTTTTTTGTAGTTAGAAATATAATTTAAATCCCATAATTTGGAATTGGTTAATGACATCATGAAATCCTTATATTGTCAGCATCTGAAAAAGACCTAAAAAGAAGTCTCAGGTTGCCAAATTTTAGAATTCCCCACACATTGCAATTTTACTGCATGAGTAGTAGAAGGACAATGATGAGAAAAGATCGTTATAAATGCTATCAAACTTTGGATAGTATTTATAACGATGTGCTATTGCATTTCCTATAGCCAGAAATCTTTCAGATTTTCTCTTCTAATCCAACAAAGTTAGAATTCTTAATATTATTAAAAAAAAATGTTTTAGAAAAGCAATAATCCAACATAAAAATAAGCCAATAATTTAACTTTACTTTTTTTAATAAGAGTCCGTCTTATTAAAAGAAAAAGAATTTATTTATCCTCGTTATTAAAACTAAACGAGGATAAATGAATACTTTTTCTTTCTTTATATAATAATTTCCAAATTGTTCTCGCAATCTCGGGAGATTCGAGACTTCATTTATAAAAGATTACCATTTTCAATGATTCTATCGATCTATAATATATTCTAAGCATTGCAGTTTACCTACAATACTACAAAATACTTCTCTTTAAAGGAGCTCGAATAATTTGTAAACTTTATATTCAAATTCAGTGATCAGTGAAATGTACCGAAAATCAATATACTTTTCCTATCATGTTTTCACAAAAATAATTGCTGCACTTTTGTTCAGTCAAGTTGAAACTTCCATGAATTCATATTTAAAGTTTCGTTCCTATCTTTATTGAAGTTTTTCTTCCATTTTTTTTTCTTCTTTTCAATGCATTATACAACAAACCTTAACTAAGTTGAATCTACTTGGATCGCTGCCAAAACAGGAATGAACGAAATGAATCAAATATCATGGGATTAAGAACTTCCAGTTTCTCGTTTGGATAGATTAAAAATGAAATCAATTAATGTTTGAAAAATAGAGTTAATAAATGATTAGGACATTATTGAAATCGATTTCCTACTGTAAAGAAAAAAAAAATTCTGTTCCAAAGCGGTATTTTTTTTGAAACACTTACGTAATACCAGCTTCTACCCCCTTTTTTTGCTTACTCAGAATTTTTTGTCTTTGTACAATATTAAATTAGTTTTAAGAAGAGATCTCGTAAGAAATAAATTGTTAAAATGTTTTAAAACGACTCATGATTTTCAATTACTTACGTACCGTATTTTTTTTTTAAGTGAAGACACACCGTGGTGCAAAAACATGAAATGCATGAATTATTGAAAAGATGTTGTAGAAGAACGAAGTGAAAAAAAACAAAAACAAATAAATATTAGCAATTTAATATAAGCTTAAATCTTCTTTTCTTTGAAACTTAGAAATCATATTTTACAAATTTTTCTATTGTATAAAATATGAACTAGAAAATGCCTGAACAGATTATTTCACCTCACTTTGAAATAATCAAAATTCCTGAAATTTTGTAAAATTTGACAAAAATCAAATGGGGGTAAATATTAACTGTTAAATGTGCTTACATTCTTCTTTAAAGTTGCTTCACTAACGTCATACAATCTATCGGAATTCAGAATTATATGAACCACACGTATATTGGAACTTCGACAGAATTATTTTGGTTACTATTATAATGTAAGGGCTGGCGTTGGTCTGACCACCCGACCTCTGCTTATAAGAAACCTCTCGAACTCTAAAAAATTCAGATTCTAATGAAACTTTGCAAAATGAATCTGTAGATTGTTTTATTAAATGAAATGAATCTTAGCTGCGGAATCCAAGCGAAAATGGGCTAAAATGGACCTTGAATATCCTCAAAAATCGGTCATTTTTACCTTTCAAACACCAGATGGCGCTAATGATTTGTTTCTAACCAAGAAACCTAGAGCTTTCTTATGTCTTTTGTTAGGAAAGTAAAGTAACGCCATCTGTTGACTTCTGATGTAACCTTATTCAAAGAAAGTCTCGGGACCCCTAAGGCAACATAGGCTTGTAATGGGACTTTTTATTATGCTATAAGATTCACTCTTATTATCATTTAATTTTTCGCCTACTTTCCAACGAAAAATGAAGCTTATAAGATCACTGTACCTGCTTGTGTGTTGCACATGTGTTTGTACATGTATGTTCATATATATGTATACATTTATCCCTAATTTTTACACCAGTGATTTTTTTGAAACTTGACATGCATATTTGATAAAAAAAAGCATAACCTAACTTTTGTATTTTCCCGTGTCATCTCTGCCGAGAAATTTGCGCGTGGAGGCGGCAAAAATTTCCATAGGCAACGTTGGAAGCGAAACAAGAAATTTCTATGGAAATGTATTTATGCACAGTAATCCGTTTATTGTTCCACGTCATCTAAGTGCGTATTGGTATGGTAAAAACTTAATATGACTTATGTAAGATAAATAAATAATTTAGATTTAATTCATTTGCGGCAAACGGAAAATTCTGTTCATATTCAGCAAACATTATATTTTAGAATTGCACTGAGTGCACTGCGTGTATTTTCCTTTATATCGATATATGACTTTACATAGAATAAATAAATAAATAAATAAATAAATAAATAAATAAATAAAACCCCTAACATTTATGGAACGACTTCTTTGAAGAATTTCTTGATTTTGTAAGTGTCAACCAAACGTCCATTTTAAATGCGCCCGAAAGTAATGAATTATATCTTTAATTTATTGAAAAATGTCATAAACAGGGTGATATAATACATGATATAATATAATTAATAAAGTTGTGATTAAATTAAACTGCTGCTGTCTATTTATTTTGATATATACTATTACGTAATCATTTACTGCCCTTAAAACGTATATTTTAAGTAAATATATGCTGCAATGTCTGCATTGAGAAATTTATCTTCTAACCTACATTTATCCCTATGGGAAAATTAGTCTTGAATTATGAGAGATCTGCAAGAAGACATATCTCTCTCATAAAATGCGGAGACATTAAACTAACAAGACAAAGTGGAAGTGAATCGATTTGTGAAAAGCCTCAACTTTTATTATAGTTGAATATTTTAATAAGTGCCAAAAGATTTTTCCCAATTATTTTCCACATCATCATGTTTATTGTATCGAATAACTGTTGGGTATTTACTTATCATGTATATTTATATTTTTATTCAATAATTTAAATTTTTATTTTATTTATTTTCATAGAAATATTTTAGAATTTTGGTGTTCACTCCAAAATTATGAGTGAAAAGTTGTTGGTGTTCACTCCTATTACTTATGAGTGAAAAGTTGTTGAGATTTCAATTCAATGTTGGAGTGGAACTTTTTGTATTCAGAAATTGACGGTGTTCATCTGTTCGTCTCAGATTTCTATACAGGTTGTTTCCAAAGTTATATTAAGAAGAATATGATGTATAGAGGATACGAAAACAAACAGTTTTCATTAAGTAGTGTGTGTCCGGTCTTGCACCGATACCACATTACAGTCGATTTAGTGTTGTGGCTGGTAGACAATCATTCATGTGATTGAATCATTCATGTGAAGGGCCATTGCCACCAGCCTATTTGGAAATGTTGTGCATTAGCGAAGATGTTCAAAGTGACGCCCCTCTTGTTCTACACAACATCGCACTCGTTCCAAAATGCCAGATATAGTACTGATGGTGTTGAAGGCTTCGGCAATTCCTTGACGCAGTTCATCGACTGTACCGACAAGTGTCAGCGCCATGTTTTCAAGATGGAGTTGCAGGTTTGGCGTATACGAGGCTCTTTATATGTCCCCAACAGAAGAAGTCAATCGGGTTAAGATCCGACGATCGTGTATGCCATGGGACACTAAATTGACTTTAGCTTCGTATAGGATTAAGACCGGACACATATTACTTAATGAAAACTGTTTGTTTTCGTACCCTCTATCGACCATATTCTTCTGTAACAAGTTCGGAAACACCCTGTATAGCTAACAGTACATTGGATATATGCTTTCTTCGCATTGTAGAATTTTAATTATTACTATTCATACTCTGATAAAAAGCATTAATCATGATTACCAATATAACAATGTTTTACAGACATCTGAAACTAACTCTTTCCTAATCAAGCATTTTTGGTCTTTCAAAGACCCATGTGGTTCCTACTTCGATCTGCTAAAACTAGACTATATTAAAACAAAAAAAAGCTTTTTCTTCATTTGTAGGAATTAACTTAAAATCTAACAATGGAATTTGATTTTATCTTTTTAGTCAACTTTCTGAAAAATTTAGACATGCTTTAAACATTATGGAAATTTTCCACCAAAGTTGTAGAGATTTTTACAGATTGCTTGTAAAATATCTCTGTAATATATACACAATGCTATACGTAAAATACTTATCGGCATCCCTACTGATTTATAAGTTTTTGTGACTTTACAAATAACATAAATGAAATGCATATTAATAAACATTCTACTGTTTCCAATTAAAATTCACAGAAAATTTATATCTAAAAAGCATTAGCAGATGATACGGTTCGTAGCAGAGTTTAATTCGTCATTTATATAGATTTTTTTCTAACTTGAAAGATATAGTGATACTGGATAACTTATTTCCACAGTCGCTAGAATTGATTGAAAAAATTTCATAATTGCTACTTTTTATTTCGAATTATATTACTTGTGTTATTAAAATATAATCTTAAGAAGACGTCTGCCGGGATTAATTTATCACTTGAATGCAAAGATGAGTTTAAAATATGTAACCATTTTAGATCTACTTCATGTTTTTAAATTACTCTTCTCAATTCAGATCTTTTCTTTTAAGGAATTCCACTTTCTGTAAATATTACATTTGTTACTAATCTAATTTACATATGACTAAATTTTGATATCTTACTTAAATGTTGTACATCAATGTTTTTCATTAAGTTTTGAGTTTTTCCATTCAAAGATTACAGAACTTAGATCTTACTTATTTTTAGAACATTTACTTTATTAAATATTAAATAGACAGATAAGGTTTATTAATTCTAAATAACTTATACTTTGTTTGTTTTGAGTTTTATTATCTTTTGCTGTATTCTCCGAATTTTAGACTTTAATATTTATAGAAATATTAATTAGAGATTTTAATGTTTGCATATAGTAATTAATTACCTTAGCAAAATAAATATCACAAGAAAACAAAATATCTTAAGCATAAATGAAGTAAACAAAATGCAAATTGCTTAAAGTTATATTTTTATCCCCACTTTCTTTAGAAGGAAGTAGCAAGACAAAAATTATAGAAAAGATATATACGTTCAGCACAAAAGACAGAAATTAATAGTGTTGTGTAAGTCTGTTACTTAAATCGATTAAAAGGAAAGACATTAAATTTATTTTAAACATAAATTAAAAATGAAGTGGAGAAGTAACATTTAAATAGGAAAATCCAGGGTCTGCTTTTACAATAAGGAAATTTTTTTTTCCTAATTAATTAGAAAATTGAAAGCTATTTAATTACATTAAGGCATTTGATAAAGAATCTGCATTATATTAAGAACCATCGAAGAACAATATTTCAACAGGTTTTCAGAAATTAGAAAAAGATGTTTTGTATTATTATAATAATTTTTATAATAGTTATTAATATAATCTGCACCAGGGTGAGCAAATCGCTGCTCTTTAATATGTAATGTCCTGCTCATGGAAATACGTTTGCTATACTCCTTTTTGCATCACAATTAATCTAAAAGATAAATAAAAATTTTCAAATTTTATAATTACTTAACTGATTAAACATACGTTTAATGTTTATGAGTGAGTAAATGTACTTAAGAATTTAAATCCTAATCTTAATGCTAGATTTGAGTCAGATATTAAAAGAAATTCAAGATTAGCATAGATTACAGAGGAACTGTCATAAAACGTGTGGGTAATATGTGCTCTTGTCTTATGGCTTTCAAACATCAGCAGTTTATTGTGTGTGACTTACCTTAAGCCAGTTTGGCCACCTCTGGTCTATACCATCGTTAGGAAAAAGTAAAAGAATCAACAATGCACATAGTCACAGGATACTATGAGTTGTGATGAACTGGACAGATAATAACTTTTCGTGAAGTTTTTTTTTTTTTGTGCAAAAAAACATCAGCCAGATTTACAAGTTAGGCAATGTACGGTAATGAATTAACCGTGATTAAACAAATGATATTCTAAAAATAAAACAACAATAAAGAATTTCAAGCAGTGCATCTTCCAATCTTGGCCATGATTGGAACAGCAAGCATTTGTATGAAACATAAAAACAGCAACTCAGTCATAAAGTATCAAAAGATGCATAAGTGAAACAATAAAATAAGAAAAATGCACATGTTTCCAGAGATATTTCCTAAAGCTCATGCTATCCTAGTAAATATAAACACTTTCCATTCTCTTCTTCATGATTCAATTCTGTTCGTTAAGCCATTTCCCCTATTCATTAATAATGATTAAACCTTCAGCAAACGTACAGCGAAATTAGTTTTGCTTATTCATTGCATTCGAAGCTCATTAAGTTGTTTTAAAAGAAGAAGAAAAAAAATATTTCCTCAGATATGCAATGTGAATTAGGACACTTACAAATAAGTAAATTCAATGTCGTCTGTAATTTGATTCGACATAGGAATGTCAAGAATTTGCTCATAATTCATTTCCTAAGCCAAGACAAGAGTTACGTAAAAATGGGAAAACATAGAGCGAGTCGTTAGATGAGTCCATTTAAACAGATGAACTATTCTACAATTAATATGTTCAAAAATATGAGGGAGTTTTTTTGTTTTTGTTTTTTTTTTCTGCACAAAATTCTACTACATTTGCTGTACAAAATCTCTTATAATACATACTTCAGAGATTTTGCCTATTGACAGTACAATTCAAAATAGTGGTAGCCATAAAACATTTTTGCGATGTTAGGATATTCAACGATTTGATAAACGAATCATTTTGTAAGTATTAAGTCCGTATTTCCTCCTAATCTCCTCTCTTCTAGTCGTCATATTATTATTACAATAATCATATCTCCACACCAATAAAATATATTCAATAAAATACATTTATTCAATATATTAAATCACAACAATTTTCAGAAAGAATATCTTCCTTCCTTTTTCAAGGCTATTCAAAAGTAAACAATTTCCGACAGTAACAAAATCATTAACATGAACATGAATACAGTACTTACAACATGCAATATTGCTAAAATTTAACGATCTTAAATGTCAAATCATTATTGACACAAACAACGCAATAATAGTAAAAACTTAATAGTGCAATATTATTTTTCACATCTTTTTTTTTTTTGGCAATTAAAGCATAAATTCAACAAATCTCCTGTTAGTTTCCCAAAACTGCTATTAACACTCCTTCATTTATATTCAAAACAAATGCATTTTGACCGATATAGGTTTTTTTTTTATTGAGTCATTGTTTTCAATCTGATTAATGTTCATGGATAAAAAGCAAATCTTTTATTTTCTGTAGAGCACTTAGCCAATTTCCTTTAAGACTTTAAAACGATTTTATTATTCAAGACAATGTTATCCGCAAATGCGATTAAATAAATCAAATTTGAGGTTTCTTACTGACCTAAAAGACCTTTTTATGACATAATTTTTATTATTTATTATACTTTCTATACACAAAAATACAGTCAAAATGAATTGATTTGCTTTGATTTAGTATTCGATACGTTCAATTGTTAATTCTACTTTATCAGAAAGATTGCTTATGAGTTTATAGAAGAATTTCATACAATTTTTTCGAACTTCGCAATTCTTAACACAAATTTTTCTTTTAGCCTTTAATTTTCCAGATTAGATGTTTTTATTTATATGTTATCGTAAAGTGTAGTAATAAGTGTAATAAGTGTTTTATTATATTAGCTTTACAGAAGTAATTAGCATAACTAAACACAATATTTTTTTTTTTTATTAACCTAAGATAATAAGACATAATAGATATAAAATACAAATTAGAATTTTTTTTTTAAATACAACTTCAAAAATTCTATTTGTAAAGAAAAATTTTATTGGTTATTTTTGTAAGTATCGTAAAAAAATAACAAATTTATAAGCATTTGATTAATAAATGGAAGGATGTGAAGTCAAGTAATGATAAAATATTAGAACTGTACTAATAACTTGACAGAAAATCGAATAGTGCTGCATTAGCTTCTTCTCCAGCCAAGGCGAGACTGTGCATGCTAATTATCTGATTCTCTTAAGCTGCTGCACGTAAAGAAGACTGAGTTTTTTTTTTAAATCTGCTGTATCTAGAATAAATGAACCTTTTTCTATATTAATTGTTCTTCTTTATTTAATTCCATTATTTTTTGGTTATTTTCCTTTTTTCGAAAAATTATTTTTTGTCCTTGCTTTGAATTAGGGATAAAATTAATGGCTATAGAAAAAAAAGTTGAAATTAAAATAGAATATATCTCATGATGCCTCTGGAATTAAGGTTTTTGTGACGTTATATAGTTGCTATCTACTTAATTTTTTATGTTAATTATGATTCCTGATGAATACAATGTTTCCCTTTCAATTATAAAATGTCATTTTTTGAAATTCAAATCCAGGAAGAGGTCAATAAACTTTATTGAAACAGATGTTTTTTTTGAGGAATTTTGAGAAGCTATTGGAAAATAAGAAGCTCTCTTTATGAAAAACTAGCTGAGATGATCTTACGTCTTAAGATCTATAGAAGGCGAAGTTAGATGATATCAAAATAGTGAATTGAAGATATAAAAGACAATAACACAATTTAAGGTGCAGGAAATTTGTTAATAAATGAAAACCAACGACTGCACATAAATAAACAAAATCACGCCTTTGAATTTGTCAACAGAGGGAATCGGGAACGGCCGTTTCTTCCTTACTGGGGACTCATCAGCCCGCTCCACCATCCCCGATGTGAAATCGAGAAAGGCGTGAAACGTAAATGGAAGTCATACTCGCTCCCGACAGTGACTCCCGAACAAAAAACAAAACAAACAACAATTAAAAATAAGTGCGAAAGTGCCCTAGAAAAACCTTTAGCCTAACGATCTTAAGGAAGCCTTCATGCCTTCTTATTATGGCATTTCTTAATAAGAAAAATAACCAAAACGGCATAATGTGATTATTAGTACACAAGTACACATTAGTACACAAGTTCACGATTTAACGTGCAAGAAATTTATTAATAAATGAAAACCAACGACTGCGTCTATCATTTATTGATATTCAATGCTATTCTGAGTTATTGGAGCATATGCAAACTTCGCTATCAATCATTGTTGCTTAGATGTATTTTACAAATCCATCATCATTCTGGATTATGTTTTCAATTATCAAAATTATTGGAGATCAAGTTACTTTTCAGTGATGACTCACCCTGTCATACTGTCACTAATACATTACAGGTTTATCAGACGTTTACACCGAGCTTTCCAAAAACTAGGCTATATATTTCAAATTTTTTATTGGTACAGTAATATTTCAGTGGCAATCACTTATTAAAGGATTACCAACACATATTTTTCATGGTATCTAATGTTAAAAAAATAGCCCCTTCACGAGACTTTAATTATTTCTTAAATTCGAGCAACTGAAACTATAAAAAGCCATTTTAATCTACGACGACTGAGGAATATCACCTAATATAAGTCATTTTACACTCTTACATAGTAAATCTTTTAAACAAAATATATACATGAACGTTATCAAATGATGTAGATATTTTTATTAATCATCAATGTGAATAATAAGAAATATCGAAATTTCAATAAAGAGAAAATTGTGAATTTATTATTTCTTACTCTTCTAATTTATTTTAACAATTTATTTCATATTTTATACATTTTAATGTAATTTTTTACAATAATTAATTTTTAGACGACACCTACTGTAGTGAAATTGCAATCAGGAATGCTACAGCTTCATCATTTGATTATCATTAGTTTTTATTTTTCAGTCGAAAGAATTTATTTGTTTCTAATTTTACTTTACCTAACTTTATCTATTATAAATCGTATAGTTTTGTTAAATCGAAAAAAGAAAAAAAAATCAAAATATGATTTTTAAAAAAATCGAATTTAATCTTTGCCATTTAAGATTCTTCATACAGCTGATAATGAATTTTAGAAACGAAAAATTCTCAGACCTCTAATGTCTCCACACATTTTTTATGTCAATTTAATTCAAGTATTTCTTGAACAAAGAGATATAAATTACTGCCAAAAATTAGCTTTTGCTGAAAGAAAGATCGTAATTCGATACAATTGATAAAGTAAGAATTCTGATTCAAAAATTATTTCAGAATAATTTTATTTTACAGGCTGAATTGATTTGTGTGCACATTTTTACAAAAACTGATTGTAAAAAGTATAGAACAAAAGAAGAAAGTGACAAAGTTCGAATAGATGACTTAATAGAGATTATAAAACAGACTTTGCAAACGCAAAGAATATCTTATTGGCTTTTCCTTGATCCAGAAACCAGAAACTGTATTTAAAATCCGCAGAACTGAATCATGAAAACAGCAAAATTAACAGCAAGAATCAAGCGTCAACATTCATTCATTATTTCAGCCTTTTTAATGGGTTTACTAACTAAAGACTTTAGTTGAGATTTCTGCGAGCTAAAATCATAAATTAAGAGTTTACAATTTTAATGTTGGCAGCGCTACAATTCAGCCAAGTTTCAAACTCATAAACATATGCAATAAAGTAATGTGAAATTTATATAAAACTCGAATAGAGGAATCTCGCAATTTATATGAGGGAATTTCTCTCCACTCTATAGAACAGGGTTCATTAAGTGTGTATTCGATGCAGTCCATTACAGAACATCCAATTTTTCACTGGTTGTTTTAATTTGAAGCGAAGGTCTCGCTGTCTTTGTTTATGACGTCATTTGTGCAGGCACCGCTTTACGATCCATTCTTAAGAGAAATTAGTTCTCGCAGTCATAAATAACGCAGTGGCCTTAAAGGAAGAAGGAGATGTTTCTGGATGTTGTTTTATAACGGTCTAGTCGTAAAAGTCTCACCAGTATTTTCATTAGTTAACTATTTTTATAGTGCCATTTCAGCCTCTTTTGGACTTAAATTGAAGCCATTGGATATCTCATCAAGTCGTTGTCGACAAACAATTGTTTTCTACCGTCTGTTAATTAGCTTTATTTGGTCAATTGTGTGGCATTTCCGTGTCATTTTCAGTCTTTAACTTATGGGCGCGGTTTGTTTCTTCTTTTTGGAATCAGACATTTTTTTTTCTATTCAGGAAACACAAAGAGTTAATTGAAAATAGAGAATATCGAGAATTTACAGCTTGTTGAATTTTTCAACAATTTTTTCATTATTCACTATATCTTTATAAAATGACTTCCAGTAGCTCAACTGTGATAAAAATATATAATGGCCTATTATATCGTTGTAATTGATAAAAATTATTTTCTCAAAAAATCGGAAAAATTAAAGTGTGTCCTACATTTTTATTGTCTCTACGCTTTCTATCATTTTCTACAATTTTGGCAAAACAACAACATTTTTGGCAAAATAACTTTTCCGCTTTGCTGTATTAATTTACTTAGAATTTTAGAAATATCCTAATGGTTTAAATTTCGTATTATTACTGTTAATCAAAAATCAGGAATCTGACTAGTTGACACCTTCTTCGTAATTATACTTATGAAACGTGGGATTGTTGGTAAATGACCTTTCAAATTTGAACAACCACACACTACCATATCTTTCGCCGAAGGAGAATCATTGGGAAAATACTTTGCTGCAGTATGTGAACAATGTACAGAAAGGGTGAATGACCATACTATGAGACCTCACGGTAGCCTAAGATTTTAATAACATTTTGTGTCACTTCTGATTAGCAAGGGACCGTCAGAATTTTCGTGTTCCCAAATTCTTACAAGCAAAGTCGAGATGAAAACTTTCCCAACATTTCTTTATTGTATGGAAGTAAGTGTAGACAGATAAATATCCTCACAATTTATTCACATTTAACGACTATCATTTATTTTTGCGATTTCAACTCATAACAGCAACAAACCTTGACAATTGGCAATAACAATAAAATCCTATTCCTAGCTTCGGGTTTTAGGAGTAATTCCACTCTGTCATTTTAAGGACATTTAAAGGAAAACACGAATGAAAAAAACAATCTTTAAGTATAAGACTTTACAATTCAAGTCCAGACCACTGGACTGTTACCAAGTAAAGCGTCGGCAGAGACATAAATATCAGCCAGAGAAAGATGGGTCAAGGTTGCCAGACGTTTCTTTATCAGAATCCGCTATGATGTTGGACGTTTCATAACAAAATTGTAATAAATTGTTAGCCGTTTACATTCAAAGATCCATTTCAGTAAGAAATTTTAAAGTCTTTTTAATCTGCTTTTCAAACAAAAAAATTCTACAAAAAATATTATAAGCCTTATAACCTCACTTTGTTCATCCGTCTGTGGACAAGTATCATTAAAATATCGTTAAATTATCATTAGCAACAATCGCAACAATCATATTTATAACTACAATAAGTATCATTAAGACAAGTATCATTAAAATATTGATAATTAAATTATCATTAGCAACAATCGCAACAATCACAATAATCGCAATAATTGCGCCTTTTTCATTCGCAACAATCACATTTATAATATAGCTCAGCAACAATCACAACTATCACAATAATCGCAACAATTGCGCCTTTTGCATTGCAGTAATCACATTTATAATAATAAGGAAATTAAAGCAATAATTCAAGATGAGTTCAACAAGTTCTGGAAGCTGTTATGGTTTAACTTTCAGATAGCATTTTTATATTTTCTTATATGTATCAGAAGCCGTTGCGAAGCATTGTGATTGGCTTACTAATTGATATCCCTACCTTGTTTTATGTTTTATTATTCATATGCTTTATTTGTCTATAATATTTATAATTTGGACGATCAATAAATAGTAATAGTAATACTGTATTGGATGAAAGGAAATCATTTAGATAAAATTATTCTAAAGGATCGCCATAGCTTTAAGTTTAAAGAGATAATTTGCCGTTGTTCAAATCTCCATCAATCTTAAAAAAATTCAATTAATTTAATCTTTAAATTAATATAACTTTTATTATATATTTCCATCCTTCATTACTGAAGGATTGAAGGATTGAAATCATATATCCGTTATCTGTTTTGGTATCATATATGTATTTCGTTGATTTCAATGTTAAATATGAGGATTTATATGATGATAAAAGAAACCAATTCATAGTTAATGTCTAGTAACGAAAAAAGGCAATTATTAAATTGATTGGATGATTTGCTATTGGATTAAATAATCAATAGCTGATATTGTCAATTTAGCTAGCGTTGAACTCGAATGAACAGGCAATGGTGTATAAACGAATAGTTTTAGATAGAAACTAGGTTTCATCTATTACCGTCTCTTTCTACATAATAAGACTTTGAAATATTTTTAAGTTGTCAGTGTGGTAACAGCTGTCAGAGTTGAATTCCAGGAAATCCTAAAAAAAAATGTTGTGCAACATAGAGAGCTTAACACTTTTTTTACACTTGACAACATGTGCTTTGGTCCTTGACCAGTCATGTTTCCTTGCTGGACAAACCCAAGGTTTGAAACATTTACGTAATAATAATAATGAATAAGTACTTTTCCTTTCACTAAACTTTTTAAAGTGTCAAGAGAACGATAAAAGTTTTAAAAAAATGCATGAATTGCAGCCTTCTAAGCCGAAATCGAGGTTATTGAGGTAACATAGATTGTTATCTGGTTGTAAGACTGGCGAGCCATCTTTGTGGCAAATGAATGTATTTCTTAGTCTTGTATTCACTACCTCAAAGTAGGATCTAATGTACCCAATAAAAAAAGAAGAAAAACGAGACATATTTCTTAGAAAAAGTTGCAATTGGTTCATAGAAAAGTACATTCAAAATGCAGCGCAAAATTTGGGGTTGGACAGCATAGTGAATAAGGGCAGAAACCCTAGTTCGTAAATTCAGAATTACGATCACTTGGACGTAGAAGAACGAGGAAGATAAGGCTCTAAAGGTTGGATTGCAACCTAAGATAAGCAACGATGCCTCGCAGTCAGGTTGTCTGGCTTAAGGATGCAGCTTTTGAGAATCATTATTATTATTGGATTCTAGCATCTGGCAATTCGCGCTAATGGATTCGCCTTTCAAAATTAATCACAATTTGAAAATGCACTTAAAATGCTTTTAGATTTGGAATAGCGCTCATTCACGTATGAACAAGAACAGTGTAAACAACTAAGTGCATCACTTGACTCATCCCGTTTGAATAGGATCCTAAATTATCAATTAATATGCCTATGAATAGTTAATGATCATCAAACCGAATAGTGGAAGGATTAATAAGCATGCTCACTTCAGTATCAGTATTGTCTAGGAACATGCTGAAAACATGAAGACTCAAAGTCTGTTCTAAAAACGAAAGACAAGTTCGAATTTTATGCATGTTTGTATTTATTGATTTACATCCCTGCATCATTCGTCTGAAACTGAACAATACAATTACAGGGCACTTTAAAAACTGTCTTTTGCTTAATTCCAATCATTCCTGGATAATTGTTACTAATTTCAATTCAAATTATGTATTAATAAATAAATGTAATATATTTAACAAATTCGTTTGACTTCAAGTTTGTCTTCTTTTTTTGTAGATCTGAAGGTTACATTACAGGTTTATATATTATTATCATTGCCAGCTAATATAAAAATCTCCTATATAATTTAAACTCAAAGGAACAACATTAGTAAGAAAGACCATACAGCAAATGGGCTGTACGTAAACTGATATCTAAAATATTTACAAAATATCTACAGTATTGTCCTTTAAAATATATATATTTTACAATAACATAAGCAAATAAAAACTACATTACAAATATTAGCATGGCGTTTTATGGATTTATATTAACAGCAAGAAAATAAATGATAATATTGTCATAATTGATTGCTTCATTCAAAAATTATAATCTCTGTAATTTTAAAACTCTAACATAATCGTCTAGAAAACCGATTGCGAATTTACTATATTGGAAATTTCATTTCTGAACTTCTGTAGTAGCCTAAAGCAAAATGATTCAAATCCTTAATTTCCAATATTACTCAATTTAATAACAATATTTAAGTTCAGCTTATTTAACAATAAAATTTAACTTATGAAAACATATGATTTGGCTTGAATGTAAATGATCTATTCATCTAGTATTTATTTAGTTTTTAGGTATATTTCTAAGTTTATTGTTTGTCAGAAATTTTACTTTACAAGGGGAGATCATATTAATATTTTATAATCTAATTAATTTGAAAGTAATTAAATCTACAGAAATCTTAGTTTCGTTCGGTATATTCACTCCGAAAACAGTAATTAAAGATATTGTACAATCTCCATCTCAATTTCTCACGAAATAATTGTTAAAAGATAACGGTTTTACATCTTATGTTTTAAAAATGAAATAAGAATTAATTATATAAGTTATAACTTACATGCACAGAGTTGATGCATCTTCGGTGTAAATGCTTTAATAAATCATGATGTTTATGTCCTAAATTCAAAACACTGATCTTATTACAAAGAAATGATCTACTATGTTAATGACTGTAGAATATTTTGTTACAAGATGAACAGAAAGTTGACCCTGGAATCTAAATAGATGGCAGTGGCACTAGAGTCATTCCTAGGAAGATGACGCCATGAAGTTGATACAAGACTGCTAACATCCACGACAATAATATCAAATTTTTAGTTGATATTAAATTTCCATGAAGTTGTTAGATGATCATATTGATGATGCCAATTACTTACGGTAGCTATGGAAACGTATTTAAGTAATCGAGCTACTTTTCTATTGATATTGTTCTGTCTGGAGAATTAATAAAACAAATAACCAGAAAACCATATTAAAGTGATTGTACAACAATATGTACAATAAATTGTACATATTTATTTTGCAGCAAAGCTTGCTGAATTAGCAGACTTGGCAGAAAACAACAATATATTAAATCTATGTGGAATTGTTCGGATTTTCTAAGTTGAGTGAAGTAGTTGCATTCTGGCTAGAGAAGCTGTGATCCTCGCCCACGTTTGGGATCTTTTCCTGATTATTACTCTCCCTATCTGCTTTCTGTCAGCGTGTTTTCCAGAGCACAGCTGAGAAATGTTAGACAGACACTTTGTCTCACTGCATCCCTTTGTCATTTGTGCTTAGAAGCTAAACCCCAATTACCCCTACAGCCCTGCACGGTTCGATTACGTTATGTATAAAAACACCGAAGATTCATTATATATAGGTAACATTAGATCAATATTTATTCAGGCATGTTGAGGATTAGATATTCAGGAATTTTTCTACATTAGTTACGTCAATTCAAGAGTTCGATCTGGCGATTCGAAATTCCCTATACAAATATTAAAGGTAGGGCAGGAATATAAAAACAAACCGTATTCATAGTGGAACCATATTCTCCTATGTCTGAAATCGCCACTCGAATATACTACAGGTGCTGTTCGGCAGCACATTAGTTGGATAATGTGAGCCATTGTCATATGAAACGTTCACTTGATAACTGAAGAGTCGTCTTCGAGACCCCCATTGTCTTTGATGCTGACCTCATTGCAAGAGTCGCTGTGGCACCTGGATGTGTCCGCGAAAGACCTCGCATTTTTTGCAACTGTTTGACAATCCATGCATCGACGTTGTGATGCATGTATTACTGTTGTTAGAAGAAACTTTGAGCACCCACTGTGAACCTGTAAGTGTAACCTTACTGTCATATTGTAAACATTGAGCTAATAAACATATTATCTATCTTACTTGTTGTCTTTTATTCTATACTTAGTGTATCTTATAGCACATTCGGATGATGTGTGGGGATTACCTTTCACTATAAATACGATTTATTTTTGTATTCCTCACCTACCTTTAAAGTTTTTACAGGAATTTTTGAATCACCTTGTGATTCAACAATACACTATTTCAATGCTTTGTTCAAACGTTATAACAATGGAAATTACATAAATTGGAAAAACTAAAGAGAAAGAAAGAAATTGTCTCATTGAATTTGACCAAAAAGTTTAAACAGTGTGAATTAAACAACACTTACTTATATGTGACACATTGCAAGACAGTTTTCAAACAATTAATTAGAAAGGAATGCAGTACTACTGTAAATAATTGTTCAAAAATCCTTGATGCCACAATGTCGTACTTCTGAGCGAAGACTTACCGAAATAAATTATTTCCACAGATAAATTTCGAACTCTCTTTTCTTGTCAGTCACCTCAATAACTGTTCCAGGATATCGATTTCTGAGCAGCCAAAATTATCAACACCTGCACCAATGAATGAATGACAATAGAGACATATTGGATTTTGTTCGAAACAATTAGAAACGATATGCTGGAGCCTTAAGTCCAAGGTTGTATCCACGCTATGACCCTCAACATGTCTTATTTCCACTAGCATCGTATCCACGCTATGACCCTCAATATGTCTTATTTCCACTAGCATCATATCAACAAGCAACCAAAGACTTAGTAGAGTAAGACAAATGGCAGTTACTCTGAAAAGCTATAAAAGGGTTTATAAATAAAAGATTTTTGTAAATAAAATAAAATAATTTTATTTTTTTCATGTGTGATTTTGGATCCAATATAATGAATAGAAAATAAATTGAAAATAAATTTTTAAATAGTAAATTTATGTAAAATGAAATACTTTCCTTTGATTAATATTTAAGTTAGAAGAATATCACGAAAATAAGCAAACCGTTCTACGATTTTCTTTAATTAGGCCAATATATTTCGTAGGTTAGTTCAGTTACTTCTCTCATTTCTCTTTTAAACCCAACTTTTCTCACCGTTGCTTCCCGCCTTTTTCGCTTCACGGCAACATTACCAAATTCAGTAATTTCCATTATCACTTTCTTCAAGATTCTATTTTTGTATGTTGTTGTTGAGTCGGTGTGTACCCAAGTGCATCTGCGAAACTTCGCAGGTACGTGTTCTATGTTCGCTCTAGCGAACCCCTAGAAGCAGCCAGAGAATATCCTGGGAACAGATACTGTTCTGGCTTTCCTCAGGAAGTCATTAATGAATGATTTCAGACCGGAAGAGAAAGATAAAGAAGCAGACAAACACAGGAAAGGAAGTATTTGAAACAACCATGCCGACGCCGGGATTCGAACCCAGGTTCCGGTACATCGCCTCATGGCCGACTGTCGCATCGTCTACACCACTAGGTCCTGCCTGAACGGCATTTTTTCTATGTAGTAGATTAAATAATTACCTCTATTTTTAGATTATAAAAGTCTTTCATTTTTTTTCTGTGCATGAATATATAATATTATGCACGTATTTTAAAAGAAAATACGTGCATAATATTTTCTTTTAACTTAAGTCTCTTTTGTTACTTGAGCATACGATAAAATAAAAATAAACAAATGAAATAAAACCTTTAATTCAGAATTTCTCTACGACTTATAATATTCCGAATCGTTAAAACTACTTTCGAAAACAAATTTCTAAGCTTTTATTAAACAGAAAGTATAAACTGTAAGAAAAAGATGGTATTCATATTAAATTACAGTACATATTTGCTATTAAAAAACTGAAAGAATGCCTGTTCAGCACCTTCTTTTTTTTCTCATTTCTTGTTCGTTAAAAACATTGTCACTGCATTGGGGAAAATACTGTTTACCTTTTTCGTTCAAAAGTATAGTTGTAGTGGAAACTTCGAATTTAACAGTTTATAGATCTTAAAATTTTAAAAATGAAGAATTAGAAAAGATATATGTTACCTATTTTTTTTTTTTTTCCTCGACGCTGAAGTTTCCCTGGGGTCTGTCCGTCGGAATTAGGCGCTCAGGAGCGAATGACATTTTAATGGCATAATTGTTTGCCATCATTAGCAGAAGAGTTCATTATAATTACATGTCATTATTAATGCATTCAGAATTCATTTAATTCCCGTCGTCTCTTCTATTTCTTTTTTTATTCAATTTTGAAGCAGCTTTCAAGTGCAACTGTTGCACCATCACAAGACGTTGACGATTTAATTCTTCCGGAGAATCAGTCTTTATTCTTTTTCTTTCCGGCTGAAACAAATCGAAAGACGATTTAAGAGAGTTGGAACATGGAGATGAAACTACTTTGATAGGTATCCAATTTAATGCAGTGCCAATCGTACCTTTTCAGCTCGCTCTATTCGAAGGAGAGCTTCATTGATAAGTTCCGGTTTTTTTTTAAATCAACTTCGATTATGCTACTATTCGATTATTCCTATTATTATTATTATTCGTAGTAGTAGTAGTAATACTTACTCTCTTTTTTATAAAAATATAAATTTATAAATTTAAATGAAGAAAAAAGGAGGCTATTTTTTTGGATGTAGTTTTAAATTGTACTCTACGTAAAACTTATACACATTATTAAAAGAAAAGTTGATTTTTTTCTTCATGGCCCTACCTCCTCCGAAACCATAAGACACAGAAATATAAACTAAGATATAAAATGTTATTGCCTACAAGGGCACACCAAGACAAAGCTTTTTCGTCTAAGAATGTATGTTCGTTGACGGCAAACTTCAGTGCTAGAGGGCGCTATAGAGCGTCGCTGCAATCGGCTAGAGACAAGCTAAGATGAACACCGAGGCAAACCTAAGAAAGGAATGAACTGTGAACAACATGTTTATTCATAGAAATTCACTTTCGGCGAATGAATACCCATACATTCGGCGAATGAATACCCATACATTCGGCGACGCAGAAGATATGTCCCAATCAATTTGTCGTGGATGATACCCGTCTGAACGTTGAAGGTGAACTTTTGTTGATGACCATGCGCCCTTGTGAATATGGATTTGAGAATTGTGCATATTAAACAAACCCTTACGTGTGAAAGATACCCTCACTGACAAAAGCAGATGAGTCAGAAGATTAGGCTCCACCACGTCTGCTGTAGATACCAGAACACAAATTCCACCGGCACAGGGTAATCCCGGCGTAGCAATGTCTGGACTCTGACAGATATAAGTGATCTACTGCAACACTTTTCACACGATGGCGTGGTTCACACCGAGGCCATGTGGTCATTTGCTTGTGCCTGAATTATCCTCAATCCGCAGTTGGATCTCCTTCTTGTCAGGAGTATGCATGTTTCTCCCCCGACCTGTGTCATGCATGTTTGCAAGGAATGTTCCAGTTTCTCTCAGTTACTGGCGCAAACGAGTAGATGCTTCGTGGTTTGTCACATGTCTGTTTGGGAAGCGCTATAGGTACAACCCCCACAGAAGCTCTTCCATTTCCACTGGCAGCCCCATACTCCAAATGCATGTCAGCTATCTCGGCAGTCGTGAAAGTTACACGTAATGTGTTCGATTTACAAATATCGCTGCAAGCACAAATCCGTTCTCCGTTCCCTCTTCGCCTCTTTAGCCGATTGCAGCGCCGTTGAATAGTGCTCTCTAGCACAGAAGGTTGCCGTCAGCGGACATATATTCGTAAACGAAAAAGATTTGTTTTGGTGCTCCAGTATCTCCTAATAAAATTTGTACAGAGAGTTTTGATAATAATAATAATAATACTTTTATTCTTCAACTAATCCATATGCTGTATGAAAACATTAGTAAATTATCATATTAGATTTAGTGCTTTTATATTAAATACGGTAGCATTTTATATAATTTAACTTAAGTATCTGTTAATGACAGACAACAACTCCTATTGGAATTTGACTGCAAAATAAAGTAAAAACATTGAAAAAAATTTTTTTTTTCCATTTTTTTGAAGTGACAAAAAAACACCCACAAGACCTTTTAAGTTGTATAAGACAAGTATTTTATAATCTGGCAACGTTTATCCAGTCTTTAGATAATTCTCACTGTTGTTACTTTAAACGCTTTATTGCAGTGAGGAATCATCTATGGCCGCTAACTGTATGTTTATGCAGCAAACTTAATATTATTCAAGTAAATAATTACAGTCCTCTAATTCATCTCAGTTTCTAAGGAATGGTTAAAGGCTTCCTTAGTATTGTTAATAACACCACAACAGTCACTACTAAAAATTTATATCATTTAACTACATATATAATAGTCCCACTATAAATTTTACGATTCCAAATAAATATGAGAAACACAGCATTTAAAATGTGTATTATTGTCAAAATGCACTTATTTTCCCTTCAAATTTGTTTATAAATCTACAAGATTCTGTCAACTGTTTGTTAATACTTAAATAACCTCTGAAATATATGTTGTATCGCTTAAGCAAAATTTTTATTTGTAATTTTGTTTTAATGAAAATAAGATGTTGCTGGTTTCCTAGAAATTTAAGGAAATGAAAAACGAAAAAGTTTCCATGTTTTATACAAATCTTCGTGCTTAACGAATACATAGTAATTAATTATTTCTATAAAAATATGAGCAATTAAATTACAAAAATTACATTACTATGAGCAGCATATTTAAATGAGAACTGTATGTTAATGTGCACTCAATATTGATTAAATATATAAACAACAATATTGACATTGTTGTTGTCGGGGGTCACTTTCGGGTAGGGAAATGTTCTCCATAATTCTTCCCGCCATCAGAGCTATCGTCAAGGGCAGATTTGGCTGCTGATTCATAACAACGATGAAACAGCTGTCCCAAATTCCCTTTGACGATGACTCTGATGGCAATCATTTATTCTGTGCAGAATATTTATATTTTTAATGACATTAATATGTTCAAATTAACCTTCTTATTAATTTATAAATTACTGACAGAGACAAAATAAACTAAACATTACTTATTTAATATTTAAAAATTGCTCATCTATTTCCTAAATTAAATACATTAAATAGTTAATATAGAAAATAGATTTTCTGTAGGAAAACATTTTAAATATTAAATCAGTAATGTTTAGTTTACTTTGTTGATGTGATTTTAAGTAATTTATACATTAATAAGAAGATTATTAATTTGAAACAATGATTAAAACAACAACAACAGTTTAAGGAGTTCATTTTACTCCTGAGGAGCACTTTCAAGAGATTCCAAACAAGAAAGCTTATTAGCTTATTTTTAAGATAAGCTTATGTGTCTGTAAGTGCGTGTTCCCCCACTTAGAATTTTCAACTTCTTCAAAATAGATGAACTTCTTGAAACTTGACATATTATTTAACGACAAGAGATGATCTATCTTTAATATTTCAATTTGTTTTCCGTGTGTTTACTTTTTCAGAAATTAGAATTTAAAGGATACAAAAATTCTCATAATAACAGGAAAAAATTCATAAATAAATAGATAAATCAAATTGCCTTACAGTTTTCACACCAAGTAGAAAGCTACTTTTATATTATAAGTTATACAATAACCAAATTATTGCAGTAAAAGTTTTTGGAATCGACTTGATAATAGAAAACACAGGAATTTTGTTAAAAATAGCGATTTGTAAAAAAAAAATCAAAATTTAAATTTATGGAACTTCTTCCCAATAAAAAGTAATATCATTAATATGAAAAATGATTTTTGTTGCTAATAATAATATATTGCTGGTTATACCGTGTTAATTATTACAATATGTTGGTTATTTGTTAATTGAATTCAAAATTTGTATTCTATTATGTTTTTTTCGTCTGTTTTGAAATTTTGATAATTTATTCAGAAAGAAAAAAAAAATAGATTATTTTATAATTAAATATAATTTGCTTAAGTTACACCAGTAAGATATCAAGCAAAACTTGATGTGAACCCTTAATTTTCTAATTAATAAATAAATTAGATCTGAAAAATAGTGAATTGATTTAGTATATATATTTATATTTATCTATATATCTATCTATATATCTATATTTATCTTTATATTTAATTTTTATATATTTATTTAATGTGTGATGACGTAACATTTTTTAACTAAAGAATCCAGGACACATATTTCAATTATTTCAATTATTTATTAAATAGATTTACAAACCTGACAGGCCAGTCTCTGATTCAACTGATAATGGCCACATTGACTAAATCAGACTGACTGAAACTGTCCTGCCAGGTTTTCTTTTTAATCCATTTCTTAAATAATAGATAATAATGAAATTATTTTATTGAAATGTATGCCCTGGATTCTTTTACGTTGATTACTAACTTACTTTTAACCGATTCTCCAAATATGGATTATTTTTTTGTAACATTTTAAAGAAATCCATAGCTTCAAAAGATGCAATCTGCCTCTCAAATATAACAAATATAACAAATAAAAAATACAAGGTAATAATAGTCAATCGAATACGAAAAATATAAGATAGAAAAAAGAAAAACAAAAACAGACCGTATTTTGTATTTCTTTATATTCTATTATTATTTATGGAAATACGAGCAAAACTTTTGTTTTGTTTTGGACTGAACGTAGTAAATTCACTGATGGAATTCCATAATCTCTACTAAGACCGAATTGCGCTTCCTGGGTGTTTGTGGCGAAGTTCGAGAAACCATATGTTAGTGGTGTTCTTCATAGGACTTTATGAGTTCCTCACAGCATGGATCAGAGTAATATCGACCTGTGTCGTGCACTGTCTCTCGACCGGTGCTAACTTCAAGTTACCGCGAAATTGCTGCAAGCACTTAATCTCATGATGAATCCAGACAAAAGAAATAGACGCCAACGCTCCTTGACCAAAACACACGTGTTGTGTTGTATAAAAATATTGAAATACCTTATCTTAATTACGATGCTTTATTTTATAGATACTTAAAAACTAAAATAACAAGTATTTAACATTCCTTATAAACCATTTCTAATTATTAGCGTCACGACAACTTACTCTTATTTAGGCAATAATTGATTGCCAAATAATAACTGAATGAAAATAATTTTAAATTATTTTCTCATTCAACAAATGATAATAATTTTGTTAAGAGATTAAGCGTTCTTATATCAGTAGCGACGCAATTTCTTTAAATAAATTTTAAAAAATTATGATAAACTCATAATTACAAATTGTAAATAAACTATGTTTACTTTTAAGTTAAATAATAAATACAGATGTTAAAAAAAGAAGATAACTACTAAAAAAAAACAATCCATGAAATAAATAATCCACATTAGAAAGAAAATTCAATTTAGAGAATATAAGAAAGAATGCAAAATATTTGAATTAATTATTAATTTACAATAGATTACAATACAATTATCAATTTTGCAGGAAAGTAAGTAAAGCAATTATTAGTATAAATACAAGTTTAACGTGCGGAACTTAGGTTAACATCACAAATTAGGAACATACACCCACAAGAAAAAATGGAATCACTGATCTGTTTTTTGAAATTTCGATACCGGGAACCCAGAACAGCTGTTTCAGGCTTCCTAGCCTTCTTCAGCTGGATTCGCCCAGTATCTGACAAACCAGCGATTCCAAGAAACACCTAAAGAAAAACAAAAGTCAACAAGAAAATG
>JAFIDM010000001.1:114438243-114448285 GCA_023159025.1 Thereuonema tuberculata | reverse complement strand
GCTGATGATTCCCCAATAAGGATGAAACAATTGTACAGAATTCTCGTAGATGTTGGCTCTGTGGGCGAAAGTATATTTATTGTCCGGTTGGCGATTTCTCTCCATTTTATTAGTGATGTTATCCGATTCTATTTCGCAGCTCTGACAAAGCATATAGGAATGCTTACCATTAATGGTATACACATTTTAACCAAAATCTGCTTTGTCACGTCATGTAAATATATTAAATTTAGAATTGGAAGAGACAATTAAACCAGCCAGGAGAATCGCAGCCAGATAGAAATATTACAGAAATAGAGAATAAACACAAAGATTTCAAGAAATCTGCTATTATCCAGGCCATCTAATGAGGAGAACTTAATGTTTTTTTATCGCTTCTCAGCCTGATTCAAAAGCCTTTCTGAGAAACATATATTAATTAGAATACATTTTTTAAAAATACAATAATAAAAGAACGTTAAGTACTTCTATGCAAGAACCATCTCGCCTCTCAATATTCTGCCATTCTCTCTAGGAATTAGATAAAAAAAATTCTCCATTTTGAATAGCTGCCCGTGTCATAGCAAATTCATAACTAATTCAGATACATCTCTATGCGAGTAGATACATTCTAAAAGTAATATATAATATAAAAAGTCGTATAGACTTCTCCATTTCATGGTTATTAGCGACCCATTCGGGAGCTATTGTAATAGCGACCAAAATCGGTAGTTATTACGTTTGTCCTGTCCGTCCACCCCTAACAACTCTCAAACGGAAGATCGGATCAACAAACGGATTTCACAATTGTGTACCCAAACATTGTAGGAATTGGCTATGTTTTGGGGGCCAACGCCCCCTCCCCCAAATGTTCGATATTTGGCATTGTTTTCATTGGATTTCCTCTATTAGCTTAAATGTCAGAAATGCAATCTTCTGATTTCATTTGTCAGCTACAGCTTGATTGGTAAAGTCTCGGTTTCATTTAGTGTAGGTTGTCGGTTCGAATCCGTATATCTCCTTTTTCTTTTTTTCTCTCTCTCTTAATGTTTTTGTCTCAATATCCGCGTGGGTTTTTTTTTATTGTTTTTCTTATTTTCCAAATTTTTTTTAAATTTTTTTCCTAACTTTTTTTTTAATATACTTTTTTTTTTATTATTATTTTAAATTTTTTTTTATATTAAAGGTCGCCCTTAAATTTATGCTTTAGCTTAATATTTTCTTGGTTTTTACTTCTTTTAATTTAAAGTAGATCATGGTTTATGGAAACCATACATAGAAAATTCTAAATATAAATTTGAGATATTTCGAAACCTGTTAAGAATATTTTACATTATCTCTCCTTTTTATGTTTAAGTGCATAAAATAGATCAGAACCGAAAAATTTACAAGTGAATAATAGACAGTATTTGTTGAAGAATCAACCCTTGAAACATTTTAAAAAACTAGGAACAAATTTTCTTTAAAAAATTATAAATAAACTAATAAATAAATATAATAATAAAAAAACTCTTAAATCTAATCTTAAAAACTCTAATCTTAAAATTAGATTTTGAAAATGCATAATTACTTTTTTTTGGTAATTAGATTTTTTACACCGAGAATATTTACTTGTCAAAAAACCACTGTTCAGTTATTAACAATTTTCGCACTTATAATTTTGGAAACATTGACATGTTAACGCACTGTTAAAATATGCAATCTTGAAAAAAAAAATGAATATAAAGAGGAAAAAAATATAAAATTTTCAGTATACTGAGTAAAGAAAAAAGTCCATCATAAATGTTAATTTAAAAAAAAATGAATTTTCTGTTTCATATTAAAATGATGCTTATTTTAAAAGATGTGCACAAGCTACAAGTTCAACTAAGGAACTTCCGGTAATGAATACTGGAAACATTTACTGAACAATTTGGCAAAGACTATCATGTCTTCAACCTTCTACCAACTACATTTCTTTTCTTCTCTCTGCTATTAAAGGTTCTTTTCTCGCCTATTAAAGTATCTGAAAATACCATTTAACTTGCCCTCGTGTGCACTTATGTTACATTCACTGCTTCTATCTCGTAAGAATAAGATTTAATAGACATCATTTTGAATATCTGCCAATAATTATGTATTTCTGGCTCTTTTATCTCATTCCAGTTTCTTTAGTTTATTTTGAATTTACTATTTCAAAACCTTAGCGTACCAAGCTATAAAATTTTAACTTTTTCTTTTTTAGTGTCTATCAAATAAAAATATGTGATAATGTTACTACTTTCGTAAACATTTTTTAAATTGTTGATGTGCAAAGCAGCCAAGTTTAGATTCACATACATACAGACGCACACCATCAATCACTGGTCTCAGTGGATTTTTTTAATGAAATTAATTTAAACTTTCAATCAATTAAAGATATTCTTTAATTTTATTCACAATTGCCAATTTAAGCACACCCCGCTAACTAGCTCTTTGTTATCATCCCAATACATTCGACTGTGTACCTTGCTTGACCGATATGTTTTGACGACCGACCCACTCCCTTCTTCTCTCAATCGACGCCATCTTAATTCGTTCAATCTATTATATATACTTCATATGCACGAATCAAAATATTTAAAAGTAAGATTTTGTTCATTTTACTGTTATTTTATTTCTTTTTGCTTCTCTTCAGTATAGTTTTGCTCGGCCATTGAATTCGTATATACAAGAAAAAGTCATTAATTAAACGCAATTTGGGTGTAATGGATACAAACTTATGTTTCTCTGGAATTTGCTAGCTGATATTACACAGCAGTGTTCTGAGCACATATTATGTGCTCGTGTTGGCAATCTACCTATCCGCATATGCGCAATGTAGTATCATAGATGGCCGCCCCGCAGTCAAAGTGCATCGTCAAGGAGTAGTGAGGTTGATGTATTTTTTTTGTGGTCGGAAAGTTATCAGAAGATTTGAAGCCGATCGTAAGAACGAAACGACGACATCTTCTCTCAAAAGGCGTTCTGCTACACCACGACAATGCACGGCCTCACACAGCTGCTCAAACGACTGTGACAATTGCATCCATGAAATTCAAAGAATTGGAATATCTCCCATATAAGTTAGTTCCGAATATAGCTTCATAGTTTTGAGTCTTTAAAGGAGCACCTACGCGGGAAGAAATTTTCTAATGATGCAGAAGTTTTGGAAGCGGTGCAGTCTTGACTGCAAACACGTCCACAATCTATTCTTTGAGACGAGATTCAAAAGCTTGTGACCCGATGGACTGTAATGCGTTGAAAAGGAGGATGAATACGTGGAAAAGTTTGCTACATATGAATTCTCTTTGCCAACTTAATAAAACGCTGTATCGAAATTACCTTTAATTAAAGACTATCCCTAGTAAATAGTAGCCTATTTAGCTTTCTCACGTATTCGCAAGTGGTCCATACTATGTTATTTAAGTTTTTTGGCGGCTAAAATGCATTTGCAAGCTAAATAAAGGTTGTGCTTCATTATTCAATGTTTTCGTTAATTGACAATGCTCTGGCCATTAATCTGTCGAATAAGCGGGATATGCCTGTACTTCTAGAATTGCCAATTGTGAACGAAAAATAAAAAAAAAATAAAAAAAAATAAGCTTAACGTTCTTGAAATAACTTTCTTTAAAACACTGCATTTTTTTATTTACTTTTTTTACTTTTTCAGTCTTGAAAATAATTCAAATGAAAAGTCTCCATTTACATTTAGGTGATAATATTTGTGAATACAAACAAAAGAAATATGTTCCATTTTCTGAAAAAAAATACTTAAATCAGCATTCCTTACTAAATTATAACAAGATAATTAATGCTTTCAGACAGGCCCCATAATATGAACAATTTTATAAACAAAAGTAGAGTGAACCTAACCAGCGTTTACAATGAACCTAATGGACGCTTACAGCAAACCGGAAGTTGGGGGGTCAAAAGTGGTCGCTTTCGATAAAGAGGAAAACGGCGATAGACGTCCTCCCAATATCGATCCTTCTGAACACATTGGTGGTGGTCACGTTTTTTCAGACAAACGGTTGCTGAAATATGATAAAGGAAAAACGTATTGAAGCACCGACTTTTGACCCCCAACTTCCGGTCAGGGAGTGGTCCTACAGGTCCGATTTTTTTTTTTTTGACATGGTTACCTACTTTTTGATGCTGAACAAATGGTGAAGGTTTCATTCTAATATCTCTAACCGTTTGGTCACTACAGACACTGACATCCAGCAAGCATAAAAGCAAGAGCGGTCCCCTATGTTTTACAGGCAAGCTGTAATCTAGAGGCCGCTAAAAATTCCTGTAATTTTAATCATATCAATGCATATATTATTAAGATATCCATTGAAATCTGTTGTTGCCGTTCTAATGATTTCCTACGGACAAGTTTTATCATCCTGACGCTCTGATTTCCCAATTCATAAGGAAAATTTTTCAAATATAGTTAGTTAAACATATATAGTTAAATATAGTTAGGTCGTCTCTTGTCCTTCAATTCGGATGAAAGTTTCAGAAACATCCACCTTGTAATTCAAAAGAAGGTTCTTAAGCGACACAGCAAAAGTAAGGTTTACAAAATTAATCACTCTCTGTCCCTAACAATGTTCATTTGAATCCAAGTTGAATGTTTGAGACTGCTTTCTAAGAAAATAGGGCTTGTAAAATTAAAGAAGCCTAAAAGCCAGCAATGTCTTTTATTTACGTACACAAAACATGTGCAGAATGTACCTATACCAAAATAAAACAATTTTCGTAACTAATTCTGCTTGGAAGAAAGCAAAAAAACAGTAAATTAACTTTTAAATTTTCTTTCTATTGATTCATCAGAAAATAATCAAGGAATTTCTTCCATAACAATAGATGATTAACTAAACAGCAAGAAAGTTTAGTTTGTCTTTAGGAAAGTTAAATAAAAAAAAAAAAAATTGCAGTTGATATTTTTCTGATTATTGAAAAAATCTTAGTTGTTAAAATTAGCCTTTATATGTTTTCTTCAAATTGTTTGTGTGCATACATAGTGTTTATTCTCAATAATCAAACTATTTTCGGTGCAAAGCGAAGCAGAGACAATACTGACAAAGTTTGGAGTTGAATTCCTCAGGTACTAGCAGAAATGTATTTCTAAAGTTAAGAATATTTACAAAAGACTGTTGTATTTGTGTAGACACCTGTATAGATGATTCTCCAGCCATCGGATAAAGAATACAACATCGATGATTTCATCCCGAGGTCAGCAAAGTTCCAGAACCTAAGACTAAACCACTCCACCACAGCTAAGCGAGTACTCAAATACTATTATTGAATCATAGAAAAAATCGGACCGACCCTTAACATTTCGATTTCGTCTGTGTTTACGTATAGGGAGCCTCGTCTAATCCTACTACAAGAGAAGCAGTTCGATTACCTTATGTAAATATCCTTCACATACGTAAACTACATATTTAATCATGCTTTTTCAGCTCCTTTGCTGAATCCAACGAACCTTGTTTCTGACTTTTTCAAGTCTTCGTGTTAACTTTTCAAAATCTAAACATGCAAATATTTGCAATAACACGAATTTTGCGTTGGATTTTTTACAACAAAATATTTACAAAATATTTATTATTTATCATTCAGAATAAGAAGATACGTGATTCTCCTTTTTCTTCTTCTTGGCATTAAAATAACTAACTCTGATGTTTCCCTTCGTTTCCAACGCTACATTTCTTCCAAGAATATGCTCCTCATTAATTTTAATATAAATGTAACTTGAAACATGAGATTATGGAAGCCGTCATCGAAAGACTAATGAGGAAAAAAGTTCAGGATTGAAACTTCAATGAAGATACGAATGATTTGAAGAAATTGGTCAATAATTTATTGCCTTTCCTGGAATTATGTTTTCTAGAACTCTAGAAAAGCTAATTAGATTGTTCAAAGACTGTTTTCACAGTGTGCCTGGGCGATTGACTTCCCTACCAATTTTTTCAATAGATAAATCCTGTCCTTCGCAGACTTCGGATTTCTATTAGATACCAAATAAAGGTTATCTGATATAATTAAAATCAATTCATTTTTTTATTCTATCTCTTGAAAAGAGATCAAGTTATATTAAGGATACTTAATGGTGCTTGGAAACTTGAGTTATTCCAACAATCGCGCGGACTATTTTTGTATAAGATTTTTTTTCAAAGACGTTGAAAGTCGATTAGAATTTCGAGTTTCCATAGCAACCGAATGTATAGAGCTCTTCTTGTATTCGAAACCACTACATTTATTCAATAGAAAGTTTTGGAAGCAGATTTGCGAGAGATATAACCATTAAATGAGAAAACGAACAAACTTTATTAGATAGAAAATGGAAAAAGATAATACATAGAAAATATATATATAGAAAACAGAGAGAAATAAGTAGAATAATAGAAAGGTAATTCCTATCTAAAGAAGGCTTCCCGACAAAAAATTAAAAGAAAACAAACAAATAAACAGGGCATAGTAAAGAAAAATTTAACGTGCTGTGAAATTTGTTTAAGGAAAATAAGAAAAGAAAATGAGAAACAGCACCTGAACAAAGAGGAAATTGCCTTTCTGATTTTAGATTTCGGGAAGGAGTTGGGGACGGCCGTTTCGTCCTTCTACGGACTCATCAGCCCAACCCTCGCCTTCCCTAAACCAAATCAGAAAGGCAAGACCTAGTTAGTGGAAGCCACTCCCAACTCGGAAGTGACCCCAGAAACAACAAAAGACAAGAAAATAAATAGCTGCGTCTCTCGACGCCAGTCAAATCCTTCTCCTACGAACGAGTAGGCAGAAAGGAATTAAATTAGAACATAAGGTTCAAAAAAGATACACTTTACACTTTAGATCGAAGTTTTGCTTTATCATTTAAGAGAACTCAATGTTTCTTTGTTATATTCATACGTTCATTTTGCAGTTGATATAAAAAGAATACCACAGTCCATCTCAGATGCCTGGAAGATGGCTGACAATAAAATCCATTAGGATATGGAAAGTATAAGGATGGAAAAAATATAGGCACACGTATTTTTTGGACATAATTCTTTTACTAATCAATCTATTTTGCTAAAAAGGATTGTATATATTAAGAAATTACATTAATATCATTGACAACAATTCATTCATTCATTCATTCATCTTCTTCTGCCTCGAACTTTTTTACCGTTCACCATTCCTTCCAGTGCATCCTTCATTAGGGAGTTTCTTCTCAGCCAGTGACCCAACCAGTTTCTTTTTCTCTTCCTGATCAGTTTCAGCATTATTCTTTCTTCACCCACTCTTTCTAGCACAGCTTCATTTCTTATTTTGTCTGTCCATTTCACATGCTCCATTCTTCTCCATATCCACATTTCAAATGCTTCTAGTCGTTTCTCTTCACTGCGTCGTAATGTCCATGTTTCTGCCCCATACAATGCCACACTCCACACAAAGCACTTCACTAGTCTCTTCCTTAGTTCTTTTTCCAGAGGTCCGCAGAAGATGCTCCTTTTCCTATTAAAAGCCTCCTTTGCTATTGCTATCCTCCTCTTGACTTCTTGGCAGCATCTCATATCTTCACTTATAGTACACCCTAAGTAAAGTTGTTCACTTGTTCCAATGTCTCATTCCGAATACTTATGTTTATCTTCTTTGTCTTTCTTCCGATAACCATAGTCTTTGTCTTGTTTACATTTATCTTCATTCCATATTGTTCACAGCTGTCATTCAGCTGCAGTAGCATATCCCTTAGTATCATCTCCTCTTCTGCTAACAATGCCATATCATCAGCAAATCTTATGCACTTTATTCTTCTTCCTCCTACTATCACCACTCCCATGTTCTGAAAACAATTCTTCACTAACTCCTCCAACTAGATGTTGAACAGCGTAGGTGATAGAGGGCATCCTTGTCGCAATTTGCTCCAAATATTCCCTAAGTTCAGGAGTTAGAATAAAAAAAAAACTGAAAATGAGGTGCAAAAAATCATAGGATCTATTAGAAAATATTCTTAGTTACCCCCGGAGACAATGAGTTAGACCGTTGTTATTTGCATATAAGAAAATATCAAGTCAGATAAGAAAGTTTAAATAAGTTTACTCAATGAGTAACTTTAAAATGGGAAATGGAAAACAGCTTCCGACATCGAAAAGGACAAACTACGGCTTAAATCAAAGGCTGAAATATCTTGTTTGATTGGAAGGTCTAAACAGGTCGTTGCATCTTATATAAACAATCCGGAAAGCTACGGTACCAGGAAGAGTACAGAAAGACCTAAAGCACTTAGTGATAAAGATCTTCGTCGGGTTCTTCCCTTGACAAGCAACAACCAAATCTCGATCAACGTCATCAAAGAATCCATTGGATCACAGGCACATCGAAGAACAAGTATCAACTACTTAAACAGAATGTGAAGTAGAAACCACCCCTCACTAAACAACATCAACTCGACCGTCTCGAACTAGCCAGACAACACCATACCTGGATTTCTGAGTGGAGCTCAGTCGTATTTAGCGATGAAAAGAAGTTCAACCTAGCTAGGTCAACAGGACCTCGCCGCATGTCATGCTTCGAAGTCGACTAAGGAGTGAGTTAGGTTCAATATCGAAATTCTGAAGCGACCTGCAAGGAGTCCTGACCTAATCCCTATTGAAAATCTATGTAGAATAATCGTTAGGACTGTTTATATCAGTGGACGCTCGTTCGAAGCTCCCAACAAGCTGCTTGTGAAGCTTGGATGACAAACCACGAGAAACTCTACAAAAACTAGTGCAGGGTCTATGCAGAACCGCTTATTTCACGTCATCAACGAAAATTGGGATGTCCCAAGTACTTGCTTCTAGTTAGGGCATGAAAACCAACGAAGTTCCTATCATTCTTTCCACCTCATTTTCACGGTTTTTGTCGCAATTTAATAACCTAGGGAATAATTGAAGTAAATTGCTAATGATGATGTTAATGTAATATCTTAAAATATATGTATGAGCAAAATGGGTTCATTATTAAAAAAATTATGCCAAAAAACACACGAGTTCCTTTGTTCTCTTTAATCACTGTATTCCTGTTGCCATCTAATACAAGGAAAGAATATCTTAATGTCATTTTTATGTACTGAGATCTGTGTATTTATACAGATCTCAATACATAAAGTCTTTCACATAGATCTGTATTTATACAGATCTCAGTACATAAAATCTTTCACATGCAAGCATTATTAATCGTTTTTCTGAAATACTTACTTATTGTAAGATAAAGCTGTAATATTTACAGAGATAATAGTGCATAAGAACTGTGAAAGGAACTGACACAAATTAGGGAAAACAATGTAGGAAACTGTGTGACTACATTCTCTCTCTATTTTCTTATTAAACCCTGAATTCAATAACGACTCTGCAGAAGGACAGATAAACGGCAAGAGGTTCCCTAGGTTCCAAATAAACTATTTGGAAGTTGTGACATTTCTGTCTCCATTACGACTTAGGTAATTTACGAGAGATTGTGTTACGAGAGATTGTGATAGCTATCCCAGTAGCAGTATAGTTCGATAACTATAAAACTATAACTAAAACAAAACGAGATTAAAAAAAAAATAGTTAAACAATTAAATACTCAACAATACGATAATTACTAATTAAAGATTTTTTTATTTTTTAAATTTTAATTATATTTTAATTTTTTTATTTTTGACTAAAATTATTACTTGTGCTATACACTTTTTATAGTACAAGTTATAAACATTATATTCTAATTACAACTGTTTAATTCAAACTTGTAAAAAAAAAAGGGCTATTTTATTTTACGCATAGAAATCATAGCATCCAAAGGGTGCTTCAGAAATAGTTATAAAACACTTAAAATTAATTTGCAAACCCTAAGGAATTACGAGAGTTTGTATATGTTAGACTTAAATACAAAAAGAAAGAAACGGTTATATCTCCTCTTTGTTTATTATCCCTATAACTCAGCGTTTCTCAACCTGTGATAAAACTAAAGGAGGGGGGGGGAGTAAATCGAGGTTTGGAGGGTTTTTTTTTTTTTGGGTGGACAGGTAGGTTTGGGGGTTTTTTTTTTGGGGGGGGGGGGCGCGATGAGAATT
>JAFIDM010000001.1:114405026-114438143 GCA_023159025.1 Thereuonema tuberculata | reverse complement strand
GGGGGGGGGGGGCGCGATGAGAATTGTGATTGAGAAACACTGCTATAACTGAAACGTTTCTAGAAATTTATTAAGAATGTTAATTATAAGTTGTTGTGTCCTACAGATAAAAAGTATGCCTCATAAAGCTAACTTATCTTGCTTTATACGCCATACCCTTATCTACAGGACAAAGTGCTGTTCCAAAATAAGTCAAAAATATTTTACTAGAAAGCCGATATTATTAGATTGATTATATTAGCTATTATGAGTTATTCTGTAAATAATTCCTAGTACTATTAGAAACCATCGTTATGTAATATATAAAAGCTAAACAAGGTAGGAGCAGCAATCCCAGTAGCAATCGCATAATGTCCCACGGCTTCTATACAGAGCGAATGTTAAAATCTCGGAAACTTTACAAACTTCACAACCCCTCAGAAAAAACAGAAGCTCTATATAGATTATAATAAAAATATACCAATCATTCTAAGATTTATTTCAAGAAGAAAAAAGGAAAATTGGCTTCATATAATAATTTGAGTTGAAGTCAATATAAAAAACGAAGAAATAAATTTTTATAATGTATCAGATTTTAGTAAACTTATAAATGAAGATCAAATTCTAGAGGAGATCTATAACTTGAGAATCACACGAGCTAGAAATGAGTTCTCAACAGCTATGAGCTGGTCTTGACAAGATCTTTTTAGCGAGTTATAGGTCACGTCTCCAGCATATTTCATTCCTGAGATATGAATTTCTCGCGACCGACGGACAGACAGAACGGAGATATCAGTCTTCTCCTGCTTTGAGTTACTCCCTGTAAAGAAGTTTTATATCTACATAATCAATACAAAGCAATTTTTCAAGGCATTTTTAATCTTATCTTTCTGTCGCCATTACATGTAAATATCTGATTACATGTAATAGCTCACAGAATTCACAACCATAAAATTGCTTTACTAATCAAGTAATTTTATGTTGTAATATGCAAATTGTTTATTAACAATGAAATTATACAAAACTATCACATTGTAATTTTCTATCTTTTTGATTTTTTCAGAACATTGTGTACATTCGAAAATTACCTTCAATATTTGATTTAAGTATAATTGTGTATCTTATTTTGTTTTAAGAGTTACTCTAATACAAATGAAACCAACAAATAAAAGGCTCTACAAAACACTTCCCTATTTAGAAGAATAATTTAGAATATTTTGCCACACAGGTGCAACGCCTACTATACGTTGGTTTCTTACTTTGGTTTCCTTTATTCTACCTTTTCTTTGTTTGATTTCCTGTGCTAGATATGTTGGTGGAGTTCAGCTTTATTGTAGATTCGTATCTTTTATCTCTATAGCAATTACTTTTCCATTGCTTTCTTCTGAAGATTGACGAGAGAACAATATGGTAATCAATGGGAGAGGATGCAATTAACAAATGAAGAATCTCCTAATTTAGTGGAAATTAGGCGGTAGGATAATTGCAGCTTATGGCTGGACTGATTTATTGAAATGCCAATGATTGCTCAAAATTGTTCGTCAAATTCGGAATAGATGAATGAGTCAGTGAAGCGTGAAAATGGAAAAATCAGGACCCAGTAATAACCTTAATTTTGGACTTCCACAGGAATCTGCACACCAGAAAGAAATTAGTTAATGGGAATTTTACTAATTATTATTCATAAATTTACTGATTTTCGTTTCTAGAAAAGACTAAATGATAATTGTTTCACATAGTAAAAATTGATATGTTGGGAGTTGATCAGACGTTTGCTGCAAAATTATATAATGGCTTCATTGACGTTATAAGCCATTTTACTAATGATCTAATCTTTTTATTATTATATCCATAATATTGGATAGTTATATATCATATTCATTGTTAAGGGATATAATAAAAAGAAATCTAGAAACCTATGTCTATGTTCTACCAATGTCTCAATGAATTTAAACTAGACTGTAGTTAATCAAAGTATAATTGTTAACTGTGATTTAGGAGTCATTGCATTTCTCAAGTATTTTAAGAGTTTTAAAAATATGAATTGTTATTGTAACTAAATTTACAATATAGTGCAAGTGAATGCTACTTATTAGATACGACTGGTCTAAATGGACTAAATCTGTTAATCTCTTCAATTTTAGGCAAACTAACACTAAAAAAATTCTGCCACTATTTTTATAAAACTAAGATGCTGGTTTTTTGTTATATTTTTCACTTAATGCTTCATTATTATATTTAAGGGATTTCTAAATTATGCGGGATTTTTTTATTAATTTTTTAAACTTATATCTATTTCAAAATAAAATAAATATTGGAAATTTTAAAATTAAAATTGAATTAATTTTAATTCTTTTCAAGAATGCTGTCAATCTCATGTTATCTAATCCAATAACAAAAAAGCAACATATTTTTAACAGAAAGACAGAACGAAAAGTCTAGAACGTGAATATTTCAAAAACGCTAGATGCCTTTAGAAGGATTTTTATAGTCAGCGAAGCTGTTATCGGCTGAGCGGAACGAAGTCTCTGATCCGTGCATCGGTCCTTATGTGTCACCAGGTTCCCAATTGTGTCGTTAGATCCCGGGGCTGCCCAGCAGTCTGTTTCCCTTTGCGCTATCAGATCGCATCAGAGCGATAAATGGCAATAATTAAAAAATAAAAAAAATAAAGAATAACCGTTATATCTAATAAGCTAGATCTCTTTCTGGCTCGATTTTAATACTAATAAGCAGAATGTGGTTTCAGTGAAAGGTAATTTTGTCTAATGTTCTACCCATCTTTCTTTAATGATTCGTTATTTGAAGAAATGAAAGTCAACGAAATACAGACAAATGCCATTTTTCAGCAATAATCAAGGAAACTTTCGAATAACCATTTATTTTTTCGTTATCATCAGCATCATTCTTTGTTTTCGTCTGTTATGCCTTCGGAACTGCACATCGTAGAGATTTTATATCAGTGTCAATTTATTTTCACTACTAGATACTAAAGGGGAAAATACTATCCCCTGAAATATCTAAATAGTATTTTCTGTGCTAACTTATAATAAATGTCCCCTCATAAGCTGATATTTCGGGAATGGCGCTCCGCCTGATGTGAAATGTTCTGAACAAAGGAGTCATTTAAAAAAATCTTGTAACAAAACAGAAAAAGTTTGTGAGCTTTCAAATGATAGAATTTAATTTAACGGAAATATTGCAGATTGTATTGATATATCCTAAAAAAAAATAATTTCAATTGGAATTCGGACCCAGCCGAGTGGTCAAAGCAATGGTTTGCCAAGCGGCTGATATTACTGAACCTGAAAGAAATATCGAAGCCTACGCAGGCATTCGATGTTTCGTTCTCTACAAATGCTTCTCTTCCTTTAAATACATATCTAGGATCACTACAATTGTCTAAGAAAGGTCGGGGTCGTAGTGAGGGAGATGGGGGGGTCTCCCGGCCCTTACAAAGAAATCTATAAATCCAAGATTTACTTAATTAACATGTAAAATAATTTTCAAAGTAAAATAAATGATTGTCAATTTTTTATAGTTCCATTTTTAAATCTTATGTTTACTTCAATATAAACAAAAAACACCAAATCATTACATCTCCAATATTTCAATTCTTTTATCAAGAATCTTTATCATAATAGAGAGTATAATTATAATTACTATCTATATTAAGAAAGTTACAAGTAATACCATTGTAATGTTAATTCCTGCTACAGAACATTCTTATTACAATCAATATCTACAGTTAAAATAGAATGTTTAAGTTGTGAAAATTTTTATGTCGGAGAAAGCAAACGTACGATTAGGATGAGTATTAGAATATGTGTATTGCATTAAGAAGAAACAAGGGGACAAGTCAGAATTGACTGAGCACTGCTGTGAGTTACGACATTCCATTAATAATGAGGTTAAAGTATTCTATATGGAAAAAGACTCAAGAAAGAGAAGAATAATAGAGAGTATAATTATAAGAAATACTAGGGATAGTAATCTTAATCGTAATGATAGAATGGAAGTTCATAAAGTAAATTTAGAGGTAGAGATGATAAAATCATGTGTTGATAACAGAAGGCTGATAAAATTTGAAGAATTGAAGTTGTGAATTAAAGTAAATATAGGAATTGTTATAAGTAATATTGTTAAACGCATCGATAAGTGATTGTTATATTAAATTATGTCCAGGAGAGTGTATGTGATATCCAGACATCTGTAATTATTTCAATTTTTAAAAAGCTTGAAAAAGAAAAGATGTGATACTTTCCGAAAATTTGTTTAATAAATACATTTTGTGAATACATTTTTTGTAGAGATGCTGTATATTTGTTAAAATAAATATTTATAAGTCAAAATTATAAAACTGTGCTTTGTAGACAGTAAGTTTAGAACCTTTAATACTGCTAAAACAAAATAACATTAAAAGCAGGGAATATTCCAAAACTTGGAAGTGATCAAATTTCATCATCATACTACTCCAAATTTAGAAGTCAGATATTTTCGTAATGTGAGTTTTCTTTAATAACTTTTTTAACATTCTCCAAGTTTTAATTGAAGGCATTTCTCAAAAATCTTAAAAATGTATTAAAAAAAAAGGGGGCCTTTATATTCAGATTGAAGCAATCATTTATTTTGAATTTTACTCGATTTGATTATTATCTGAATCTTTATTTAATTAATTCTATTTGATTAATAGAATTTTCCTTGTTTTCGAATTTAATACGCTTTTATAAATGTCTATAACATTTTTAGCTTAACATTATTCAATCTACTTAAATATATAAATTAAAGAATATAAAATAAAAATACACCTCTTAAAATCAGTGGGCCGTTAGTGAATTGGCAATGAGATTTTTTTTCCGCAATTAGAAAATACTATTTATGAGTTACTTCGAATTTATGTCGGAACATTCTGGTTATGAAGACAGACAAGGTTTTGTTCAAGATACTTATTTATGAAAGAAAAGAAAAGAAATTTAAGGGCATTGAATTCACCGAAGAAGAAGAAATAGAGGATTTAGTTCTTTTGAATCGGAAAAAAAAATCAAGTCTTGAATCTAATTGAGAATTTTATTTTTAGTAACGAGACAGACATTAACTTTGTCGTAGCTTCCACACAACTGAAGTAAAGATAATTTTTTTTGTGAAGTTCGAGCAAAATACAATAAACCAGAATTATTTAATATTATTCCGACCTAACAGATTCCAAGAAAAATGTTAAGAAGAGAATTTCCACATCCGTGAACCCATGGAGAATTTCATTGAACGCTTAAAAAAAATCTGTAATAATTTATTCTTTTATTTGAGAAATTATAACTAGAATCATAATTTCAGAAAACTATTGACTACTTATTAAATATAAGTCATCGCAGGGAACATTTTTTAATTCTGTTTTCAAATGGCGAATCACAGGAAACAGAAAATTAAACATCTTGGATACAACACTGCAGTAGAGGTAAAAATTTTAGCTTTGCCATAAAATTTAGCTTTGCCATAATCTTTATTATTGTTTTGAATAATAACAAGAACCATAACGTATATAAGATCATCTTGTTTTGTTTTTGTTTGTTTTTTACATTGTTTATTTTCCCCAAAATCCTTACCGAATGTAAACTTTAGTTTTACAATTCTAAAAAATTAAGTTAATAATTAGTTTTTGAAGTGACTTTAAAAAAAAAAGTTTTAAATAATTGTGGACAAAAATAAAAGATTTTCTAATCTAGAATTGAAGTTTGATTAAAAAGATTTCCTGTCTCTGAACAGCTGTAGGTATGTTCTGTAAGAAAAAGATGATATGAAAAGAATTAAATCAATAACTATATTTAGAAGCATTTCCTGAACCATTTGGTAAAAAATTCTCTTCTATTTCTCTTTTATTTTTACCTTCTATTTTTGCTTTCTCCTACTTCTCTCTTATTAAATGTTCTTTTTCTATCCATTAAAATTTTTGCAATTTATTTTTATCTAAGCTTTGCCATTCCGGCAGGGCCTCGAGGTCTAGGCGGGGGCCTTTCACGAGAAAGATGTATCGCAATCTGGGTTCGAATCTCGGTATCGGCATGGATGTCTACTTTCTTTCCTGTTTTGTCTGCTTCTTCGTCTGTCTCTTCTTCTACGGCATATTTGTATGTGTGGTTTGTGGAAGGGCATCCGGCCGTAAAAACTTTGCCAAACTAATCTTGGACCAGCGCAGCTTGTTCAAACAAAAGATCGACCCCACATGGGACGTGGGAAAAGCTGAAGAAGAAGATTTTTATGTAAGTTTTCTTCCACTGAGTGATCTCATCACCCACATGAACTCAAGAACCGCGTTTTATATGTGCTACTTCTTTTATTAATATGTAGTTTATTTATATCCAACCCTATATAAGTGCATAACATTTGATGGAGTATGATAATCTCAAGGAACCTTGTATTACAGATGATCTACTTGCTGTAAATGATAAGACCGCTGAATTCTGGACTACATGTAGTATCAGATGCATTTGTTTGCTTTAATAATTACATGTTATTGTGTGCCAGACGCGGAATTATAAATTATTATCCCACCCTATTATTTACTATAATAAAAATCCAAGGAATTTATCGCTGCGCAATCGTAGATAAGTCATATCAATTATTAATCTTTTTTTAAATTTAGGGTACAGTACTATTCTTGCATGCCATGTCCAATGTCAATACCAGTTAAAATCTACTGGTATTCTTTTACTACTGCCTGCTTTTTTCCTTATAAAGAAAATAAAAATTTCAAGCCTTAGCAAAACGAAAAACTACATCTTTAAAACACGAAGAATAAAGTCATCTTTACACACTGATTATAAGAAAACAATCACAAACATTTCTTATAGAAGAGCACGATTCTTTATTTCTTACAAATATAAAATTAATGTTTTCTTAGTGTCTCTTTAACATTTGCAAATAACAGTACGAAGGAATATATAAACAATGTTTATAAAACTCCACGATGATCTTTTGTTTAGTTACAGATATTAGTAAAATGATTGAAACTAGTAAAATAAGTTAATGAAAGTAATTGAAGTATGAATATGCTTTGGAAACCTTTACGTGTGCTGCGCATATATTTGCTTAGGTAAAAATGAAGTAGCCTTGAAAAAGACTGGGGTACAGTTGAAATCCAGTTGTGATTATTGTAATTATAGTTTGTATTAAATTTATTTATTCAAGGCAGGTGTGCAGGCTTTATTTTTATCTAACCAAATAAACCTATGAATATGTTGTACAATTTTTTGCGACCTGTTGAGAGAAGCTGTTAGGGTTTCCATGTCTGTCTGTGTGTGTATGGGTGTGTAAATCTCTCACATCCAAACCGGAAGAAGGAGCCCAAGTTTACCTCGTTGGATTCCTCATGCCTGGAGATTTAGCAACAAATCCAACTTTCGTTCCAGGATAATAGTGGTAATTGGACAAAATAGGTCTATCTGCACTGAATCGACTATACTGAGAACGAATATAATCCCCACAGCCCAATTTAGACACTGAACACTTACTCAAAATCGCCTAAATGGTGCCCAATAGTATCTAGTGTATATTAAAATGAAATCAATGCAGAGCATCATTTGAAATTGTACTTGACCTTTACAGCTTGAATCAATTAGTTTTGTCTGCTAATCAATAGTAATGTCACTTGTAGCAATGCAAGGGTCTTGTAGATTGCAAAATAGACAATGTCTGTTTGTTTTGTGTTTACTACAAAACTGTGAATTGATTTGTTACGCAAACAATCTAGTATCAGATTTAATATTGGCGCATCATTATTTCTGAAGAAATCTTGTAAACCGTACCTATTATCTTAATGGAATGTTTTTTTCAATAAATTTTGTATTAAATTTGGATCTAAGCATATACAACACAGCTACGAAACATGTAGAAAAGAAGAAATTAAATCAATTTGTTGAAACATTAATGAATTTTGAGGTCATTTCAATAATAATAAAAAAAATATATCTGTACTTCTTGCTCCTTAACAGTCTCCTGCACTACCGTTTTGTCCATCACTACTTCGTTGTCATGGTAACATCTTCTTATTCCATTAAAACGTGCTGCTAGTGATTCTACATGTTTGTAAGTTTGTTAATTGATGAACAAATATTTGGAAAATAAAAGTAAGTTAATAGAGTTTAATCATTTTCTTTTTAAAAAAATATAAGAGGTTTGAGAGCACATTTAAACTAAGAACCGAAACATTATTCATCGCTGACGATATACTAAGAGCTGCTGTTTTATGATAGGGCGCCATAAGAATCTCTGTACAATCACAAGATTATGAATTCCAAATATAATTCCATATTATAATTCATAACACAGTTTAAATGAAGGAATATTAACACATTTAATTAGGAACTATTTTTTTGTGTTCTGTGACCACAGAAAATATACTGAGTTGACAATATAAATCTTCTTTATACTAAGTTGACACGTAGCAGACTGGTTGTGAAAGATTGAGGTTTTCAATGCCGAGAATACATTATTTATTTTATTAGTTCATAGAATAAAATGGCATTTACTATGGTAATCTGATCATTCGACATTCAAATGAATTTGTATAGCTAATTCCTTTAATTAAGCATTTGGGAGATTATTTTTAATACATATGGACATTATTCCTTTTGATCGTTCCAATCAATATGCACTAGCATTTAATTGAAGAATCCCAATGGGATTTAGAGAATAACAGGAAATAGAAAAACTTGAAAGTGATGTGCATTTGATGTAACTAAGTTAAGTTCTATTAATATCTGGGAAAATCTTTTGAGGGAGATATTGATTAATGGAGACGTGGAATTTACGTTCCTCTTTTGAATCTCGTGGGAAAAAAATGAGCTTAAGATTGAATTTATTAATACTTCAAAAATATTTTTAACTTCAATATATTATTACTAATTATTAATATTACGACTATAATTTTATAATTATGATGTTACGAATATAATGTTATTTATAATCTTTACCAACTGAAAACTCTAGATTTTCTGAGTCTTTTTCTTCTTTGCACACATGTGTAGGTTTGTATATTTGAGTGTGTAATTAAATGTCAAGTATTCAGCATTTTTTTCCTTGGTTTTCTGAGATCAAGTACGTACATGTTTTTCAGGATGTGTGTATGACTGTATCGAAAATTATATAGTTCAATATTTTTTTCTTATTCTGTAAATTAGCATTTTAGCTGTTTGTCGATTTCCGGATAGTAATAAGTTTCAGGAATTAAATGCTTTTTCTGTTACTAATTATAATGTACTTCTTTTATTATCTATTTTTTATTCTACATTATTTCAAGAACGCTTTCATAGTACCTATATATCATTAAATATTTATTAAATATATCATAATTACATATTATTTTTGTTATTATTATGGATATCAATAAATTACATCCATAAATATATTAATAAATAAATAAATATATCAGATTAATAGATATTCTTTTAGATATTGTAATCATCTTTAATAGCAAAGCAGATGTGATTAAATATCTTTGTCAAATATCTCCTAAAAATAAAAATAAAAAAAAAATACTCAACCCTGAATTTAATATTTGTTTGCTTTTTCTATTTCCTATAAAAAGTTTTGGACAATTAAATTTTGTTGTAATTTTTGTTGTAATTTATGTGACTTGCCTTGCTTTCTTCAATTTCCTCTGAGCCTGACGGTTCGCAGGCCAGGAATTGGAGTTTTTTCTTTTGTTTTGATTTTTTGGTTGTGGTTTTATTGTGTTGGGGTCTCACTGGCGGGTGCGTGGGTGGAATCCCTTACTTGGTTTTCTCAATCTGAGTTTTCAACAAAGGGTTTGTGTGACCGATGAGTCCATAAAGAGGACGAAACGGCCGTCTGAAACTCCTACTGTTGATAGCTCGAGGCGAACTTTTGTTTACATTTGGTACCTTCTTGGTTTATTGCTTAGTTAATAAAGATGTTTGTAAAAAAAAAATCAAGAGGGCAAAACTGTTCTGTTTGTTGTATTAATTACTAGCTTAAAGTACCGGCTTTGACCCGAATGGAGTTGCGAGGGGAATCCTGCTTCTCCCCTTCTTCACAACCCTTCCACATCAACCTTTCACGCAGTTGGTAAACAATCATGCGATCAGTACAAATTAATGTTATATTCTTGTTGTGTAACCCGAAAAATCCGTAGAAATATCGTTCAACAATATTTGTCCCTCCCCCTAAGGGTGTCCCTCAGGGCTCGATATCGAAAAAGCATCTTTTCAATTTTGACAAATAACACTCACGATAACTTTCGTGTTTCCACTTCAAACGGTTTATAAGATGCGAAACCCTTCAAAAAAGGTTGCCTCCGCCCTTCTGCCCCTATTAGGGTCCGAATTAATCTTATCTTATCGTTTCGATTTTGAAAAAGAACATGTCAAATTCGGCAGGGAAGTAAAGAGTAACTATGCGAAATTTGGTTCAGATCAGTCAAAGGATGTAAAATTGTGTGACATATAAACATACATTCAACTTTGACTTGTATATATATTAAGATTATAAGCGTATTATGGATAATACGATAGGAATGAATAAAGAAATTAGATGTAGAGCAAATGTATTTTTAATATAATGGCATTTTTCATTGATTCTCTGCTGTTTCTCAAAGCAACAATATACAGAATTATGTCTGGAATCAGTTGCTTATTAATTGTTAATTGTAATTTTTATTCTTCTTACCTGATAAGGGTAAAAGAGAATTATGATGTAACTATTTACTTTTCAACCAATTCTTGAGTTGCTGTGAAATCGTATCAATTTCTAGCCATTTATCTGAGTCAACCTATTTTGCCATCGCAAGATAAAACTAATCAAATCGATTTAATACTTGACCATGGCATGGCGCTTAGATGACTTGCTTCATATAACTGAAATACTGCACCATATAACTGAAATTGGATGTACACAGGATTACATCTCGTTTCTTATTACAATTCTTATGTTCCACTCTGAATCACAAGAATTGTCGATCGTTTTTGTTCCCAAATTACCCAATGACCGAAAAATTTCTAAAAAAGCTTGGGATCCGACATAGAAAACCTAATTTTCGTTTTGTAGTAAAATCTGACTTTACAATATATAAATTGAATGGAGTTAGTTTTATAGAAAGCTAAATTTTATTAAAGCGATTCTCCCCATATCATTGCGGAAAGGCTAAAACTTAAGTCTCGGATTATCATCTTTTTGCGGATCGAGATGTGAGAATTGATGTAACATAATCTGATCTATCAGAGTATGTTTATCTCTGATCTAACATACAAGAATTATCTACGAAAAGCAGTTATGAGTTAACTATTTTGTTTTCGCCCCCACTGCCAGTGATTACAAGTACATATTGTCTCGCTATACTAAACCTATTTAGATCCAACCAAAACGAAAAAAAACCAAACTAATTAAACTTTTCAAAATGAATCTAAACATTTTATTTAAAACGTTCTTCATCTTCCAAAAATTTATGGCCCCATGTGCCTTTCTTAGCAAAAATATATTCTAGAAATTTATTTCTGCCATTCTTTTATATATTTAGAAGGATTTATATTAGAAAATTTGAATTCCAAAACACGAGATGCAGTTTCATGCATATTTCTAGTATTACATACCAATTTAAAATTTATTAATTTAAAATAATTATCAGAGTTTTCCCATGAAAAAAAAAATATAAAAAGAGTGGTAAAAGATACTTTAATTTGCTGAATGAAGAACCAACTCTTCCCATAATCCTTTGGGTTCTCCATTCGTTCATTGTTTAGAACTGTCGCGTCATTCGGTTTCCTGTGACCTTTCTCCTTTAAGGGGGGCTGCTTGTGTTGAAATGCAAATTTGATGAGGGCCGCTAAGGAAGGTGTGAACGCGGGGTCTATTCTTTAATGGCGTTGTTTGCTCTTTCAAGTGGCAAACAGGCAGTTTTTGGTTGACGAGTTGAAATTCGCGGAAAATACTCTTTTAGCTTTTTTCTTTTTCTTTTTCTTTTTTTTTATCAGACACAACGAGGGGGCGTTTCGTGGCTGAGCCAAGTGCGAACCCCATAAAAACCATTGGCACTATGGGATAACACGGGGTTTATGGCCCCATCCGACGGGGTCTTTACGAGCAATGAACCCAGCATCCGCTCTCCCCACTTCCGTACGGGGGTGAGGCATTTGAGGGGGCAGCTTGTACTATTGTCCATGGCTGTGCAGTCATTAAGTCACTACAGAATCAGGTAAACATTTTTCCAATATTAGAACTTGGCTGTTTGTTCAATTTGGAAACGAATTAACCGAGGAATATTTGCTCAAACCTTATGTTTCAAAAGCAAACGAAGAAAATGACTTCTACGACACAGACATAACTTGGATTAAGACTCATAAAAGCTGGAAAGAGATCCAATAATCCGACATCATTTCGGTGATGATGGTACTTTGGAAAATGATATTAAAGCAAAAAGATTAAAACAACATCAAACTCATTTCAACTTCCAACAATTTTTTTTTCTTTTCTTTAAATTAAAGTTTTCGTCGAAAATAAAATAATAATTTCATTGCAACATATTGGAAATTCTAATTTTTAATTAAACGGATTAGAATTTCAAATTCAACTTAAAATCAATTTTTCGTGTAGGTTTTCAAATCATAATCAGAATTTCAACTTTAATAGAAGAAGAAAAAAGAATTAACATTTCTAATAAAATGAATCTCATTGCCTGAGCAAATCAGCTATCTGTAAGGGGTGTACGATTTTTTAATTTTGTTTTCTTTTCTTTCAATTGCTTATTTTTATTAAAACGTTTTTTCTTGGTTTTAAGAGCTCCTTGATTTCTTCATTGGCTTCAATAATAATATATAACTGTTTTTTCTATGTAATGACAGTGTCCATATTTAAGTAAGATTTTTCATTTCACAATTAATTTCTTTATAGAATACTGTAGTAAGTATATGATAAATCAACTGGAATATTTATTGAATATTTGAGATATTTTATTTTTGATTAATATATTGTTGCCAGTTATTACTGTATCAAAGTAAACTTTATTTGTCGAATCAAGTGTCATTAATTCTTTCATAAAGCAAAAACTTTGCAAAATCTTACAATTTAAAAATATTTATTTTTTGATTTAAAAATATGTTGAAAATATGATATAAAAATTGGCCCAAAACAAAACATCTGCTGAAATGTTTGTACTAAAACATGAATTTATGCGTTCCAATGAAAAAAAAAACTAGCAATATTTGGAAATCAAACAATAACGAATAAAGTATTCCTTTATCTGAAATATAATATTACTAAATACAAAAATACTCTTTTAAATATGCTCTTATTTTTGGAAATTTGCTCTAAAACTCATAAAGGAACAAATTATATATTTACATGTATAATAAAAACATTATTTCAATCAGAATAACTTGTAAATTAAGATAGAAAAAATATGAAAATCCAGGGCCTATTTATCAGTATATAAAAGTTATGTTTGATTAATAATATATTATTTATACCGATTAATAATATGAGAACTCGAAACACTTAAAATTTACCAATTTTTCCTAATTAAAAAAAGGATTAATAGAAATGTTATGATCGTAACATAATAAAAATTTGCGAAAAAAAAATAATAGAACTAATAAGAGGAAAAGAATTAATGTCAAAAACAAGATAAAAGACGGAAGATTAAAAGAAACTAAAGGTTAAATAATTAATATTGCTTAGTGCAGTCAACTAACATTTATTTAAAAAGCTGAAGATAGATATATTTTTTAAATAGGCTTTGTTTTTTTGTTTATAAGGCTTTCTTATGATAATGTTTATATCAGGTTAATAGTTAGTAACAATTCCGTATCCCGTGGTTGTAAAGCAATTCATAATCTATATATAATATATATAAAGAAGGATGTTTGTTGATTTGTGTTTGTTTGTTTGTCTGTCCTTTATACACTCCTAGGACCTTCGAACTATCTGGACCAAACTTTGCAGAATTACTCTTTAGGACCCTGCGGAAAAAACCGGCTACCTTGCAACCTGGAAACACCAGTCCCAGGGATTCAAAAGGGCAAAATCCCTGAAATATAGCCACATATGCACCTGGTGGTGACAATAAGAACTGCACAAATTATGTAGTTGTGACAATTGGAAATAAAACATTGTTCTGCACAATAGCGCCACATAGCTATCTGGTGTCGACAATTGGCACCTAATATTTAGTAAATATTGATACTAAATTGGTATTATTGCAAAACAAAGGGTTACATTTTCAGTAAATTGGCATTATTGTTGTGCATAATAGCGCCACATAGCAATCTGGTGGTACCAATTCGAACTAAACTATTGTTGTGCATAATACCGCCACATATGCACCTGGTGGCGACAGTGGAAACTGTACAAATATTGTAGTGCAACAATTGAAACTAAGACATAATTGTGCTTAATAGCGCCACAGATTAACCTGTTTGCGACAATTGGAACTAAAATATTATCGTGCATGATAGCGACGGGGTTTTCGGGATATATGTATAGATTTGTAATGATCAGATGATTTTTTCAACCTGAGGATGGTTTGAAGTGATAGGGTTATGACATTACACAATTCGAATAACCTGGAATTAGGGGTGTGAACGGGAGTAAGAAGGGGAGAAAGGTTACGAAGTCTTATATTCTCCGATCTCGATATTAATTTCATATCTAGGAATCCCGATTACAAAATTCGAATAACCTGGAACTAAGGGTGTACACGGAAGGGCGGGGATGCGCAAGCATGGTTGAAGTATACTTCTATGGGGTTTGCGGGATAGATATTGATTTGTAATAACATCAGACATTTCGAGTTTGTTTGTTTTTTTGTACCAACCGGTAAAGTTTCGAAGTGATCTCGCAATAGCAATTTCTTTATCATCCACATCAGGACACTTGTTTTTTGTAATCCGAGCGAAGAATTGGTCTTTCTGCTAGTTACATATATATAGCTTTAATTTCGAATCACCATATGCGATACACATATTATGTTGAATAACATTCAAGTATTAACATCACTTAACGGACATCCCTACTTACTGTAAATGATTAGGAAAACATATGCTTAGAATAATATTGTTTCCTTCAAAATTTTGTATGGAAAGATGTAATTTAAACATCAACTTTATAATGCTTTCTTTAGTACTAAGAAGTATTGATAGATATATTTCCAATATCTAAACAAATAAATGTCTAAACAATTGGTAGATTTTTCTTCCTTATTACTTTAAAAAAAGTTATAGCCTAACAGTAATAGCTTTAATGAATATTAAAATTATTAAGGTAGTGAACCATTACTACAGTAAGCGTTAATAATAAAAACATATAATGTTGACATGTTTCGATGAGCCCCAAGAAACGGCTCTCATCGTCAGAAATAAAAAAACAAACTAAAATTCAACGAAAAACAAAGAACAATCAAGGTAATGGTCCACTACCTTGTTATTATTACAACCGCACGTTAAATATGTTTATTCCAAATATTAAAATTATTGTTACAAATCAAAATGTAAGCAGGACACATTTTAACAATTCGTGGATCTTCAACTATTCTATTCAACTATTAAACTACAGTGTATATTTATCTATTAATAATTTCCACAAGATAATTAAATTGAATTTTTCTTCATAGTAGCTGAGTGTTTCAAATAAAACTCTCTGATTATTAATAACGATCTCAATTATATGGAGATTGCTTTTCAGCAATTTCCTTTTCCATTTGTAAATGATGTCGAGATAAAAAAGGAAAAATTACAAGCTCTTGTTCCTCTTTTTGACTAAATTTAATTTGAAGTGAATTACAATTTCTTTGAAGGTCATATGCAGAAAAGTTCAATTTTCTTCTTCATTTTCATAAGTAATATTTGTAAAATTTAGTGGCAGAATTAATTTTTGAAGTGGCAGAATAAATTGTCTTCGAGTTGCACATCAATTATTTATAAGACATCTACAGTCGTTTAATCTATATTGCGAAACATTTGGTGAAATTGTCAGGCTGAAAAAATTCAATCGAATTATCGAAAAAACGAACTTCACTGTATTTGATGAAAGTGAAGGACTTACATGTTTTATATGAAAACTAAGTAAAGTCCAAAAACGTTTCTTCTAGAAATTTGTAATTTAAACGTCAACTTTATAATGCTTTCTCTAATATTAGGAGCTATGGATAGATATACTTCCAATATCTAAACAATGTACGTGTCTAAAGAATTGACAGATTTTTTCTTCCGTATTACTTTAAAAAAAAGGTTACAGCCTAATAACAGTAATAGCTTTAATAAATATTAAAAGCATTTTTACAAATCTAAATGTAAACAGGCCACATTTTAACATGTTGTTTAGAATGGAAATTGCGGTTTTAGTCTTTGGACCTGCTTTTGATATCTAAGGAATTCGTTACTATTCTTTTGATAATGCATATTTAAGAAGATGGTTACACTTATATTATCCATGAAGAGAGAAATTGAGTATATTAAGAGGAAATGTTTAGTAAGTATTCTTAAGAACAGTGTATACATCCATTATAAAAAATATTTGATATAGAGACAAACAAGCATCTTTAAAAGCAAACCATTCGAAAATACACAATAAATTCCCAACAATCTAATAAAACGAATGTTTTCAGAACATCCTCTTGATAATAAACTGCATCATATTAGGTTTTTTTTTTCTTTTTTATGTATATTCTTTTACCTTGTTCGAGTCTCAGATGTGGCAATCGATGATTTCATTTCATTGTAAATTCATAATACTTTATGAAGAATAGGGCAAAAACTTCCAGCAACAGTAGGGGATCAATAGCAAATCCTGCGTTTCCTCTTCCCTTCATCTGTGTTGTCACGGCTGAATGTTATTTACAGTTTGAATTCTAACCAACTAATGTTAGTTTTCATTGGTCGCTGATGTGTGGTTTCTAACTTGATGATTATCCACTACAAGTTCGATTATTTAAAGTACGAAGTAATTGGGCCTATTGGATCAATTGTTAATTGACTGTTACACTGAACTAAATGGACTTTCTCATGACTTAACGTTCCAACATCCTCATTTTCGAACCTTCTCATTTTCATAGTTCCGTATATTAATTAGAAAATCAGTTAGATAAAAAAAAATACGTCTTGACTTCAAATAGGAAATATAATAGTGCAAATTATAAGTAACAGAAACATCAGTGGAAGTTAAGTTTTGGCCTTTCAGTCCTTCAGCAATTTCATTCTATATAAATTCTTTGCTTTTTCTGATAAACTACTCTTTTTTTTTTCCTAAGTATGACGAATGGTGAATGTGGGTGGCAAGCAGTGGCGTAACTAGAGGGGGGCGGTGGGTGCGGTCCGCACCGGGCGGCACATATTTTGGGGCGGCATTTTTTATATTTAGTTTTAGTTGAAAAAAAACGACTTATTCACTTCAGAAGTTTAGTATAATAAGTTTACTATTCATAAGTTTACTATTACTTCGTAATTCATAATTTCTACGAATTATGAATTACTATATGATTTCGAATATTTTTCCTTATATTACGCTTATCCAATTGCAGAAATGTTTAAATAATTTAAATTCGTCTATTTTACTGAAAATTATTAAGATTTACGACAAGAATATGAAAATATTCAAATTTCTCCATTAACCCTTTATTCCGCAGCGTCATTAGCTTTAGAAATGAATAATGTAGTTAACATTTTTGCATGTGGAAAACCATGTAAAATGGTTTTAACAAATGGTGGAAACTTAATCCCAAAATAAGTCAACACGAGTTGAGCCCATTGCACATTCGATCATGTTCCCCATGGAAGGAATTAGAAATAAGACTTGGACATGGCGCAACTTTTGATAAACTTTAACAACAGAATATTGATAAGAAAATCAAAAAATGGAAGGAAATTCTTACAAGAATAGTTGATATAATTAGATTCTTAGCAAAACAAAATTTGGCGTTTCGAGGTCATCGTGAAAGTGTTCATCAGGAAGACATCAATTCAATGGAAAATAGAGGAAATTTTCTAGAGCTTGTTGACTTGTTGGCTAAGTAGTATGTACTAAACATATAGTAAAAATTAAGATGGGTAATAAATATAGTATCTCCTATTTGTCGCCGAAGATTCAGAATGAATTCGTAGAGCTATTGGGAGGCGCAGTGAGAAAAACAATTATGGATCAAATAAAGCAAGCTAAATACTTTTGTATGATATTTGACAGCACTCCAATTATTTCCCACAAAGATCAAACCAGTCAAATTATTAGATATGTAGTTATTGATGGCAGCGAAGTTAAAGTTGTAGAATCGTTTATTGACTTTGTAGAAACTAAAGGAAAAACTGCTGAGGAAATCACAAATATGCATGTCCTTCGTGTATAATACCTTGTAACCTACTAATTGAAGAATTTGAATGTCAAATAAATGACTTTATTGACATTGATAAAGAACAGTTCCAAATTGAAAGAAAAAGGATCCAGGTTTTTATGGCTGTCCCTGCACTATAAGAAGAGGCAAAACATTGGAAAAACGGGGGGGGGAGGCCCTATTGATATACTCAAATTTATTCAACAGTATAGACTGGAAAATTCTGGACCCAACATTGTAATTTTGCCAAGAATTTTTCTTAACAATTATTGCAATCAGTATCGCTAGTGGCGAAAGGAGTTTCTCCAAATTGAAGTTGATAAAAAATTATCTTCGTTCCACAATGAGCGATTTAAGACTACAAAATCTTGCAATATTGTCCACAGAACAAGAAATTACAAATATTATAAATTTTGAGAGCATTATACACGATTTTTCTACTATGAAAGTTAGAGGAGTAAATATATAAATATGTTTAAATACACATTTGTGTACAATTTGTTTGTTTATCCAAAAGAAATGAAATTATTTATTTATAAATATAAAATAAAAAATTTGTAATGGTAATTTTTTTTTTTAATTAGGTAATCTATATGTTTTGTAATTTAAATATGGCATCCAACGGTAAAAAGTTACCACCTATAGTTTGTCTCAATTACAATTATTTATTTATGTTTATTAATTTGTAAAAACCACCATTTCATGACTTAGAAAGGGCGGCAAATTGGAGACCCGCCCCGGGCGGCAAAAGTTCTAGTTACGCCACTGGTGGCAAGCAAGCCGCGACCTTAGATCTATTGCAGTATTCTCATGGAAAGAAGGAGGGGATGATAAAGAAAGACAATGGAAGTAGTGCAGGGAAAATAAGATAACCAGGTGAAAACCTGCTCACCGTGGATCGTCCACCACGAAACCCAATTAACTTATTCATGTATTGTTGGTTTTTAATTACAATTTTTGAATGAGTTACTTTGAAAATTCAGAAAAAATCCATGTATGAAGACTATGTTAGAATAGAGATAAGTTTACGATAGATATAGATTCTTCAATATTCTAAATTTTTTATTTTATTTGTTACCTTTCTCGAAAAGCTTCATGGAATTTAATGTAAAAAGGATAGTTGTTTACTATTCGGGGTAAAAAAAAAAAAAGCAACAATAAGAAATATTTCGGGACAAGAAAACATAAGTGTTAGCAAATTATTTTTTTTTTCAATTTCAATTTATTTAACTCAATTGGGAACAACGAAACAACAGTAATAGATTTGAAGCAAATTAAAATTAATAGTTGGAATTATTATTATTATTATGTTTCAAGAGAATAAGATTTAACAGATATAGATCAATTCCCTCGCAATCCATTCCAAAAATTATTATTTTTTTTAATTTCATTATTTTTATTGTTATTTTGTTTTTATGATGTGTGAGAATGTTAAATAACAGAAAGAAGTTTAAAACTACTGACCAAACAGCAAATAAAGAAAAAAAGTAATTTTACAAATAATTTTGATGCTGAAGTAATTGTCTGAGATGTAAGTTCAGTAACAACACCTAAGTTCAATTTCGAATAATCTAAAACCTAAATTTATAGGGAGATGAGAATTTTAAAAGAAATTTTTATCTTTTTGCAAGGATACTGAAGCTCAATACTGCCCTGGATTTTGTTTGTGGAAAGTTGCATGAAAGCAACATGTAATTAGAGTCCTAGATTTCTCATATGGGATCTTTTTAATATCACTACCGAACCCGTAGGAGAATAATGTCAGGCACATTTCTACTCTGTGGATAACTATGGAGAGACAATACTGAGTCCTGCAATAGCAGGTCAAAGTGGGAGATGAGAAGACGTAAGGAATTGAGAGATCCGCACTGATTGCAGATGCCGGCGGTTAAGAGACAGAGGAGGAAAAGGAAAGAAATAGAAAGAGAGGAAAAAAAAAGCAAACAAACAAACTGAAGGCCTCCAGGTTGAAAACGGCAGAGGTAAGAGAGGAAGAGAGTCAGTAAAGATAAAATTTGGTAGATTGGGAAGAGTGGAGTTAAGTGTAAAAATAATTAAGAAATAAAATAAACCAGTATATGAAAATAAAAGATTATAAATAATCAATAAAAAGGGTGAAACAATTATTGTTTTATTATTTCAGTACTATTGTAAATTAACAATTTTCTATGAAAGTACCTTTCACAGAGATTAGGGGAGTTAAGAAAAGTATCTCAATCTGAAGGATATGCATTAAAGATATTCGTTATTCAGATAAGTTTACTTTACATCTAATCACAAATAGTGAGCGGGAAGACGTCATCGTATCAATTGCAAGAACAATTGGAGAGATAGAGATTCTACAGTCGTTGCTATAGCTATAGAAAATCAGTATTGCCACTAGCACAGAAAAATGTATGTGAACTGCATACTTTTTCTATAAATTTGACATTTTCTTTGTAAAATTCTGACGGTTTTTGAGCCCAATCGCTGATGTCTGTTTGCGTTTTAAGATTATGGCGTTTAGAACAAAAAAAAAGGATTAGGTAATAAAGAAAATATTCAAGGGGTATTGAAAGAATGCTATTTTAGATAACTATTATGAAAAGGACATATCAGATCATGATTCTGAACACTTTTATCTAAATCTTATTGATTTACTGCAGTTCAATTAGTTATCAGTAGAGTAATAGAAAAGATAGCTAATTTTTAAAATATAACCATTAAAGCATTTGGAATATTTTCAACTGATTTTTAATTTACATGGTGAGAAATTTCTATCTTTAGAGATTCTTTCTTTGTAACATTTTTAAAGAATTTTTATTTCATTTTTACTTTCAAGCTGTTTTTTTCTTTGTTTAGAGAATCTTCTTAAAATTTTTAATTCATGAAATTAATTAAAAGTTAGGTAAACCATGTTCTCCATAATGGTTCTAATGGAGTTCAGTCTTCCGTAGTAATTGAAGATTTTTATCCTTCCAACCAATGACGTGCAACATGATACAAGATTGGCGTTCCAAGTCATCAATATTTGCGAAGCTGCTTTTGTCTGGCACGTGACAGTGTCATCCATCAACCCGGCCCTTATCATTGTCGTCATCCTCATCGTGACTCACCAGAGGGCGGTTCAGTGGCAGTCGGCTTTAATCTATCAAAGTCGCTGGAACCTATGAAGCTAATCCATCCGCTGCAGTTCGCCTTAATCCACTCACCCTCCGAAACGGTAATCCACGGGATGGTAATTCTCGTCCCAACTGCCGAGATTAAGCCTCCAATCGCCACATTGGTCTACCGACCGCTGAGACAAGATGGCGACTATTGATTCACATGAGAAAAAAAAATGTGCCACAGTGAAAATAACAGCAGGCTTTTTACTCAATTCTACTTCAATTTTAAAGATACTGTCTATGTCCGTTAAAAAAACAAAAAAAACAGTTATTATTATCTTTCTAAAATAAATGTAATTGGGCAATTCAATCAGCTACAACTATTTTGTTCTTTTTGAACTAATGAAAATACTTAATTTTAACTTTATTATTGTTGCATTATTTTTTTCATAAAATGGATTTTCTTTCTAAGCTAAAATAGCAAAACACATTAGTAATACATTAGTAAAACGTATGTAAATAAGACATTTTATAATAACTGAATATTTAGACATATTTACTCAATTAATTAAAAAAATTTTAAAATAAAAAATCAAATTAATCTTTACAACATTTCAGTTTCTTCAATAACTTTATTATTAATTTTAAAAAGACAATTTATGAAACTATTAAAACAATTCATTACAAAATTAAGAAAACATGAGTTTTATTTAATAATGTTGTTGAAAAAAAAAGAAAAATTATTTAATTTTATTAAGGAATTAAAAAAAAAATATAATTTTTTGACGGAGGAAAGATAAGAGTAGGCCTAAATTAGAATAAACTTAAACTGGGAAGAATCCTGGGAATGACAGTGGAGCCTCATGATTGCCAGAGAGCGTGAAACAGCTGTTATAGGATGTCACTTAGTGAGCACTTGGTCTCACCCATTGATGTTTATCAAACTGGGAGCTTTGCTGATAAGAGTAATCAACACTGGCTTATATAATAATATTTCCTCATGTCAGTCTCATGTTTTTGATAATGACATAAGCGGAACTTTCTGGATTCCAATTCTTTACAGATGCAGCTAACTATTATGTTGCTGTTTTATAGTTTTAGTTTGAGTTAAATTAAGAAAAAAGGAATAGTTAAAGCTGTAGAAACGCATGATGAAGGCATTTCCATGAAACGCAAATTATACAGAAAAGTTTTTGAAATTTTGAGATACTTATTCTCCTGTAAGATTAAATTATTTTGGATTTAAAATAAACTTGGATGGTGGAATACAAATAGGAAATATTGGTAAGGAAATCAAAAAGCTTACGTATGGATAAACCACTTTAGATTTTACAGTGACGTAATGAAAGGTTAGTTTCTGAAAAACTTCTACAAAGTAACTAACATCAAAAAACATCTAGTTACTTTGCCTTCAACCATCCATATAAGATTATATTATAAGGCTGTTTCAAGCTTTCATTGCTCATCATATTGGATTGGTTTGAAGTGTTGCCGTTTTAGAATAATCTATTCATTGATTTAGAATAAACTATAAATTAATACTAAATTAATAGATTTAGTAAATGTTTATTATTTTTAGATCCTTCATTTTAAAATAAATAAAAATATTTCTTCATTTTTTGAAAACCTTATTTGTTCTTTTTTTATTCAAAGCTTGCAAAAAAGTGTAACATAATAACATAATTATTATAATAATACTGTATACTATTTATTTTGCACAAGAAAAGTTATTCATGTAACAGTATCAGAAAAATAATCTAATTTAGAAAATTTTAATAACTTCTTCAAAACCATTCTTTTTAGCCTTTAACTTTATCATAACAGTATCAGACTGAAACAATATTTTAATTCCATCCTGCATTTATTTGAACTAAAGCCACGAAATCATTTCTTTTTATTTCTTCAAACAATCTCCATATCCATGGTTGGAAGCCATTCTTTTTTTTAGGCAAAATGGAACTTCATTTCTTTCTAAGATGACCCAATTTCCCTCTCCTTTGCCCCAAGTAATAACTTCCTCTGAATTCAAATGGAAAAAAAGAAAGAAGATGACCTTAGCAAACTTAACCTTCTTTGTCCATTTAGACAATTGGTATTCAGACCTTCATCACGAAGAAACTCTTTTTGTTTCTACGAATTACGAATTTTTTTCCTCTCTTTTTTTATGTTCATTTGTAAAGTAATAAATAAAATAAACCAAATACGATAATAGAGATAAAAAAAAGCTCTAACATAGTTAAAAGGTTTTTCTTTTCTTAAATCACATTTATTTACTTATGGAATCAAATACTTTGGTGATAAGTAAAATAGCAATAATTCTCTGCCTTGAAGATCCCAAAACTTACCGGAGAGACCCCTTCCCCGTCAAGCCAAGAGAGTAATAAGAACTCTGTTCTTACGTAATAAAATATATTTTTCAACATGCAAAAATCAATGAGGTGAAATAGAATTATTAAATGATATATTTTCATAAAAATGTACAAGTAATGCTCAAAAGAATAGATAGAGTTCAGGATCATTACAATCACAGGCGTATCCAGGATTTTGGAATGACAGGGGTAATGATGGTCGTTGTCGTACAGCCCGTCGTTTCCTTTCCCGGATGGGGGGGGTGGTAGTGGTAGACCAGACACACTGCTGAACTTTCCAACCAAATAAAAAAAAAAATACTCTTCAAATATTGAACTTTCGAATACTTGAACACTTGGCGTAACTCAATAAATTAAAATAAAAAACGTAGGAATAAATTATTATTCCAATTATTTAAAAAAAAAAAACAATTTTGAAAGTTAAAATTTATGACCATTATTAACGAACCAACATTCAATAATATCAAATATGATTAAACAAATATCATTCATTTTAATGTCAAAAATTCTTCACGTTAAAACTTTTTATGTATTCAAATATTGCTGACCAAAGTTGCCACAAACTCTGCAAGAACTTTCACAGCACAGCTTCAAAACATATTTATGAAGTTACATTTAGCAATTATTTAAAATTAGCCGGCTACCGTCGCTTCGCTCCGGATGCCTTGTATATGTAACGTAAAAACGCTATATTTATTCAGCAAACTAATATCGATATCGGAGAACGTACGACTTCCCAGCCCTTTGTGGCCTTCTCCACACCTCTATCACTTGACACCTTCCGTAATTGGTAATAAAAATACGTGATCATTAGAAATTAATGTTATATTCTAAATTAAAGTTTAAATTGTATCCAATGTATTAATTACCCGTATCGTATTTTTATCACCGTAGACATCGCCTAATAGAATTATCAAGTAACTCGTGAGTTAATCGTGTTCCGCGTCTGCAAAGAATGACCTTAAACGCACTGATTTAAAACTGCCCTGGTGCATTTATCGGCAGCTTTGGGAAGTTTTTCATTCATCCCACGTGAATTACTTGATGGACCGGGATGAAAAGTAGCCTAAGACCATCTCCGTGTCTTAGCCTACCTGCATGCAAAATTTCATTCCGATTCATGCGCCGTTGTGGCGTGTTGGAACGAGATACAAACTTATAGATTTTCATTTTTATATATTAGTTAGGATATACAGATTACTTCTGCAAATTAATTGGAAAGCTTCTACTTTCTCATAGTTTTCATAGTAATATAATGTCTAAGATCGACAGAGTTTTATTTTGGGCCAAATCCTTTCTTTATTGATCAAGATTCCTCTAAGTCACAAGCAAACTGGCAGATGGACAAATCGTAAAAGGATATTAGTATTCTGTCCATTCCTTCATTTCTAACAGTAGTTAACTAAAGAAAAAGGATCATAAATAAAACATCAAACACACACAACAATTTTGCCGTTAATTTCAATTGTAAAAGAAAAAAGTTTATAATTCTGAACGTGCTGGAGATGATAAGAGATGCCTTCAAAAGTTTCTTATAATCTTTTCTACCTTACTCTATTATTCTACTGATGCTGAAAGGAGTGAACTTTCAAATTGTTAATTGTATTACCAACGATAATACTTTAATTAAGAAAAATAATAAGAAATAAAAACAAACAATAACAACAATAACATTACACAACATTGAAGTAGTAAGAGTGATACAGAATATTGGTCAAAACCTACAATGCTATAGATGTTTATTCTATTAAACTGTGTAAGTAAGGAAGTCTTAACCTTAAAATACATTGAACATATAACAATGTAACTAAAGCGTAATTTTAAGAATAGTACACAGAGTTAAAATAAAGTTAATAGACTAAATCCTTCTTCTAACTTGATCAGACTTCGTATAAAAATTATTAAATTACTTAATATTATTCTTTTAGATTGTAAAAGTAAAATTAAGATAAAGAAGGAAAATTGAATAAATAATTAACAAACAGTTTTTAAAATTACGCTTCTTAGGTCAGTCGATTGTGTAACATAAAAATGTAATTAAATCAGTGAAGATCAAATCCTTTTTAAGTGACAATGCTTAGGTAAAGCTCGTATTATATTTATAAAAACAAGTTTTGCAGTTATGGATATAATTTTACGTAATTTATCTTTCTTTTTTTATAGTTAGTATGTATTTTTAATAGAAAGGATGTTGCTTTTTCAGAAATCTCTTAACTATTAGCGAATTCATAATAACAGGTAAATAGTCTAATAATAATGAGTGGTATGAATTTTTAATGATAAGATTTTGAAATTCTGCAGTGATAGAAATACTTTTGAAGCAGAATTTTATAAAAATCTGGCCAATCGATAGAAGTCGAACTATTAAAGAGAGCAAATCACATTTTAAATCAACCAATGAATTAAAAAAATTAAAGGTGAAAAAAATCTACTTTATAAATTTATTTTAGAACCGAACTGATTCTATGTACTTTACAAATGTCATTCAATGAAAATATTTTAAAACACCTTTTGCTCTTCCATATTTCTAACCTTAGCTTTCTTTCTGAAAAAAAAGCTATAACTGTAAAGAATTACGAACGGAACAAACATTATAAAAATGTATTTGATAATATTAAAAACAAGGAATTAAGAAATTCTAGATGATTATATGCTTTTTGAAAAGTAAAGCAAATAAAAGAGGCTTACATAAAAAGATATTGAAAATTAATATGGTCATAAATATCTTATGAAGTTAAATAATTTCATTCTTCAATAGTTGAAATAATGTTAATATTTTTGATAAGATTGTTATTATTTTTCGAGGAGTTCAATAATTAGTTCAAACTTATTATTTAGGCTTGAAGTAGTAATAGTGATTTGCTAAATTGTCGTTACTGAAATATTTATTGCTTAATTACCATTTCTATGTAAACACTGGGTTAAGAAATAATCTACTGATATTTATTTTAAATAAACTTCGTAGAAGGTAGGCAGAATACTTTTTTACCTGCCATCATCTTGTCAATTGAAGTAGATCTCTAAATTTCATTAAATCAGCATCTTGTGGCTGAGACTTTAATTCGATAATTTCTTTTAAGATTTCACCCTATCTGAAGAAGATTATCTCCTTCTGAACGAGATCTTCAGTAACCATGGCAACTGAGGCAAAAGGGAATAATGCACGGAATTGATTTTAATACTTTTCTCCACTAAGAAGTGGTTTCATTCTTAATTGAATTAATTCCTGCTCCAGTGAAATTCCTAATCATTTTCAATGACTGATGAGTCTGATGCAACACTGCTTCCCTTTCAGCGTAATGGTAGAGTCCATTAATGTATAACCCACCTCACCATTACTCTTCATCCCAAGAGAACCATTTCCCCCTATGGAATTTCACTGCAGACCCCATTGTGGTTTCCTGTCGCCGATACTAAAGACAACAGATTGCCAACCACCATCTCAATGCTACTAACACTTCAGCCAAGAATACAGAATTTTTTTTCTTAAATTTGTAATAAACGTAAATTGAAAAAGACTTACTAAATGAGGTTAATAAGGTCTCTTTAGTTCCTCTTCTATGTCACTGACTATCTGTAACTTTATATTTGAAGTTAATTAAACTGTTTCTTGCTGTTATGTGATTGCCTTCCAAAGACTTGGAAAGTTAACCAAAGGAAGTTGCCAAAGAAATAATACAAATCAGACAACAAAGCTAATGAAAAGGAGAAAGTAATATCTTTTCTTTCTCTTCTTCGAGTGCCGAATGTTGGCAGAGATTCAACTTATATTTTTGTATTTCATCAACTAGATTGGATTTGGCAAAGGAAAAAAAAACTTTAAAGCCGAAGAAAATTTGTGTTTTGATTAAAAATATTATTTCAATATCTGATAATATGTTTGTGTAGATTGTGAAGATTTTTTTAAAATAAGAATTCTTAAATTATATTTCGTATTTTATTTTAGCTCATACTCAATAGCATTTCGCAGTTTATTTTAATTAATGATTGATCACAAACTTTTACAGTCTTCTTCATAACTCTTCTTCGCTTTGATGTTTAATGTTTAATTGAAAAATCCTTCTATGACATCTGGCGCATATTATGAGAAAGGCACTGTGTGAAAAATAATGTTTAAATAATTCATACTACCGGTATATAGAAATTAGTTGTATTTGAAACAACTGATGGAAACCATAAATTATGTTTATCATTATTGATGTCTCTTGCATTGTTTTTCAGTCAAGTTAATATACATGTTAATAAAAATAGGACAGTAACGTATTGTTTTAGGTTTTCACAAAATTGTTTAACTTTCTATTTTATTAATATACATTTCATTTCATTTATTTTCAATAAATTTTCTGTATGTATCAATATATATAACTAGCAAAATTCCTGTTCTTCATACGGGTTACAATGATGTGGATGAGAAAGAAATTGAAACTGTAAGATCACTTCGAAACTTTCCCAGTTGATACAAAAATCACGTAATAGATACAAAATAATGCTATATTGAGTTTTACACAATATACGAGATTCCTATATTTCCACTCCTTTCTCCCCTTCTACCACTTTAAACCTTCTCCAGTTCGTAAAACATCATGTGATCATTAGACTATAAATCTATATCTATTCCGAAAACCCCATAGAAGTATCCTTCAACAATGTCTGCCCATCAACTCATCGCCCATCGGCTTACACCCCTTAGTTCTAGTTTTTGCCTCCAGGTTAATATGTGGCGTTATTAAGTACAGCAAAATTTTTGTTCCCATTATCGCATCTAACTTAATTTGTGGCGCTATTATGCAACAATATTTTAGTTCCAATTGTTACACAACAATATTTTCAATTGTCGCCTCCAGCTGCATATGTGGCGCTTTCAAAAAATTTGCTCCCCCCCCCCTTTACATCCCTTAGGACGCCAATATCGAAAATGTTTCTAGCTCAAACCGTTTTCGAGATATGCAAAACCTTTGAATAACTTCATCTTCCCGTTTACTCGGGGTGGTATTTCCAAAAATCTTTTCTTAGTGAGCGCCTACGTCGTAAGTGGAGTCCATCCCGAAAATTCCAAGTTCCTAGGTTCAAGGGTTTTGACTGTGCGTTGATGAATAAGTGAGTGAGTCAGTCAGTGGATTTTGCCTTTTGAATATGCAGGATGATTCAAAATTCGCTGTTCAAACTTTAAAGGTAGACAGGAATACAAAAACAAATCGTATTCATAGTGGAACGTATGTCCTCAAACGCCAACCGAATATACTAGAAGGTACACTAAGGTTCAGATACAACAAATAAGGTAGACATGTTTAGTAGCCCTATGTTTACAATATGACAGTAAGGTGTACACAGTCATGCCTGTTTCCGTTGACTGATCCAGTTTCACACAATCTCTGGTGCAAACTCGCAAACGTTGGATGATTGGGAGCATGTATGTTGGGGGATCGTTCACGAAACAATCGAACAGCAGCTCGTCCGTTTCCGTTCGCTGTCCCGTAGGCTAGGTGCATATCTGCCCTTTCAGCATTACTGAAGTGATACATCCTACTCGTGCAAAGTCAACGTCTCAAACGACGATGGCTCACACTGTCCAACTAATGTGCTGCCAAACAGCGCCCTTTAGCATGTACGAATGGCGTTTGCGGACACTATGAATATGGTTTGTTTTTGTATTCCTGAATTCCCTGTATAAACTTTAAAGGGAGCGTGGAATTTAGAATCACCCTCTATAATATACGTAAAGTGACTCCATATAACAATAAAGGATTTGCTATATCTGATCATGTAGATGTAGAAGTACAGTATACCTACGAAAAATAAAAAAGCAGCAACGGTAGTGACGGCAGCCGCAACGGCAGATTTGCTATTATGTTTTGTTTTGTTTAGTTATCTCTGCACGTGACCTTCTAGCTCTATCGACTTTTGATTTTTCTCTCTGGGACTTATTTCAAAGGAAAATGTACAAGAACATCCTGCACACTGTGGAAGAGTTAAAGGATACCATAGGTCAGAAGACAAACGACATCTCAGTCTTTAAATGAGGTCAGTTTTCATGAATATGCTATGGAGCGTGGAATTTGGCTTCGCTGCTGGTGGCGAACAGTTTCAGCACAAGCCTAAAAATGCTAAATAACATTCATTATTATTAATAATAAAAAAGCAATTTTATTTTATATTTAAAAATTCATTTACTATTGACTTGAGTAAATTTTTAAAGATTTAATTTCTGTAAAGAAAACCTGAAAGCCTATCAAAATCCCTCCCTTGGCTGCTCTGTTATTTCTTAGAAAAATAGATTTTTGAAAAGAGAGTGGTAGGCGCCTTCATTTTCACTCGATCTCGATAAAATTTACGATTCGTCGATAAATTTAGTCGTCTTGGCTACAAATCAAGTTTTACAAAAATCGGTCAGATGGAAAACGAATTGAAGAGGCGCTATTCGTTTAAGTGGCACTTTCGCAATGATTGGGTCAGTCCTAAATACGATTCTAACTATTACATTTTATAATTAAAACTACAATGTTTGACATTCAGAAAGCAATACAAAAAAAACTAGGATTTGTTTTACGCTACAGACTGAGCAAAGAATTCCAATCAGCATATCGTAAATAGCAGCTTTTTATTCTATCTCATTGAAAATCTTGAGAATAGCTGATTTTATCAATATTCTTAATCATAGATTCTTTCATTAGATTTAAGTAATTTAAGTAGAAACTGTTTTTTTTCAACTTCAATTTGTAACTAATTACACTAGTAACTTTTCTCTACTGTTTACCTTTGGTTATTCGGAATACGTCATCTGTCTGTCAGCACAAAGCCTACAGTTCAGTTCATGAAAGAAGAACTTTTGATGACGCAATTCTTATGCATTGATGTTTCCAGGACGTAAACGCGCCATCTATTGCTAAGATTCGTAACTGAAATCTTATAAAATTTACGAAAACATTCTGGTTTTTGTAGGTTCTGCAATTACGAGTACGTTTCTATATTATTGTTATTATTATTTTAATAATTTTGTGGGTTTTTTTTAAGGTTATTTTATTGAAATTTTTTTTTATTAATTGTTGATTTCAGGTTGATGACGTCAAGACTAGTGACGTTTATTCCAGACAAAATCGATCGCTATGTAACATGGAAAATCCTTTTTTTTTGAAAACTACTGTAGCAATCCGATGGCTCATTGAATGTGCTTCGGCTTTATATTATTTGTTCAATCTTTCCAAGTCCGTAGTTATTTTTCAGTTTTTATTGAGCTTTTTAACATCCAATAATTTAACCCCTCGCAATGTAATGGGACGATCTATATATATACCAAACCTCAAGTTCTTAACAATTCTAATCTGAGATGAAGAACGCCGATGAAAGGATATAGATTCATTACTTTACTCTGAGTTAAGTAAACGTAAATTGATGAATACTGACTGATACCTCATTAGTGTCTCAGATAATAAATCCATATATTAAAGACTATAATGAAACTAATGAAGCCTCATTGTAATCTTTTACTATAGAGATTTGATGAGGTTCTTAACGAAGTAACTATAACACATATCAAACTTTCCTTCTAATTAGCTTCATTTGATAATAAATATAGTTTGGTTTCCATTAAAAACTGAATTAACTGATGTTGACTCAATCATTACTCACTAATACTTTTAATCAAGCAACAATGAACCAGGGCCTGTCTCTGATATCTTCCATTAACGAATCAATTAAGTTTGAGGATAAAAGGCTCTTTCGATGCCACGGTACACTTCACAGTTTAAGAAGAACGTCGATTTAGAATCAAGATGTTCAACTTAGCGTCGAGTATAAGGTCTTAATTAAATGAAAACACTTCAAACTCTCTCTCATCTACCTTGTCTCCTACTTGTCTTTGAAACAGCTTCAATCAAAACAAAATCGAGATTGCCCTCCATACAGTTTTCAACCATTTTTTTTCTGTTTAATTTCCACTTACGTTTTTTGAAGATCATCCAAACACTTTTTGTTCAAAGCTATCTATAAACATATAATTTACATTTGTTGATTTAGCTTAGAAAAACAAAACAAAAAAGAACTGCGAGATTTGGAAGATCAATAACTTAATGATGTCTGTGTGTGCTGTTTTACTTACATGGTGTTATTGTAAAAAAAGCATAAAATGAAAAGTTTTCTTTGGTTTTTTAGAGTATTATCCGAATGCAGATGGAGTTAAGTTATCGTCATGGTTGTGAGTATTACTTCAGAGATCTATTTATTTGCTTGTATACTGAAGAGATTTTGTATGTCTTCTTATCATTTTTGAGCCACTGAATAATACATCGTTGTATCTATGGTTAAAAGATGCTGTTTGCTTTATTTTTTTGAAAAGTAATTGAGACGACAAGGTGTTTTGCTTCTGTATGTTACCTAATCTCCGTGAATAAAAAGTTGAAACTAGATGCAGGGATAGATTGTTGAAACAGTTTCTTCAAATATTAACAGTTTAAAGTAATTACGGTTTGTCTCTTAGAAATTCTTTGCTTAATGATTTCGCCCAGGCAACAGATTGTGATACTATCCAGATCCGTATTCTCGAAGGTCGATCAATCACGCATTGTCTAGAAACACGTAACTCCATTTTATTAACCACACACAAGTATATAATTCGCATATAAACTTGAAATAAATTACCTCTAAAACGTAAAACAATAAATGATAAGCACATCGACCAAAACGTTAACTTGGCCCAATCTTGACGGCAATGTTTATTTAATAGAAATGAAGCACTATCTATAAGAATGTGACCAGTGCGCATAACATCCTTCCTATTATGAGTCAAAGTTTAAAGAATGAAGAAGGGAAATAGTATTTGATTTAAACACTGTGAAATCTATTTTGTTACTGTTCCCTAATTGAAAGTCTTATTAATTTATAATATAATTCAATTCCATGTTAATCATGCAAAATATTCACTTGAAAGCGACTATTCACAGATAGGGACTGCTGACCAACTTCAAAAGAAAAAAAAAAGTCATTATTCAGTCCAATTTAACATCATGTCATCCTATTTTAGAAAGAACATTGCGAAGGCAACGGATTCCAATGATTAATATTTAGGACTACGTAAACACTCAGCTACAAAACTGTTTAGATAGTCGAAAATTTAACAATGGGTAATACAACGGTATCCCAAAATTGCCGTTAGAAACAGTATGCCTACTAATGTTGTAGAAGTGGGGAATAATATATTGATATGAAATATATCCAATAGTAGGTGGAGTCGATATCTAATAGTAATGATGCTGTGAATCTTGTGAATTGAGAATTTCTGCATGGAACGATAATCTTACACATGAATCATTTATATATATATATATATATATATATATATATATATATATATATATATATATATATA
>JAFIDM010000001.1:114384729-114400026 GCA_023159025.1 Thereuonema tuberculata | reverse complement strand
TATATATTACTCGTAATTCTCGTATTACTGATCTCTAAAATAATGAACTAGCCAATTCTTAGTTATCCAATTCAAAATAATGTTCTTATAATACGGAATTTTGATATTTAAAAAAAAATCCAAATAATCCAATAGAAGTTTAACACTCATTATTAACATCTAACAATCGTTTTTAAATATTTTAAGTATTTAAATATTCTAAAGTATCATCACAGCAGTGAATATCGTCATGCAACTAAACCTTTCCACATAATTTGATCATCACATTAAGATATTTGTCCTACATAAAAGAAAGGCTATAAGAACAAGGCTATTTAAGTCTTTCTCTTAAATCTTTATATCATCTTTAACTCTTCACTTGAGTTTTGTTTGTTTTGCAGTTTTTATAACGGCTTATTTTAATTACTTACTACTAAAAATTATTTCTTTGCAGACATTTTTCAGACAAATAGTTTTATGTAACCACAGTTCTTGTATTTTTCCTCATTAATTTTTCCATGTAAGAGAATACTTTATTCAAATGATGCTGCGATGGCATTCTTAAGAATTTTAAACGGAACAACATTTGAAACTTTAGTTTCGTTATGCTTAACTTCAAAATGCAAACACCCGTAGTAACTTCCGTATATAAAATTAAAAGGATTACAATTACTTTGTAATAAAATTTCGTATCTTCAAATTTTCCATAAGCTAAAAATCGAACTGAATGAAATTCACTAATTCTTACATTAAAAAGGCCTACAGATCGTTTCAGGTATCTGTAGACAGTGATTAACTTATATTACGCTCTAATACTATTTCAGAAGTAATGAAAAGTAATTTATAAAATTCACTGTTATGATGATCTAAGGAAAGAAAATAGGCTATGCATCAATTTCATTGGTGGATATCTGAAAATTGAAAGCTAATTTAAAATCCATCTAGTTTTAAACCAAGCGAAGCAGCTTTAATTAACAATGTAAATTGAAATAATTGCGCATGCTCAACTGTACCTTTGCACTGTAATCCATCAGTAAATATTTGTTTTGTTTCCTATGGTCTGCTCAGAAAACATTTTGTAATCTTTGCGCGCAGAAATTTATTTTAATGAAATTCTTCAATTCAAAACAATTTTAATAAACTGATTTCATGTAACATATTTGTTATTTTCATTCTGCATTTTACTTTCCACAAGCTTTGCTTGAAAACTTCAGTGTAAGGCTTACATCCTTGACTGCATTTAAAAATAACAGTTTATTTCCATAACTGTCTTGTAGAAGTGTTAGAATGACAAACAATGAAAAATGAACTTCATGTTGGAAATCCAGAGACACCAGCAATGAAGACACTGTTTCCATTTGCGACCAACTATCTAGAATTGATCGTCAGCAATGATTGATGAAACCTCAGATATTGTCGATTTGCTTTGACTTCTCATGGAGAATTTGGGAAAGAAGATAAAGAGTGACAATCAAAAGGCTTTAAGACTTGATTGGTAATAACACGAGTAAAAGCTCCCGTATTGTTATTCGAAATCTAGAACTGAGACGATAACAATGTTTTTAATACTTTAGGATACTTTAATTCTGTATGAAATCCAGTTACTTTTAGAAGTTTCCGTAAATGCAAAAGCACTTTCTATGTTCAATTTGTCTGTCTATAAATCTTTTGCTGCAAAGATTTGGATAAAATTAAAAAAAAAAAAAAAAAACCTTCTTCATCAGATCTGCACAATCGATCAAAAGAAATTGTCATGACTGTATTTTTAAAATATTAAAATTCCCGAAAAAAGAAAATAATGAAATCAGGATCTCTTGAAAATGTGGTAAATATCTTTAATTAACCTTTAGCAGCAACTAAATTAATCGCGATCAAAAGTAATGTTATATAAAGTTATTTAATATGGAGAACTTCAAAGTGGTACAGAAAAAAAAGATGAAGATATAATGAAAGAGGAACACTATTTGCTAAGCCATCAACTGAAAAACAAATTGCATCAAAGAGAAAATTTTGTTTTATCTTTTTGCTTTTTATTTCTCATTACTTTGCCAAATCTCCATTTCTTTTCAATTTCTACTTAACATTCAGACGAAATCCAATATTTTTTTTTAATATTAAAGAAAATAAAATTTGTATATCTTATATGTTATTTCGTGTACGACTCTTACACTATGTATTGTGTTGTGTTGTGTTGTTAATTGATATTAATGTTTTCTTTGAGGGTAGAATAATTTAATGGCTTTGCAGATCTTTCTTATAATAATAGCTATTTGTCAAAATATTTAAAATGATCCACTCTAATTAAAAAAGAATCATAATTTAAGTTTCTTGCCAAGAATAAGTTACGAGAGACAATAATGATCTATAGGATCTTACAGGGAAAAAAATAACAATGAATTATTAAAGGGAAATAAAAATCTGTAACTGAACAATCAGTCAAGATCAGTTTCAGATTTAAATCGATATGAAAAACTTCAAACAAGCATCCATCGAGTTCCAAATTTCTTTCCTGGGAATCTCCGTATTTCAAATTTGGTCAGGGTAGAATATCCTATTGATATTCCCTCAATTGCCTTAGGTTTCTCAAGAAATCTTTAATGCCTCATAAAAGAAAACATTAAATTTAATTAATAATAGAATAAAGCACAGGACAATACAATAGTGTAAGAGCTGTACGTGAAATAACACATAAGATATACAAAGTTTATTTTCTTTAATATAAAAAAAAAAATTGTTGATTTTTTTTTTCTGAATATCAAATAGAATTTAAAAAGAAATGAAGATTTTGCAAAGAAATGAGAATTGAAAAACAAACAGTAAGCACATATTTTCTCTTTGATGCAATTTGTTTTTCAAATACTGGCTTAGCAAACAGTGTTTCTCTTTCATTGTAATATTTTCATCTTTTTTTCCACCTCTAACATTTAGAAGCTCTCCGTATTAAAAAATATTATAGAATAACGTGATTTCTTTTATGATATTATTATTGATCGAACTTCTTCAGTTGTTGTTGAGGGTTAATGTTGACAAATAAAAACATTTACCCTATTAAAATCTTTTTGATACTAAAATTCTATCCGGAAGTTAGTAGCCAACAAAGCTAAGGCTTATTCCAACGATTGTAATCTCATTTCCATTGTGATTACAACTTCACTTCCGTCTTCCTGATTGCCCTCCTCCAAAGCACTTAGTCCAACTTCCGGATAATAAGTGATTCCACTGTCAAAGAGAATCGAGATTGACGGGGTGAGATTGAGCTTCGCTGGCAGGAGTGGACAGACTAATAATTATCATTTATTATGAATAGGATTAAGTTATTTTTTTAAGTGTTTGATAATTGTGTGTGTTGCTTAAAATAACATTTACAAAAATATTTTTTTTTTTATTGTTATCCCTAAATTTCGATTTGGTTTTATTTTAAACACTACATTAACATACAGTTAATATTACTAGCAAATCGTAAAACTGTTAATTATGAGATTGCAGTAACTTTTTAAAAGATAAAAATTTTATTTTTTACTGTATTTTGCATTTAAAAAAATTTACATTTATTAACGATACCAAGTTGATTCATAAAGAACAAAAACATAATATAAAATTATCTAACCTTATCATAATCATAAAATCATATTTACTTCAATAAAAACATCATAACTACGAAACTAATAAAAACATCGTAACTAATTTCGCAAAGGTAGCTTCCTTTGCTTCTTCAGGCTCCATTTTACAAAACTTTAAAATAAAACTTTGTAATAACCTTTTTATTTCGAATTCGAAATATCGTAGTTATGATGTTTTTATTGAAGTAAATATAATTTTATAAGAAGATACGTAGAATATTGTTGCTTTAGCATAATTACTTACCAATATTATCATTTCTTTCCAAATTTCTGTTAACTGACAGTAACTCCTGAAAATTCCCTTAAACACAGATGAAAATGTAAGCGAAACATACTTAAAGTTTAAGAGTTTCTAAAAATAATTCACTATTGATAGCTATCTTAAGTATTATTGGTGATTTTTATGTAGGATATAAAACTAACAAGAGAAGCTTATAATTGAAAAGAAGGTTATAGCAACTATTAAAACTACAGTTAGGGAGTTCTGCTCTCAGAAAATTCATAAAAGTTGTAGCAAAGAGTCTAGATCTATAGACTGAAGATATAACAATAACAAAGGCGTAGTGAGTGCATCTCTCAGAAGGCACAGAATGAATGGTGTCAAGTACTCAGGAACTGGTTGAATGTCTTCCTTTATGTCGTCACAATATTCAGAGCCGTAATACAGTGCATTCTCGTCAACGACCAATGCGTATCTAGTGGCTGCCACTTGAAAAGTGTCTGATGCCAACAAGGAAGGGTGTGGCGATTGGATTATGGTCTGCGAATTATTCTCCTGGATCCATATGTGGCTTAATGCCAGTACCACAGGAGCAGCACACAATCTTATTCTTCCGAGATGATATCTTCATGGTAAAAAAAGAAGTAAGTTAGTTTCAAAAAAAAAAAAAATGGCAGTGTAATGTATTGCCCCAGTGTTCCACAAACTTCAGATTTTTTTTAATCAACTTGTTCGTCTTTATGACTACATAGAGTGGGCATTCTGAAAAGTAGTTTTACGACCTCTTATCCAGAGACATTTGATCCTTGTGTTAAAGAGGAAATTGGAAAGAGAAGCGGCAAGAAGAGAACTATTGTCATCTGACAGAAAATTGATGTCCTAAAAGTCGTCATTGTTCAACCATAAATCATTATTAGCAACAATGGGCTTGAAAAGAAGAAGAAAATTGGATATAAGATAAAAAATTACAAATTCTAAATCAAGTTAAAATCCATGGCCATGTTAATCAAATTTTAATTTGCAACCTGTAAGGATTTAATAAAAAGATTATATAATCTGTGGGTTGAGTTCCAATATAAAGAAATTATACTTTTCTTTGTTTACAGTGGAATTAAGAGAGATTACTAGAAACCTTTATGTTAATTTTTATTTTTGGTTTTGTTGGCTTCATTTCATTCTACTGTTGAATAAGCGTACTTGTTGAATAAACATGTAATCGGAATTATAAATTGGACAAAACAGAATATTAATATTTGTGTAAAATGTACTGTGAGTTAATATTCACGTTTCTTTAACATTCACATTTTATTATTAGTAAATTTGTTACGAAGAATCCTATTGACTGAATAAAATCATTGGCAAGGCTATCGTTGTAACAACATCAATTCGTATCGTAAATTCTTATCGATTGCCTTGAAATACACGATTCAATGGATATTTGATAAGTAACTTTGCAATGAGCGAGTAGCTGTTCTGTGCATTGATTGGTAACTTGAGATAGCCTCTATTGGAATAACAGCGACGGACATCTTTTCTCTATTGTGAGGATCAAGTTCATCGATGATAGTAGGGGAGTTGAGACTCAGCGAGGGGTTCAGTTAATGGCTCTCGACCATGAACACAAAAGCAAACTCCCTGATGATCAACAGCGTGATTGCTCCGACCTGATCCTTTTGTCTTGCGTGGGATTCTCAATTGTCCATCCAACCGGAAGCAAGCTCGATTTTCCACTGATGCTGCTGCCATGATCTTGGTTTTCCAATTTGCGTTTTTTTTTTTTTCGTTCAGAATCTTTCAATGATCTTTTGCGCAGTTTTAGTTAGACTCTAAGACTATAATACTCTATTAATTTATAAAATTATATGTTTTTATTTTGACTTGCTACTCTGTGGTATTCTACACCTTAATCGATAACACAGCACCAAATAAATCGATTAAGTTTTTCTACATCTACATTATTTATTCAGGGAGTTTAGTCAAGACTTCCAAGACATTTCGATAAATTGCATCACGACATATCGGCAATTCTAGAGGAAAGGCGGTCAGAAAGAAAAAAACTGCATTGAGAAAATTCTGCTACGGGTCGAAGGAGACTGAGAGGTGAGAAAATGATGGTATTTCAAATTTTCAAATTTTTCCTATTTGAGTAGAAAAAAGACATTTTTTAATTGCTTCCATATAACTTACGGAATAGAATATAATACATCCCGTATTGATGCAAAAAACATCTAAAAATTAAAGCTCCAATGCAAATGATAATATTAATTATTAACATTTCGTTGAAGTCCTTAAGTATATTTCACACTTAAATAAAAAAATAACCCCATCAATTTTTCACTAAAAAATCTGATAAATATTTCGTTTTCCTAGCAATGAAACATCATTCAATGAGCGATTCTTATCAAATCAACATTAATTTGGTTTTTGTTCATCCTAAAATTAAAATTTATGAAATAAATTTGTATATGAGGAGCTTAGTTTCAAAACCCATCATCTCCAAAAATAAATTTTCGGAAAATAGGGGTTTGTTAATGAATTCCTATTGAATATAGCGGGCTTTGAAACAGCACTCGTATCGAAATCGTATCCTAATATATTGTTTTTGAAGTTAAACTGTACGTAAACGGCGGATTTTGATTTGAACTTAGCAAAAACTCCATTGGTTCGAAATTTGCAATTTTTGGAGATGGCGGGTTTTGAAACTAAGCTCCTCATATCAAAGCCAAAATTCTGATTACACATGTTGTAAGACTTGTGAGGACTACCTCTGGCTAAATTTTTCCTAGCAATTTAAGTTATCCTAATCTAAAAACAAATACTAGAGCACCAGATGAAGTAATAATTAAAATGATATTAATAACAGTCATTTAACAAATAAGTTTAGTTAAAAACACAGTAAATATGCATACGGAATACAAGAAATGTTTTAAGAGAAGATATAAAGTGCCTATTATAATTAGTTAGCTCTTATACCCTTGAGCTACAAAAACAATGAGAAAAAAATAAATGAAAGATTCAGTTATGGTTATGTTATGTTATGTAGTGAATGTGGGTGACAGAGAAGCCAAGCACTGCGACCAGAGGTCTATTGTACTATCCCACGGAAATAAGGATAGACGGAGAGAAAGACTGAGAATGTATGGTTGGAGAAGTGCAGGGGAAATGGGAGAACCCCGAGAAAACCTGCCCAGCGCGGATCGTCCACCATCACGAAACCCTAATGAGAACCGAACCCGGTACTCAGAGAATGAGAGGCCGATGTCATAGCGACAACGCCTTCAGTTATCGGTTACTTAGACTTTTGGATGATACTTCTAAGAACCGGAAGTAGCACCAGCAGAATTAACTTTAAATTAAAAGAAAAGGTGAAGAGACTTTTTATAATTTTGTTTCTTATTTTATAAAGTTCAGCCAGATGGTGCAAAAGTATTCCCTTTAAGATTATCTCAAGATATCTTGATACAAATTTTAGGTAACATAATAGGTTAGATCCTGTTTCCCAATGTGGGGCGCACGCCCCACAGGGGGGCAATTTGATTCTTAAGGGGGGCAATTGGAAAATGGAAAATTGTTTTTTTTTTGGTTGTAAAACTTAAAAAGTGTTTGTTTGGTTTTTTTTGAAAAAATTAAAAAGTCGTTTGTTTTTTTTTTTTTGGTTGTGAAAGTTATATCTAATTTGGTGGGGCATAGCATACTTTAGATACTTTAGATGGGGCATAGCACAAAAAAGGTTGGGAAACACTGGGTTAGAAGCATAAATTATAGTAATACTAACTGTAATGGTGCAAACAGATTATTATTAAAAATTCAAAAATTAAGTATCGTTAAAAAAGTTATTGATTTATGAAAAACTAGTACTAAAAAAGTTATGGATTGAAATTAACAACGTACAGAGCGATGAGCAAAAAGTACAACTCAGAGAACCTTAATTAGATTGCTTTGAAAAAATAGAAGTGGACCGTAGCGAACAGAATGAATCACGGCTCTTGAAACCCATCTGTCATCAGAGACTCTTGACCTTCACATGCCAAATGTTAGAGCATTCTGAATTCGATAGTAATGATGGAATCGACCAACACAATAGTTTTAAAAAAGATATGAAAACTTCAAACTGTCTGAATTTCCAAAGAGATTGTTATCGAGAATTGATGGTCGTACATGATATATTTTCTATAATTATATACACTATACCATTTATTATTTAGAATAGCTGCTGATATATTTCACTGTTAATTTTTTCTTGTCAGAATTTCAAAATTCCATTGAAATCAAGTAATTGTTTGCTTGTAAAAGTTTGCTGTGTTTTTAATTACAAGTATTTCAACCCAGAAATGTCATGTTGCAAATGCAATAAAGCATAGCAATCTGAATTTGATACGAAATTGAAGCTTTTGACGACCTATAATTATCAATTATTCTTTGGCTCCGAGAATAGAATGTTCTAAAAACATCGAGGGTTTTTTTCCCTAGTTTTTTCCAATCGATTACATTTCTCTTGCGTGACGTTCGAAACTCTTGCATTTGTGAATGATGTTTCATTGATAAATCCTGACAATGCTATTTTGGTTTGCTTGTGGATAATTCTTTGTTATTCTTTAAAATTCATGTTAAACTAATATTTTTTGAGCAAAAATTTCAATTCATAAGTAACCACAATAGCGATACACCCCTTTTGGTTAAAAATTTAAGGAATTTAATCAAAGACAAGTTTAATTGGAAAAGAAAAAAAAAGAAAAATAATTAGATTAGTAATTTTGTTAAATTACGTTGATGATGGAAGGTTTTAGGGTAACTAAAATCCATGCAAGTAATTAACAAAGCTGTCAATTAATATATGAGTCTAATTACTAAATATTTCAATTTCGTAATAGCATTGTGTTTCCTGACATAATAGCATTTAGGCTCATACATTACGTGTACAATCCGAAGCGCTTTCAGTCCAGATTCGTGTTTCACCCTGTGACCGCAAGGTGGCCCGGCAGCACGAAGAGTTCTCTTTTAATTTGCAGTGAAACGACTATGACATGTGATGTGACCAAAGCAATAGAGTTATGAGATTGAAGGAGAGCTGCATGATAGAGCAATGAGAGGCTTCAATACAGGAACCAAAAAAAAAGGAGCCAAATTGCGGCAGTGAAGTACAGCCTGTCAGTGGAAATATTTTAATTAGGACAAGAGTTTATTGATTTGCTTACCAATAATTTTAAACTTCGTTTCTTGTTAATATCAAAACCCCCTTTTTTTGTTATTATTCATTTCAAATATTAATTACCTAAACGAAGATCATAAAATCGACATAAGGGGTAAAATATTTTATAAATAAACCTACACACAACCATAACTTTCTAAAAATATAATTAAAACTATACATACAAAATACAGGAGCTTTCGAACTCTTTCACAGAGTTCATTGTCAATTGACGTTTAACACAAAGATTCTGAATTAAAAAAAATTAAAATGAGTTTATCGAAATTCTAAAGATTTGAAAAATATACTAAAATAACAAAAAGAAAATGTGGGCCCTCAACAGTTCAATATGAATTTTCGTTTCCAAAGATTAACTTTATTTAATCTTTTATTAAATTAGATTTTTTTTCAATGAATTCTTTTAAGCTTTAGTAACTGTTTGGAAAAGTTTGAGTAAGTTCTTTACATCTTATTATTATTATTTACTTCTCAAACCCAACATTTTAAATAAAATTTAAGTAAAAGTACGACAGTCAATTAAATGTCCTCAAAAATCAAATTTCTACAGCCTTAAAAAAACATACATTTCACAAAATTATTTCCATATTATTTTTTTTTAATGATTACTTACAAATGTAAAGAAGAAGCAGTAAATATTATTGTAAAATATCTTTCAAATTATATCTATAAGAAAGATAAAAAGGGATCTTTATAAAATTTTGTTTTTTGCTATCTATCTTAAAACACTACATAAATAAAACTGAAAATTATGATCGAAAGAAAATAGAAAAATAATATACGAATAATGTTTTGAAATAGTCTTTTAAAATACAGGCATGCCCCGCATTTATAAGTAGTTTCCAAAAAAGAAGGGTTTGCCAAATATGATCATTACGTAGCGATCGATTTTGTCTGGAACAAACGTCACCTGCCATGACGTCATCAACTTGAATTCCGAGCAGTCAGTCCAAGATGGCGTCGTTTTGTGATCGCATAAGCGTTACCAAGAAAGGACAAATTTTGTATAGCCAAGTAAGGGGAATCGTGTGGAACGTTTGTAATTCTTCCACTTTTAATTATTATTATGTATTTGTAACTGTAGAAAATACAAAAACCAGAATGTTTTCGTAATGTTTATAAGATTCAGTTAGGGATTTTAGAAATAGATGGCGCTGTTACGTCCTAGAAACATCATCTATAAGGAAATTACGTCATCAAAAGCTCTTCTTTCATGAACTGAACTGTAGATCATCTTTGTGCCCGAGGATGACGTAAGTTGTAAGCATACATAAGTTAAATCAATATCTTATTTTTCACTTATGTACGTGCGATTTATGAATTGCCATCATATAGGTGCGCAACTGATATAAATAACGCATTTATAATTAAAATAAACACTGTCAGTGATAAATAAACGAAAAACAAAAGTACATGTAATGCAAGTGGGAAAAAACAATTTTACTAAAACAGTAAGCATGTCCATGTCTCACTGAGAAAATAGCTTTTGGGACTCGTTAGCATAGAAAGCTTCGCAGCTTATCTGTTCTATAGAATTGCCCTTTAAAGTGGTAAAGAAAACAGTAAAATAAAATATCCCTACTGAACTTATTCTTCTTTTTCTTAGTTGGGTTGACAGATTTGTTGATGAAACAAAATGGTGAAGCAGGTGAATATTAATCAGACGTAAGACCGAAGCAAGACCGGATCTTGGTGTCAATTACAAAACAACGTAAGTGCGAAGCAAACTAAATCAAACCTAAATGTAATTCGAGGTATGACTGTAAACAAAAGTTAATTAAACCCACCCATTATTTTTTTATTCATTTAAAATCTTTAAGGAATAAAATACAAAGATAGCCATATGTAAATAGTTCGTGGATACATATAAATTTTTAAAAAATATAAAAGATAAAAATAAAAGAGGTAGTTTTCTGGGATATCGCCGTAAAACAATAGCTACAACATTAATCTATTAAATCTTCAATAAATTGTGGAAACAAACATTTAGGCCTACATAAATGTCCTTAACTTTGTAAGGGCTAGTTTAAAAGAGCTGAACTATGAATTTTATATATTGTTATTTAAAGTCACGTGCATCGTCTGTTTCAGCCATTTTTAATGTGAAGAGACTCTAACAATACAGCAGGTGCAACAAAATTACTTTTTAAATATTAACCAATATATTTTTTTATTTTAATTTTGGTGTACCTAAGAATCACAGCTATTTTTTTTAGCTATTCAAAATTCAAATTAGTAATAAAAATTTTACATATAATCCAGTACAATATCTACATAAGGCATGCAGTTTTTTTAAAATAATATTAATGAGATTTAATTAAAAATTATTAAAACAATATTTATTTATTTACTTATTTATTTGTTTTTGTTTTGCTTATTTATTTTTGAGAAAACTAGTTTTTGCGTTCTTTTAACAAATTCATTCATTTTCGACTGCCTGTTTAGGTTGATGATATAATCAATATTTGGGCTGCAATGGGTAACACAAGAAAATGAATTCCTTTTTCTTAAAGAAAAATTAAGATCCTGGAATCAAAATTATAAATATCGCGGCTTTTCTGAAAGACAGCAAGGTGAAACAGGAAGCCTACATCTGAAAATATTTTACTGAAATTATAACGAAATCATCGAATTATTTATCATCCAATATAAGTAACTAAGATTGGAAAAAAAATAACTTTAATATTTTCCATTACCTGTGGGTAGCTTAGAGATATCTTATAAATAAAATTAAATTTCTGGTAACTTTATCTGTAAACAAGATAGGAGCAGCAATCCCAGTAGCGATCGCATAAGACCCCATGGCTTCTACGTAGAGCGAATATGTGGGTCAAATAAAGGAAAACGGAAAGGTACCCTTTCAAAAGTAAACTGTGGTGTAGGTATGGCTGTAATTCAATTGCTAAGTAATACTATCTCAACATAGAAAAGGACTGAAGATTACAAATATTGAGTCCTCCGTAGGGACTCATAAGTTGAGAATATTATTTATTTATTTCTAATCGTATTTTTTTTTTTTTTTTTTAACTAGTTTTTCACCAAATATTTCTAACATAATCATGAGGAAAAAAAGAAAAAAATGTAAAAAAAAAAGAAATTAAGTAAATTAACTGACCAATCATGAATTTCTCGTGACGGAGAGACAGAATGAGCGGGGATATAAGACTCCTGTATGAGCATCGTTCTGTATAAAAGCCTACAACTTACAAAATAGATAAGTTTAGGTTTTAATTTTTACTATTTTTAATCATTTAACGGTGTAAAAGAAACTACTATCACAAAATTAATCTAAAAGAAGTTACCCTTGTACCTACTAAAAGAGGATCAAATCTACTACAGATAAGATACAATGATACTATTGTAATCCGAACATATTAAAGGAAATAAATTAAAAAACAAATATTAAAAACAAAAAGATCCGAGCCCACAAGTTATGAATTTTCTTAAGCGTTTACATAACTTCTAGTCTCATTATTTTATGCAATTAAGAAATTGGTTAAAATTAAATGAATTGCTTATTACAGTATATGCTTTCTTTTAATTGTAAGCTCGATAATAGACTGGAAGTCATAAGAACAGGACATTCTGCAAATGTCTTGCTGACTACCTGGGTAACAATACAGTCTTTTCTTCAATAAGACATAGTTACTAAACTTGAGGTTAACTACAAGACGACACCAAGAAAGGACATCAAATTTCAATAAAATGATACAGAAAATACATTATTGATCGCGCCAAGTATGAACTTGTCAATGGTCCCATCGAAAGAATGTCTCCGAAAATAACGGATCAGTAATGAAATTGGCTGTAAAGCTACAGCAAACGAAACGTGTGGATCAGTTTTGCTGATTTCGGCAATTGTTGGTGTTGACGCTTCCATTCCCCAAATGAGACTAATCTCTCGAAAAATGTGCCAAGACCATTGATCGTTGACCTCCATTCCGTGCCAAGAACGTCAGAGTGCGCTTTTTTTTCGCAGATGAGGTTACAAGGAGTTATACGGACACAAAGTTACTCCAAGTAACCCATCTACGAAATCATCAGAAAACAGAAAAATAATCAATAAAAGAGACCAATACTACAAGTGCTGTACCAAGTATTGATTCTTCAGCGATAATGACGATATTTGGTTATAAATCGTCGTCTGATTTATTTCCAACGCTTTTCAAATTTATAATAACTTCATTTTGCTCACCCATTAGCCATTCCTTCACTGCAAAACGTGCATTGGATACAGGTCCCTCACATCAAATTCTGGTAATAGGTCCTCCTTCCTGTATTATTTTCAAAATCACAGATTTTCAACCAAAAATATCGCGAAAACACTACAGGATTTCTTTACTTGTCACTTTAAACATGCCACACATAGTTATTAGCATTGTTTTAGAGTAAATTAACTTAAAACCAATTTCTACTTTTAATAATATTCGCTTAATAATGTTCACCTTTTTCCTGTTTCGTTAACAGATTGTGTAGATTTTATTGATTTGTAGCTTGAGAAAGGAAAGACGGATATTCTTTCTGAAAATTTGCGTTTATTAAACGTATTTTGCATATTTTGTGTAACTAGTTATATAAATAATAACAACAAGTGTTGTTAGTATGATTGGAAATTTCGTAAGTATTAACGTTTTTGAGTATTTTTTCAGGATTCTTTGTCAGAATGAAATATCCCCTAAATTACATTTCTATATTAATATTTAGAACCATTTTATTTTATGGATGTCAAACAGCAGTTCATATTAATCTAAATTTGAACTATGAAAAGCAGCAATTTTTTAATGAGAGACTAAATCCACATTGAAAAATACTACTAAATCAAGACAAAAATACGACAAAAAATAACTGAATAATATTCTGTATTGAAAACAATAAAAACAGTTAAAATGATGTAAATTGTAGGGCAATTAGGTAGAGTTGAAATTTGTATTGATGATTTAGATTGACAATCTGAAAAGAATAATTTAGAAGACTTCCGGAATAAATAAAATATAAACTATCTTGGTTTCTATGTCTGGAGTTAAAACGAAATTGGATTCCTTTGTTTGTAACAGAGAAGGTCATTTGGAGACCATTCTCTTAATTGGCAAAGAGAAATGAAACGCTGTAGAAGGAAAGAAGAAGAAAAACTAGTAAATAATGTTTATACAGTTGTGGGAGGAAAGACACGCAGAACAAGTAATAATTGTCATGAAGGTGAAATCCAGAAACACCAACAGCTCATTCGGCACAACATGGAAAGCAGCATTTTATAAGACACGAAAATGAAAGTGCAATTATGTTTGTGTTAATGCTGAAGAAATGTAATGAATACAGAGTAAAATGTGAAATGCTAATATTATTTCATCAGTATTATATTAAGGCCTACATGATATTGTAGTTTATATGATTGTATAACATACGAGTCAAATGAAGGTAATTTCCAACCTTAACATTTATCAATACTACAAGATTGAACAAATTACTTGTAAAATAAGTAAATCGGGAATTATAGAGTAAATCAGTTAAAAAAAAGCTAATGAGTTAAGTAAAATTAAAAGTTTAAATATTAGGAAAATTAATAAAATTTTGTTTTGATGTTAGATACATTCAAGCAATGTAACCAACATGGAAAAGTGGAAAATATTTGTTATTTTTAGATTGATTTTTTTAATGATTAATTTGCAGCAGCTTCATTAACCCTGGGATCATGGGTTCGTCGTCGTCGTTTTGAGCTGATAAAGTTATTCGAATACACAGACTTCAAAGACTAACGAGAAGGAGGTTGATAAGTTTGCAGATGGTAGAGTCTCCAACGAATACACAACAAGAAGACTGTAATTAAGGAACACAGCAAAGTAGCCTAACAGACAAACATAGCACAGAAAAAAACTAAGAAACTAAACAAATCCTTGCAGCAGTTTGGAACAGATTAGTGTAACTCAACTATCGATTTTTCATGGGATGGGTTTAGAATTTGTTGCTGTCTTTTTTTTGGACAAAAGAATCCCAAATAACACAAAGACATAAGGAAAAAAAAAGGTAAAAATAAGTAAACAAGTAAATAATAAAGATTTGTAACTCTGTTTAATAAACAAAGTTATACATACCAAATAAAGTTTCGAAGCCAAATTGGGCTGTGTTTTATGTTAATATTGAAGTCGTGATTTGTTTATGTTGTTCTTTGATATTCCCAAGAGAAATGACACTTAGTGGGAGCCGGTTCGCTTGTAATTCGAGAAGCTGATTTGAAGAAATTTGGTATGGGAAATTTTGCTTTGGAATCTTAAGAA
>JAFIDM010000001.1:114340934-114371102 GCA_023159025.1 Thereuonema tuberculata | reverse complement strand
TTCTTTAAAACATGTTTCTAAATAATCGATTATTTACAAAGAGAGATCATCTTTAAATTTTAAATTTCAAAATTTAAATAGCATTTTCAAAGTTTTCATTAGGCCATTTAGCACGAAAAAAAACAAAACTTCCTTATCTCGGCAACTTAATTTTCTCAATTTAGACTCCCTGTTCTTTAAGAGACGAAAATTTACGAAAGCGACAAACAGAAACAAGATTTTTCTGAGAGTCTACTATTTTCTTATGTTTCCCAAGATATAGTTTGAAGGTTTTTTGTTTAAAATTTTAATCAGCAAATTATTTAAAGAATGATAAAGCCGAGGTTGAATGAGACTTAAATATTTGGTTAAAACTTCAATGAATTCGATCGTATTTCTTAGAATTTGTTCAGAACAAAGTCATTCAGAGATATGGTATAGAATTCTGGTTCTTAACCAAATACCTTACAATTTATTTTACGAAACGTTAAAAGCAACGAAACACCATTTGTCCTAATCGAAGTTTGAAAATACTGTATATTTTCTTACACAATACATACTAGTGGATTATTGTTTCGGCCTGTAATCTTAATCCAAAGCAATAACTTGACAAATTCTTCTGCAATTTCCTCAGATAACCTCCTCGACATTTGAACTGGGAACTTAGACATCTGACCTTGTTGGCATGTTCTCAAGACTTGTTCATATTAAAACAATAATTTTAACTTTACAGGGATTTTACGGCGTCGTTACTTCTTGTTCAGGTCAGTTGAATGTAAGTTTTAGAACACAATTGGCTTTGTGTAGGATACATTGCATAGAAATATTCAACACAAACTTAATATCAAGAATATAAAGTTGAATTCATGTTGAAAATTCTTTGAAAAATTTATTCCATTACTCGTAATAATGTGCAGGTTTATTAAGTATTACCACAATATTAACAATATTCTTTGGAATTCAACAGAATTAAAAAAAAAATAATGTAGCATAATATGCATCTAATATGTCGTCCCGAACTTTTCAACTTGTTATTCAAATAAGAAAGAATGAACAATTTTTTGCACTTATCTTTTCCAGATGAATATTTTATGTAAATCATTTGAAGTTTGGTACAATTTAGGATATTTTGGCTGATTCCAAAAAAAAAAAAAAATTATAATCTCTAAATGTGGTTCCGAGAGTGGTAACGTGTTTGGCTGAGGGCTGGAAGAGACGGGTTCGATCCGGAGGCGGGGATTTTTCCATGCTCCATTCTACTTTACATGGTCCTAGGGTCTACCCAACGCTCTGTAGATGTGTTTCTTTCCTGAGGATAAAGGTGGGCGAGTGTCTAGCTGACCATTCGATCTCATCTCAGTATCGAAGGTCAAACAAACGTTGCAGCCTTACCTTCAGCGCCCTACAGGGTGTGAGCCTTGGAACAAACTAATCTAATCTACGCCCACAAATATTACTTCAGTTGGCTTCGTTTCTATCAACTTTTGTTTACTTATTGTAATGTAATGTATCACTTGAGAGAAATAGGGTATTTCAGTTATGGATGAGCAGTAGTCTTTTGAAGATGAGCAGTTTTTTCATAATCATTTTTCTAAACGATCCATGGAAATGAAGAGGGAGTAGAGAGAAGGGTTGAACGATGGATATTTCGCCATTTTCTCTAACAAATACTATTAAATCTTTTGTTTTTTTCAGAAGACTTTAGTTGATCTACCATAATTTTAAATAAAAAGCGAACTATCTAACCATACTGTATTAGGAGCAGAAATTTTTATAGTTCAAGTTCCATTAACTTATGTTTGCCTTTAATGAGAAGTTAAGCAGCAATAAATTTTCACTCTATAAAAGTGATCGAAGAACATCTCGCCGCTGACAGCAATCTTCCACTTGCCATAAAGGTTTTGATTCTTTAAAAAAAAAGGTTCTTTGTAATTTTCCATCCAATTCCCCAATGTAATCTTGATTGATGGTGGAAATGCTTTTGCGTAGAAAAACGGCGCAATCAGGGACACAAAGTGTCGTTTATAACAATATTCGGAGCGCATTCCTTATTTGCGGACCCATCGATTGCATCTTGGGAAGAGAAGAAGCATTATTGAAGAAAGCACTTAAGAAATTAAGCGTGTGGGATTCTTGAGATACGTGAAACGAATGGCACGTTCCATTAATTGTTTACCAGAACATTTTCCGGAATCTTCAACCCATTATTGGGAATAACAAATGCGCCTCTTTCGGTGGATGATATTCAAAGGGTTCTGTATTGAGCGAAAATTAGAGTAAGTAAATGGAGGAATCAGTTCAAGCGAGACACACTATCTTTTCGTAAATGCAATTGAAAAAAAAAAATATTAGATAAAAACTCTTAAAAGGAATAAATCAAGTTTTCTCGTTATTGTTCTTCGCCCTAGCAAAGTTAGAAGAACTGTCATGTATCGTTTGTGTAATTACAGCAGTACTGGTCAAATCCTAGGCTTGCGAGTCATTTCCGGCTTTATAATTATTTAACCAGTATAAACTGAGAGTCCACTGGTATATAACGAAATTTACTGTTTTTACAGTGTTAATGAAATGCAAATTTGCTTCTTTTCTCTGAGATATTTCCGTAGTTCAAATCCTATTAAATCTACTCAATAGTCTATAGTTAAACAATCATCAGTCAGGATTTTGAAAACATTTGGTATATATTCAATATACGAATACTATGTGATATACACAGAGAAATTAATAAGCATTAACAGTTTACAAAATATAAATATGAATCAATATTACTGGTTGCGACCCGTGAAATATTCACGGAAGTAAAATAAATTCCACATTTTTGAATAGCACAAGATTGAAAAAGATGTTCTAAGCTAATTTTTTTAGAATCCATGACTTCCACAACAGCCCATATGCAATTTGAATATCGGCTTATTTGTTAAAATAATATTATAATATTGGTAAAATAAAAAATAAAAAAAATTGATTTACCACTTTCGTAGTAGCCAGCGCTGCGGTTTCTCATTATGAAACATAATGGTAACCTGCTGCCCTAAAAGAATAAGCTCGTCGAAATTGAGGCAATATTAACGGAAGTAAAACAAATGTCACATTTTTGAAATATCCTGAAATTTTTGAAAAACACAACATTGAAAAAGATGTTCTAAGCTCATTTTTTAAAAGCCATGACTTCCGCAATAGCCCACATATAATTTGAATGACTAAGTCACATTTTGTTAAAATAAAAGAAAATAAAAAATTGATTTACCAGTTTCAACAATAACGAATGTCCAATAACCAATACCAATAATCCTGTATGGGCAACAATGAGGGCACGTGTCCCCTACTTCGTTGAGTATTGAGAGAGCGGCGACACAGCCGAAATTATGTAAAAACCGAGGTTTTACAAACTCTCTGATAAATTTTGACGCATGAACTTCATGCATTTCAGTGTAAACTTCATTTCTGTGGGAAAGAAAATCTCAATATGCTGATAATAATTGTGTAATCGCGATCCGTCGTGGTGAAGGGGGAAAATAGTAGAGACGTCATCTTTAAACATGGGCGTGACGTCATGCCTGACGTGTTCCAACGCTGCACTGTAATTGGTTATTTCAAATTAAAAATTTACAAATTTACAAAGATCTGTACAACTTTTCCCTATTAATAGGATGATTAAGTGCATATATTTCTTAATTCTCCTATAATCTTTTAGTAACGAAATGTGCATGTAACAATAAAAAAAAACGTGCGTATAATATTTGTTCATGTTTGAGGTTCTCAAACATGTGAAATTTATCGTATGTACTTCTTGCGTTAAGCTACTGTATTAGAGGCCTTTCTCAATCTCAATTGATGAAAGACTTAAGTTGCAGAGATATTGCAAAAAAATTCAATTTCAACTTAAAGCGAAATCTTAGTTCCCGTTAAACTCATAGTGGCATTTAAAACTTTCTTAGAATCACCTTTTTTTTGCTGTTCACCATGAGAAGAATGGTTTACCAAAGTATAAGTTTGGTGACATTGGTACGAAGAATTTGTTTTATGCTTATACTTTACAAAGAACAGATTTGAATTTCGGCCTCTCATTAATAGTTCATAGATGAGCAACCAAAAAAAAAAAATATTTATTCTATGTTGTTCAAAGTTTAATTTTAGATTTAAAATTTTCAAACTGAACGATTCCGATAGAGATTGAGTCAGAAAAGCAGTCGCCTCTAAAATCAATTATTGTCCCTGTCTCCAAACTTGAAAAAAAAAATAGAAATCCCAAGAAATTTCAGCATTTCCCAACGACGTGAATGCTACTGGCATTGTGTTTAGCGGTCAAAGCAATCGATTTTTTTTTAAAATCGATAATCGACCATTCCTTGAAGAAGAATTACGAAACTCCGCTTTTTCAAAGTTCACATTTTAGCACAAAAAAGCCTTAACAAAATAGAATTGATGAAGAAAATCATAAGTAAATATGAAGGGTTATCGTGATGATTTCTTAATAAGAAAAAAAAATCAGGAAAAAAGCCATGTTTATTCAGGTCTTGTAGAATTCAGAAAAACTAATTTTGCATCTGTTAGCGGCTCCTCTGAGAGCAATCGTCGCTTAGCTTTAACTTGCAAGCAGCTTATTGTTGTAAGGAGATTGTTAAAAAGATTATCGATTTCTTATCAGCAAAGGAAAATTGAAAAACAAAATCATTTGTAAGTCTTGATTTGATAGTTAATTGTGAATAAACGAAAATCACAGAAACTGCAATTCATCTTCAAAGGCAATTTCTCTGAATAGTTTCTCAAGAAAGTTGCTTATTGCCAAAGCACTTTTTAAAGATTGCTCTTATAGACGATAAAATAATAGCTGAAGATGAAAATAAAAACCCAACATTTTTTGTTGGTGCCTGTCACGAAGGATAAACGTGACAATATTGTGAAATCACTGTAACTAACATTTATCTTGTCAGAGCCGCCAAATGCATCGCCTCCCACACCTAACAACCCGTGACGTAATTTATGACCAGTCCCTAAGCAACAGTTAGAAGAGCACTAAATAATAGAGCGAAAGATAAATCTTTTATGTGAAACAGAAAAAAAAAATATCATTAGCCTCAACCAAGTGTTTCTTCTTTTACAAAAATGATTTGGGATCGAAATATTCTTAAAAGCAGAAGACGTCAATTTCAAACAAAATCTTATATATCTAATTATCAATGAATAAAAATTATTCTTTGTGAAATGAAGAAAACGGCAACATCAGATAAAACATTTATGAATTACAGAATGAATCTAGAGAATAACAATGAATAACAAGAACATTCGAAAATTCAAGAATTGCATTTTAAGATATGATTGTAGAAAAATTTGAAGAACCACATCAACATTTACAATTTCACAAAAACTACTTTTCAGTTTCGTTTAAAGAAGAGAGAACTTAGCGTTGACTGTCAAATAAACTCAATGATTTTTAACATTTACTAATTTAATGATTATTTTTATTAAAATCAAAAACACTCCTCTACATCACAGTATCTTTATCCCTGAATTAGAAAGAATTAAATCTCCACTTTGAATTCATGTAGGTTTTATGAAATGAGTTTAAAATATTACAATTTCTTAATATAATCTGTTGAATATTGAAGCATATTTCGGATTAGATATTCTTTAATTTGATTCTTCGGTTAATTTTACTTTTATCTCAAGGGATTGACGCATCCTGAACAAAGGTGGTACACGATGTAGGGATTTTAAATATTCATTTTAATTTCCTCCTTGTTGAGGCCCAAAGGCGAAATTGCAAGAATCCTGGAATTGGAAACTTTAAAATCTTTTGGGCTTAAAAATCTAATATTCATTTTAATTGTTGAATATATCTTAAATAGATACCATCATTTCTGATCACGTTTTGCCTAAGATATGTAAAAAAAAGTTATTTATTTTTATCTCATGATATACGAAACATTTTATAAAATTTTATTGAAGACGTAAGATATTATGAGGTTTTAAATATACTATATTACGCTAAAAGATAAAAGAAATATTTCTGTAACAACAAAGTTCAACGTTGGTTAGAAACAATAACATGAAAATATAAAACATAAAAGTACAGAACTGTGCGTTTATGTTTTATATTTTCAAGAAATAATTCTGTTTGTAAATTTCTTTTCATAAATTTTCTAATAAAAGTAACCACTAGTAAATGAAATCTTGAATTTCCAATAAAAGTGTTTTTTAAAACATTCATACTTTTATTAAAAATCATCCACCAGAAAATAAATGTCATAAACTACATTTATTAACGGAAAAAAACGAATTTTCAAGGAGATAAAATTCACCGTCTCCTCTTTTTCAAGCCTTTTACATTATAATAATAAATAGACGAGATTCTTTTACAACAATGACCTTAAAATATTGATATTAACAATTAAAAATCGTTAATACAATAATAATAAAAGATCATAATCTACAATACAATAATCACACATTACTAATAATCACAAATTCTTATCAAACAAATGTTTTTTTTTATCGTAAGCAAAAACAGAAGTTTTATAAAATTCATAAATTTTTATAATATTTTAAGAATTTTAATTTCCTAATTATAATTTTCAAAGTGCGAGTTTAAACTGGCTGAGAATGTATCAACCAAATAAATCATTTTTTTCGATCAACAAAATAAAACACAAAAATGATGAAAAAGAACAGACCGCAATATCACAGTATATTAAAATTTATTACGTTTGCTGTGACGTGAAAAAGGTTTGGGAAACAATGGGTCAGCGGTTTTGTTCCTGAACAAATTGCTGTGACAGAATTTTATGATTAGCTATTTTATTTAACTATTTTATTTTAGCAACGGACACGTTCACTGCCCCCAAATAACACAATTTGTTTCGATTGAATTGAAAATTGTCATCTCAATTTAAGGCAGATATCTTTAAGTTTCAGAAAAAATATAAACCTTATCTATTGTTTCCCAAATTATAAGTTACAAATTTTCTGTTACGAGATGTGAAGTTTTTTTGTTTGTTTTCACAATTTTAAGCTCTCTTAAAGTTTATAGTTTTTAAAATTCAACTGAACATGTCTCTACATACAGTTGTATATTATCATCAGAACTTAATATTAATTACTTACTGTTAGTAAGAAAATAATTTAAAATACAAGGCTTTTTCCTTGTCATTCTTATAAAACAAAGATATTTATAAAATCTGCATCGAATATTACATAATTTAAAAATATTTTTAACATAAAATAAACATGATTTATGTTTTTATGAGAATCAACATATTAATAGATGAAAACTGTACGGATGTCTGTTTGGCATCATGACATTGCCGACTACCAGGTGGCGCCACAGTGTGTGTGCCACAGGATTGGAGGAGCCTATTATTTTAGGGCAGGAGGTAATGACAGCATCAATAGATCGAAAAAAGATAATTTGACTTTCTCAGCAAGGGAAAAAGCAAATAGATCGAATGCAGCAGGGTTTATACATTTTATTCCTTTTGAAAAATGAGCTTAAAACATCTTTTTCAATATTGTATTTTTGAAAAATTTCACGGTATTTCAAAAATGTGGAATTTGTTTTACTTCCGTGAATATTTCACGGGTTGCACCTAGTAATCTTTTACTTCATATTTCCTCAATTTGTTAAAATATTTAGCTCAATGAAAATCATACAAAATTTTAGTTTTATATAAGCAAAACAAAAGGTTAGGTTTGGGAATTAATAATTTAGGAAGCTATTTAAGTAATTGTAATTTCCAAGATTTCGCAGAGATATGCAGTTGCAACCTTCCAAAAGAACTTAATCAATATTATATACCTGCCTGTTCGTGTTCTACACATATTTTTCATCTTTGGTACAGACCTTCCTTATTTTATACAATTTTCAATTCATTTTCAATTATCAATATATATATATATATATATTTAATAATGAATTTCAATACAAATCAAATACTTTTTAAATTACATGACTCCTAAATTTATTTTTTTAATTTTTTTTAATCTTATACAAATATTATTGCTGATAGAAATAGTCATATATTTAAGTATTTTTTCGTGTGAAGTACAAAAGTGTTTACTTTTACGTTTACGAAGTAAATGCTTTTATTTACATGTGTAACATGTACTTAATAAATATCAACGTTACTAAAAATTTTCATTGTAATTTTAGAAGAACAAAACAAAGTACTTACGAATGCCACAAAACTGACACTGCAAACAAAGTAATAAAGGTATATGTTTACTTTTTATCAGCTGCTTGAATGGGCACATGCTATCTTCTTTCTATTTTTTGTCGGAAGGTCCTCTAATGCAAGTTGGTTTTGAGAATACCTTCTCTTTTTCTTTGCGTTAGTCCATTGCCAATGCGCCGTAATGCCAAACGTCTTCTTCATCCTTTGACTTGCAAAGCAGAGGCGGACCAATATATCGACCAGAGGCAAGAATACCGTTGTCAGGCTTTGAATGAAAGAAGGGATTGACGGACAATTCAAAGAAACAACAGCCACCCTAACGTCAAGATTCAATTACAGAGCTTCTCGAAATGTATTCTGCATCACTATAACGATTCCAGTCCGTCTTCCACTGTCATTGCTGCAAGAACGAGATCAGATGACAACAATGTCAATTCCAATCATTGAAAAGGATGGTCCGTCACATTGGGTTTGCAATGAACAGACGCTCATTCAATCTTTAAGAAATGTGGAAGCGCATCTAGAGGAAGTATATTAAGGAAAATTACCTTAGGAAAGTTGCGAGCAAAGAAATGATGAAGGCTAATAAAATAAAAATCGCTGTGCGAAATTAAAGATGAAGTTTCACAACAGACAGTTTACAATTTCCACCTTTACAAAAAGAAAAATAACTAGATATAAGTTACATCACATGACGATAGACAATTAACATCTAAAACTATATATTATTGTTTTACTTTTTAAAAGTATCTTTTTAAGATAAAACAATTTCTCAAAGTGAGTAACACTTAAATTCAAGCATGTAGAAATGCAATAATATAAATGAATTGACTTATATTTCAACAAGTTTAAAATCAATGTTAAAATTGAATGTACATATTGTACGTTAGAATGAGTATAAATTTAAATGCGTTAAAAATGTAGAGCTTGTTTTCACAATTGACTTTTTACAGCTGATATTTGTTTACAGCCGATAGCACTCATAGAATTCTCTATGATTATAATTTTTATTTTACTTAATATGTAAAATTTAATGCTTACTAAAGAACGGATTGCTACGAAATTACTTCTTTTCCTACATTGTTTTTGCAAGAATGCATCAAAATGGGGAATAACGATAGTTTGTTGCAGATAAGAAGCCGCATTTAGTAAGATTGGCAGTGAGATTACTGGACTGAAAATTAGTTTTACAGAATTGGTTACAGAAGACAGGGACCGTCAACAGAAGAGTTGGTCAAGTCCTTGAGTTGTCATTTGGCCTCTCGGAACATGTGATAATGGAACGCAGCAACATGTCAACTATTTCTGAAAATCACGGTTACTGGAGGCGAAAGGATTCCCTGCAGAACAGTTTTCGAAAAATAGTCTGAATAGAATTATGCAGGTAGATTAGCAGTTATGTGCTGTGCAAGTCTCAAATCCCTCATGCTCGTCTCGAGTAGTGTTGCTAGGATATCGTTTTAAGCCCTCAATGCCCTTATTATTATTATTTTTTTTGAATAGGTATATGTGATAGAAGTAGTTTAACAGTCAAGAACTCTCAACGTGCTCGATAAAACCTTCTTAACAAGGTAGAAATGGACAGAAGTGATCTTCGAATTTATAAAACAATCAGATGGAATAGTTTTCTTGTTATTTTTTTTTTCAACAGCGATTGACTTGAGGCTAAAATAATATTGTAGTGTTTGAAAAATCAACAACGACCAACATAAGAACTCGTTTCATCCAATTACATGATACTTAAGAAAACTACAACTGTTGCCCTAAGCCATCTAATTGGCCACAATTTTAGTTATTTCTGTTGCAAGAATGTAAATTTGTCTCTAATCCTTCTGAATAAGACTTTGATGAACAAGAACTTCACAAACCTGATGTACTTTATCTTCTAGAAGGAAATACTCAATATTAAAAGACTTTGTTTTTCATTACAGCGTTACATTATATTCTATTTTAATAGCAACAAACAATGTATTCACTTCTGGCCTTCGAAATACCGCTTTCTATGCATTTATTTCTTCGAATAATAATATTAATAATAGCAATAATTTTGACTCAGATATTTCCATTTCGTTAATTCGCCGAAGACTGTATTAGCTGATTACTTTTCCCAATGATATTTTTAAGATTTACGTTTCTAAATTATGCTCAAATTTGGATATTTTTAGCTTTGTTGATTACAGTATTTACAACAAAAAATTTGTCTTTGATGTTTATATTTGTGATTATTTATATATTTGCGATTTAATGCACTCAAACAATTAATAATAATATTATGATAAGCATTAAATGGCTATCCTTAACCATTTAAACCAATCCTACATTGTTTTTTTTTAATTTATCGTACAATTCTGTTTTTTACTTAAAGTATTTAAAACATTTATTCTCTGGTTTTAGTTGAATGAAAAATGAACTTGAAATACCAGCAATGCTCATCTTATTTCACTAATAATGCTTTGTTGTCTTTAAATTCTTTTTAATAAAAGTTATTAAAGATATTATCGTTTCTAAAGAGTCAAGATATGTCCATGGGGGTAAAAAAAAAAAAAAAAGCTTTTTTCTATTTAATGCTGATGTTGCATTAGAACGCCCGTAGCGTTGAAGCTGACAATGGCCAGCAATCTGCTTTCATGTCACGTGCGCTTTGCACACCAATTGCCCAATTGTTTCCAAGTTATTGATTCTGGAGAGGTCCCATAACTGCTACCAGCGACTGCGTTTCAGGACATTTTATTCAGTGTGGCAGTCATAATTAGAAGTCATCCAATAACCTAGTTGGCAATGACATAGTATTCTACCGTCCGTGACGTCATTGAGGGTCTGCCTCTTATTGGCCCAGGGCTCGTATCTACATGGAAAGCAGTGAATGTGCAGCAGCTTACACAAATCTCTTCCCAGATGTTTCCTTTTCATTATGATGGGAGAAGCACTTGTTTCCCTCGTCTGTTGTTTCGCCGCGATTAACATGAAGTTGGACAAAAGTAGGAGACGAGAAATACGGTCGCCAATAATTCCATCCAACTTACCATTAAGCAATTAAAACTTTCCACTCGTTTTAGGCTGAAGTAGGCAATGCTCACAAGAATCAGTGGAGTCTCTACATGTGATTTTAATGGATTCCCCAGTATCTTTTAAAATACATATTCATTATTTAAAAATGAACACTCATTTTATTACCATTATGTTCATTTAAATTTCGCTAGGATCTATTTAGCTCTTACACTTTGATTTATTTAAGAAAAGTTTAGATTTCGCTTTTTTTAATTTATCTATAAAATTATGAATAATAGTAGATATTTAATATAAGTTACATGAAGAATAGAAGATTTTAAATACAATCCTAAATGCGTTTCTTTAATGTAAAATTTAGAATTTACTGAATGTTAAAAAGGTAATTTAGCTTAAATCAAAAATTTGCCAATTTGAGAGATTTACCTCGCCATTAAAAGTGGCATCAACGAAAATGCATTTCATTGCAATATTTAGAAATATTCAGGTCGGAATGATCTGAGTAATTTAGGAAAGATATACAATGAAAAGCAGTATTATCTTTTATCAGCTTCATTTGTAGTTAGTTTTACTGATATTTCACTTTGTAATGAAACCGTGAATGAAACTAATTCAAAGAAAAGACAGAATTAAACTAGATTTGCTTAAAAATCCATGTTTTTCATTTAGATATGACTGTTCTTCCAGCATTTAAGAATATGTAACTTCTGAGAGTTTACACATAATTTCGTTTGATCTTTTTACAGAAAGTTAATGAATTCAAAAGCTTGCATTTACAAAATATCTAATTACATATTTTTATATACAAGCTGAATATATTTTTGCTTATGAAAAGTCAAAATTCATCAATAAGGGCAAGAAATATGATTTTCTGCCTCTCATATTAATTATAATTAAAAATAAAGCATATAAATTGTGTACAAGATATTCATTTAATCTCCGACCTGTTCTTTCGTATTTTTTTAATTCCATCAATATTGAATTTATTTTTTTATTAAATTAAAAAAGAGCAAATAATAAATAAAAAAAAGTAATTGAATAAGGAAGCATAAAGAAGGATTTTTTCAGAATATTATAGAATTAGAAAAGTTCATTTAATTTTTGCATTTGATGTCTGACATTATAATGTATAACTATAAAAGAAACTTTTTTTAAATGAGTTAAGAAAAAATTAATTTTAACCAATGAGATTATTTGAAGAATTGTTTTCAAAACTTCACTTTCATTGGTAATCGTAGTATATATATATAAATTTATTATAAATATGCAAAGATATTAAAAATTAAAGTATTTCACTGCAGGCCAACGTGGCCCATGGGATCGCTGGAGGTTAGGCTCTTGGCGTTTGCTGATCAAAGGGTCTACATTGAGTTCGGAAGGAAAACTTAGAAATGCAGTTTTTTATAGAAATAATGACTTGTTGATCCAGAAAATTGTAGTATATAATACTAACAACCTTATACGGCTTCTTGATCTTCTCCTTGGCAAGAACCGATGAGCAAGAACACAGGATGTCCGGCCTTTGTTATTGTATTCCAGGTTTGGTTGTAGTTCAACGAAGACTTAACGATTTGACAGATTTTAAAGTGGATCAAGCAGGCTGTCATCCACCAAGCAATGGACTGAAGGTGCAGTTCCAGTTTCCGATAGTGTAACGGACCTCGCCAACGTCGAACCACAATCTAGATCACAAGATCCATTTTTCGTTAAAATCGACCTAGGAATGTGTCCTTTTTGAGCTGCTTCAGATGATAGATGCACTCTACTAATTAACACGCCTTATTTTTCTCACGAATAGACGAAGTATACCATTTTTGGATGTGATTGTTATGGGGACGTTTATGGTGATCTCGTTCGCCGTGCTGCCCAGTTCCCACCCAAAGGCAAATCGTGACTGTTCATTTGATTAGATCAATGATTTTGGAAATAAATGAGTTGCTTGGATAAGAAAGACAGCTTATAAACCTTGCTCCAAAAATGCTGTAGACTCCGATATACAACTTTCTACGCTCTGTTGTCAGTAGTAATTTTAAACTTTCCTATTCCACCTGATGATCACAGTGTTATTTTTGGAAGGTTATAGTCTAACAACCTTTAGAAACTAGAAAGTCCATTCTTTCTAGAGTAGTTTCTAAACTTCTAAACTAATTTTAGAACTTTGAAGTTCTAAATTTTACATCCATTTTTAACTTACAATTGTCATTTTAAATATTTTTAGTTTTTTATGCAATGCAAAAACTGGTTTAATATTATTTGCATTTACTTTATTCATGCTTTTTTGAATCATGTTTAAGCATTCTTATGAAAGACTAATTATTTCATATGTATTCTTGAATTTCGTTCTTCTCTGCTAAATAGACATGACAACTTTTATTTTAATTTAAAAATGAACTAAGACATTAAAATAATTATATTTAATGCATTACATTTGTCGTAGAGTAATTACATTCTAATTTTTCTTTCTTTTCTGTTTCAGGTAAGAGAAAATGTAATTTCCGTAAACTTAAAAGCTGAATGTAGATGTAAGGAAAAGAGGACATCGCCTCCCTAAGAAGTTCATTAGGTGAATAACGTTATATTAAAAACGTTTTGAATGCAGAAGAGATTTTTAATCCAAAAAATAAAAAAGTTGAAAAAAATAATAGTTTTGATCACATTTGTAGCGAATTTTAATTTATGTTATTTTTTTTTTGTTGTTCAATGTCTTGGGAAACAAATTTGAATACGTTGACAAGCTGGCATTATTTGCTACCAAACCGTTAATAAAATGATGGTAATTGTTTCGAAATGAAAATTTGAAGAATATTTTCCTCAAAATTCGAATTTCATCCTATCAACTGAACTCAGGCTGAAATCTGTCGTAACTTCGTCTTTTTATTTCTCATAAACAATGACCACTTGTTTCGCCAACGTATTTAAAATTTGTATTTCATTTATAGTCTACAAATACGACCTACAGCGATTTTAAAGTTATTGTGTTAATTAACTTTGACGTTTATTACATAATAATATTTTTTTAAATTGTAAGATAGATAATTGCTTTAAATATCAAAAACAAAGTCAAATTCATAAAACTTTTACTTGACAATAAGAAGTTTAGATATTTTATTTGCCTATTTTGATTTTATTTTACGTTTTTCTTCTATTTTATGTTTTGAATAATATGTTCTATGCATAAGCCGAACATGGGTTTTAGGTGTTTTTATAATTTTTTCGCAAAAATTAATGTAAAAGAAAAGGGCTTAGTTTTTTGCTTTTTTTAAAATTGTAATGCTTTGCTTGATTGATATTCATTAGTGTCAGCAGGAATAATTAAAAACAGAATTTTGGACGAAGAATTATGCATTAAATCTTCACAGAAAGGATCTACGATAAGTTTGACATACATAAACACATTTCTTTAAGAAATGACAGATGACATCCATTTTTTACACAAGAAAAATAAGCAGGAGAGAATGAAAACACAAATTAAAGGAGACGTTATTTTTCAACTCCATAGTTTTGTACGACAATAAAAGAAAATCCTAAGGATATACTAAACTAAAATATCCTTTATAATAAATATAAACTAGTTTTTAGTGTAAAGAACAAGTAAATTTAATTATAATTAACATCGGTAACTGATCATAATTTTTTTTTTGCAAGCCGAAATTTAAACAATTATTTTATGCTTCTAAATTGCTTAAATGCAAAGTACATAATATGTAGAGTTGAAAGCCACATTTAAGCTACATAAAAAATCTATGGTTTACTCTACACAGTTGCCAATATATCAGAAAGTCTCTCTAGATCTAACGATACTAAGCAAGCATTTCTTTTCTTATTATTCTGTATTAGTAATGCTGTCTGAATTTGATAAGAAAGAATTGATGTAGCATCATTACATATAAGGAAAACTAACGACTAATTTTACATTTTGTAAAATACTAAATTTCTCACACGCAATTTGTAAATCTAAATTGTTGAGAAAATGCAGTTTTGTTAAGGTACTGAGGGTCTAAGGCACTCGGAGGAAAAAAAAGTTGTCAAGTAACAGTTTTAGGTGACAACCATCAAAATATGTCAGATGCGGCTGTCACATTCTCAAGCTTGTTTGTAGAACTCTTTAATTAGTTCCATGTTGTTCACGAAACAACTTTGAAATCTCAATATTTACTTTTGTGGTTTTTTTTTATCTGTTTAAGCTTTTCATGGGATTCATTAACTATTTGAATTAGCAAACTTGTTAGTTTTCTAATTTATGTTATCTTTTTATCTTTTTTTTTTATTTTATCTTTGCTATTTAAATGATTTATTTTACTAACTTCTAATAATTACCTAACTCATTTGCTTGAATTATTAGAATAACTTTTCCAGGGTAAGAATATAAGCCTACTGAATAAGTAAAAAGAGTTTAATTCCTCATTCAAACTCAAATTGCTTTTCAAATTACAATCGCTCTGAGAGATGTAAAAACGGATGGATTTCATAAAACACCTCAAAAAATTTTCTTTCTTTGATATCTCTACACTAAAGGAATTTAAAACGTTACTTGACAAGTTGGAACATTCCTCCAAGTTTGTTGGTTTTCCCAGCCCACTCTCGTATATTATTTCCTTGTTTTCTTTAGGAACGCATTATTTTCATTTCTTTTCGAATCTAGCGAGTAAACATCGAATTTGGGGAAGGGGGGATCTGTTCTTTTTGGTTCCAGTCGGAAAATGCTGCTCGTCACACACACACATACATACAAAAAAAAAGAAACGAAAAAAAATCAGTCCCATTTCTTGTTTGTGCCACTACACACACGGAGAAAGGATCCACTTTAGTTCCGAGAGATGATAAGATTATCTGGTTGCCGTCAGGAGCTGCATTCCAACCACGGGTAATTCTTGTACATCAGACACGAAAGCGTAGAAATCTGTGGAATTTGGTTTCTATTCCTCTGGCGAATGACTTGGTCCACATGCGAAGGATCACGTACAGGCAAAAGATAATTCCAAAAAGAAGTTGTTGGTTGTTTTGGTAGGAATGTTGATTGCTAGGATTAGGTTCGGCGACGAATCTCGAGAATGTTCCACTAGTTCTAAGAATTCCAACACCAACTTAATTTTTTTAATTATATTTCGGAGGAACAATTATGATGAAATTAGGACACTAGCAGGGACTATAAATTTTCGGATTATACTTAGTCTAAGCAAACAAAAACAACGACAAAAAAGTCAAATATATTAGAGTTAAATAAAAGATTCGAATTACCTACGTCACAGTTATTCCTATTTCTAAGAAAATCTTTCACCTACTTTGCAAATAACTAACCGAACTAGATCCAACTTAAAACGACATTATTTTAGTAATGATGTCCTAAGACTGAATGATAGGCCGCGCGGTTGGCGTAGTCGCTATGACATCGGCCTCTCACCTCTGAGTACCGGGTTCGGTTCTCATGTGGGTTTCGTGATGGTGGACGATCCGCGCTGGGCAGGTTTTCTCGGGGTTCTCCCGTTTCCCCTGCATTTCTCCCACCATACTTTCTCAGTCTTTCTCTCTATCTGTCCATATTTCCGTGGGATAGTACAATAGACCTCCGGTCGCAGTGCTTGGCTTCTCTGCCACCCACATTCATTACATAACATACATAAGACTGAATGATAGTTTGGAGGTTTTACTAAATACTTCTCTGTTATTGCGTAATTTGCATTTACAAATGCTTAAATTAAACGCTGAAACTTAAAGAAATTTTTTAATTTTATGTATTGAATTACGTTTCTCATCATATATTTACGTTTATTATAAAGCACAATAAATACTTCTCTCTGCTTTGAATTTTCTATTTTCTATTTGGTATCTTCAATTCTTTTCTCCTAATTTTTAATTAGTATACTTCTAACTATCAAAAACATGCATTCACTTAAAAATTTAATGCAAAGAAAAGTTCCTTTTCTATTTCTATTAAAAGGTTTTTTTTCATTTAGAAATGTATTCCTCAGTTGATAGAGTATTAGAGATTTAACTGAAATCTTCATTAACATCATCGAAGTACTTCAATGGATGTATTCAATTCGAAATAATATTAATAGACTTATGGTAAATATTTCTTTTTTCTAAAATAAAATACAGAAATTTACGTGTGCGCATAGTGATTAAAACTGCGGACAGCCAACAGACAAGGCTAGTTAAAAACACCTTATATAGAATTCAAAATTTAACATTCCACAACCAGTTTCGCCTCCAATACGAGGCTTTGATGAGTGATCTCCGCTGTAATAAAATACATAAATTTACCTGTATGTGTGGGCGTACTGCGGACAGCCATCACACACAAGACTAGTTAAAAAACATTCTATACAATTAGAAAGTTAACATTACACAATCGGTTCCGCCTCCAATAAAATTTAATTTGAAGATCTTTTAGTGTTTGTAGCCCTTGACTTCAGATTGGATTATTTAATTAACCTTTCTTTTTTTCCAATAAATAATTTCCAATTTCAAATCATGTGATGTCTGTGGAAAGTAGGAAGAAAACTAACGATTCTAGGGATCAATTCTGCCAATTTTTTGACTGGATAGACCATGGATGGACAAATTTGAGAAATAAAAAATTCGAAGATATGCACAAAATGTTTTACGTTGTTTGACAAGCTTTTGTAAACAATAGTTTGTGCAAAATTCGTGTATCTATTTTTACCAAAAGGTCCAGAATATATTGAAGTATTCACACAATTAGCCAAGACTGAAGACACAAGGTTCTGTTGTTGTATTTTATTTCTTTAACTGCATTCTTTACATTGGCATACCAGGAGGGATTGATTGATTTGCTCCCCCATGTTGGACCTATTTACGAACAGACAGATTTTTCTTTACTCCAATCTGAGTCGCTAAAAACGCTTCTAAAAACAAAAGGATCTTTTATGTTATATCACAAAAGGATCTTATATATATATATAGATAGGTAGGTAGATATTCTGCAGGATTAAGAACACTAATAGCAGGATTGCCCAACGTCACTGCAATTTTTTCCAAGTAAATCCGAACCCTTTCTTCTTTTATTATTTTATTTTTAATAAAAGATCCCAGGCAGTTTGTGTTTAAGTTAATTATTTTTCCGCAATTTCTATTGCTGCTGCTGTTCGCCACTTAGGACATGCAATTTTTCTATTTCGCCTGAAGGCGACTGGAGCAAAGAATTAAAAGATCTCCGAATCGTGGTTTCAATAAAGCAGACGACGAATTTCAACGATCATTTGTAATTAAGGTAGAAGAAAAAAAAACAGAAAGGAAATTGGAAGAGAAGGTTCTTTCAGCAAATCTCGGACAGAGAACTTCATGCTATCTAAAAAATTAATGAAATATAGGTAGGAACAACGAAAAAAAATAAGCCGTTTCCTTCTTTTTTTATTGTAGTCAAGACGTGACATCCATTTCTTTAATTTCTGATTAATCTGATTGAAATACGCAAAATTGAACATTATCCTTTGTCTCTGTATTACATTAAAAATCTAATATTTCCACTACTTTATAGAAATTAATATGATTAATTTCATGAAGATTTCATTAACAAAAAACTCGAAGATTCTGTAGAAATGAAAGAAAACTGTATCAAGATCCCATGCGATATTAAGCATTAATATCATAGAAGGAATAAAATAAGTTGATTTTATTCAAACAGTGACACATTGATTCAAGCATATTTCAGATTAAACATTAGGTTTCTGTTCTTTGCAAAACAAGAATATTAAAAATATTACGTTAATCAAAGTCAAATATAGTGAATTATATTTTCGAAAAGTTTATTATATAGGAAAATAAACAGAAGTTTAAATTGTTGCACAACATGTTACTATATATTCTTACACCGTTGCAAAAAAAAAAAGTTAGCAATTTTAAAAATTTCGATAAATAATAGTTACATGATGTTTAATTGAAATATTTACTAGAAATTCTTTCAAAGACTTAAAAGATGTTGATATTTCGTTAAACAAATTTACATATTCTATTTATCTGTTTATCTAAGTATCCAATTATGGTCATGTTATATGTTTTTTACATTTTACATTAAAGGCTTCATCTTTAGAAATGAATGAAAATTGGTTGATGGAAATCCTGCAGTAAGTTTCTTTTGTTCTCCATTTATTTCTAGAAAATATATCCTAATTTTTCTTTGCTTAAAAAGTACTGCTGCAATCGATTTTGAAATTAGATTCTCAATCATTCTGGATGAACTACTTTTATAGCCTTTTCTATAGGATTACGATTCGTCATTCTAAATGCTATATTTCCTGTTTAAGTATAATTCCCATTTTCTATCTGAAATTTCTGGGAAAAAAATGGTAGCCTTTTAAACTTTGTACTCTCTTTGGAACACTTTTTCCATTTAAATTAGCATATCAGAAAAGCAATTTCGCCGTTCAGCTAGGAACAGCAAATAATCAACGATTACAAGAATAATGCAGATATCCTTTACCAAAATAACTCCCAAGTCATTTATATTTGTTCATTAATAACATAAATCATTATATATTTATCGCAATAAAAGTTTAATTTAAAATTGAAGCCAAATTGTTACAGTTCCTATTTAATCAACTACAGGCAGAATAATCTATTTATAATAATTGATTTATTGAGTTATTTACTGAATTTGAATCGATACAAAGTTAGCAGAAAGTCAAGAGGTTAAAAAAAAAAGAAAATTAAGTGCTGCAAGTCTTAATTTCGAAAATTCTGCTTTCTGGTCACGAGCCTAACAAGCAGGTAACTTGTTACATTCTGACAAGACTTTTCAATTCATCTGCTTTGTGATGAATAGTGTCTGTGACTTCATATTTCTCATCAGTAACCTAAGTGTCATAACACCGATGAACTGTCGAATTACGTATATCCGATAATGATTTCTGGCAGAAGCGACAACCTACACTACAACTTGCCTTGAATTATGTTAGGAATGTGACTATGTATCAAATATCATGGCTAATGATAATTGTAAAGTGACACCAAATGACATATCTATATTGCGTAAATGACAAACATAAAGGTTGTTAACTAATTGAATGGCCACTGCGATATTCAACAGAGCTCCACTAATTTTCATTTATATGATAAATAACTTAATTGTAGTTATACAAACTAAACTCGACTACAACTGCGGAAATACAGCAAGGAATTTTATGATGGCAAATACTTCCTGTACTTGCGAATTATTTTAATGGCGGCTTTCTCCAAATAATCGCAAGCTACTAATTGGATTAAGTCCAATTAAATCCAATTAAGTTGAGAAATGAGAAATAATCATAATCATAATAATTGGAGAAACCAACCGTAAGGATTCACCATTACTAAGAGACTAAACTTACAGATATTTGTCCTTTCAATTTTAATGGAGAGAGAAGAAATTTATCATTGAAAATAAACATAAAAGGCATTCTAAATATCGGTTTTCTGTTTTATCAACCATTCCTCTTATAGAAATAAGTAATAATAAGTTACAAAAGTAGTGGCTAACTTCCTGCACTTCCTGACCTTTACCCTATAGCTGTCTAACTATCTTTGTAGGTTTCTTGCATGAATACATAGAAAACAATGGATTAAGTAACTAAATGCATATTACGAAAGCTATGAAAATTGTAGAAAGCGAGAACTTAATTTGAACTAGTCTCAACTGAAAAGGTCGAGTGAATAAAATGTTGTAAGCAATAGTAGCTAATATATTTTAGAGTCCAGGTTTATTATTTTTGTCAGAAATTCAAACAAAAGCCTAGAGTAAAACTGTATTATTTTACATTCCAAATATCATTCACTCATTTGTTTCTCTTTTCTACTTATTTATCAATTAATTTTCGTATTATATGACAAGACTAGAAGATTATAGAGAAGTGCTATTATTTCAATCTATTATTGTTACAAAGAAAAACAGCCTTTACCAACTTAAAACCATTGAAAAGTTTTGAGTAAAGGAACCAAGAAAATCTTTTCATTGAAAATATTGAAAAACATTTGTAAAGATTTTTTTTTATGTTTTCTTTAAAATTTACAGGAATAGCTAAAGGTTTTAATAGTACTATTGTAATTTCTGAATAATCCGTCTTTAACTCTAAAAATCGCTATATTTGCAAAACTGTAATTTTCTTTGGAAACTATAGCAGTGGGCAATGTTGTAATATTATTGTGGAATTTCAAGCAAATTTTTTCTTTTCATTAAAATAAACGAAATAAGAAAGGAAAAAAGATACTGACGAGATGGTGGGGGTTGTAAATCCCCACAACCCGACCCCATTACATCAGCGAAAGAAAGAAATCTAGCTTTTTCAACTCCTTTTGTTTTTGATTGGATGGCTCCCAAATCCCCTTCACCTAAATTTTTGAAACGCTAATGAAAAAAGAAAAAGGTCCAGAATTAAACATACTTGAATATTTGAATATTAAATATAGGAAATGTTATGTTTTTGAGCCAAAAAATAAATAAATAACACAATAGAATAATTTTATAAAACTTTTTGTAAAAATGAAAATATTGTTGTCTAAAAGACGTTTTATGAATAACTATGAGATACACAATACTCCTAAAATGTCTTCTTTAATTACAACAACGATATAACATTTTCTTTAGCAGAAAACGTCTTCAAGTTGAATACCAGAGGACAAGAAATCTCTTTCTTCTTCCTCAACTGAATTCGTTATGATATATTTTTAAAACAATGTTTACAATACAACACATAGAAACACTACATAAACCGTCCGTGTTTCAATACAGAATCTACATAAATCGTCCGTGTTTCAATACAGAATCTACATAAATCGTCCGTTTAAAAATACAGAAATCGCCAATTCTTATACTATTACAGTAAAACCCTGTTATTACGCTCGTCAAGGGACCGTGACCTACAAGCGTAATAAGCGGGATAGCGCTATAAACGGGGAATGATTTATATGATGGGGAAACATTTAGACACCATTTTACAGGAAAGATACTTGATTCTGAAATAGATATAGTGCAAATGTGAGCTTATTTCCTATTAAAAAAATCTTTGATTGTGGTTTGCCGTGTGATGCTACTGTTATAAATTATGACATTTTCAATGCGGTTCAAGAAACTATTAACATCAATTGATATTCCACTAGGAGCAATACAAACATATTTTCGGAGCAGTTTTAGTGCACTGCCCGCTATTTCATGCGCCTTTTCTTGAATGATTGGGTCACTTAATGGCACTGATGCATCACGGGACTGATGAATCCATTCAATTAGAATTTCCTCGGCATCTTCACATTTTCCACACTACTTTTTTACGTTTGCAACCATCCTTCGCTGAATTGATAATTCCATTCTTATTTTTTATTATTGTTCTCAGACTGGATCAGGGAATTCTTAGATTCTGCGAAAACCTTCTGATTTAGTGTAGAATTCTCGTCGTACTTACGAAGAATTTGCAATTTTTCACTTATAGAAAGGGATTTCCGCTTCGACATTTTGCACTAACTTACTGTATCACAGACCCGCACTTCAAAGAGTTCAAAGATTCCCTCCTACCAGGGAAAGAAAAGATTCGTTACAGTGTTACATTTCTTTTCGATACAAAATTTCCGATATAAAAAAGCGCTACAAGCGGGATTTGAAGCGTTATAAGAGGGTAAAAGTATACAGAGTTATATAGAAAATTCCAGGGACCGCACGAAAGGAGCGTAAAGAACGGGATAGTGCTATAAGCGGGAGCGTAATAACGGGGTTTTACTGTATTTCGATATAAATGAATATTTAACTTGTTTACTAATAATTCAAATTCAATATCTAATTTTCTTCAACAGTTACAATGTTCATGTTCACGTTTAACTACTTTGTTAAAATGTAATTAGTGATATTGACACAGCATTTAGTGGATAGAATGGATAACTTATTTATTTATTATAATGACATTCTATGTTTGGGCTTTGTTGAAATTGATTCGAAACAAAATAAGGCAGAATTAATCATTTCTAGGCTTTTCTCAATATTTTAAATTAGAAAAATATAAAAACAGTACCAGCATACTTGACCTAACATCTCTTCTGTATTACTGTATAAAAAGTGTATTCAATTGTGTTAGAAATACAATAAAAACAAAAGAACTTCTAATATCAATTCATATCATAAAGTTTTAATGCTACGCATTTAGCGATGAAAGAGGTTTCAATCAATTTAATTTCATAAACAATTTGAAGGATACGATAACTTTCTTTTAAGAACCTTTTACAGTTTTTAACTTATCGATTGTCTGTGATTTGTCGTTTTTCTAAAGCTTTATTTTAGGCTCTGAATGTGCTATCGATTGAATCTTAACTTTAAACGGTTCATGACAATATTAGTATCAGAGAAATAATTATAATTTAATGACAAAGTTTGCGTACAAATATCTGCCAATTGCAAGTTTGTTGACTCGCATTATTTTTAATGGTCGCTTGCTTTCGACATAATTATCAATTAGTGTGAAGCTTTAACCAGCTTCCTCCCATTTTAGATTGCGATGGCAAAACGGTAACATGGGAACCGCAAAGCTATTTGGAAGTAGGCCTATTGTGACCGTGGAAATGGTTGCCTCATTTGAGGCTCGAACCTGTTGTTGATTGCCCACGAAGACTGGAGACCCTTAACTCAGCAACGCTAGGTCGTTCAGAGACCTCTGACGGTGGCAAAGCTAAGTGTCGTATGGCGCGATGCAACTGCGAAGAGCTGTCTTTATTACCTCCCACACCGAAAACCATCCCATACTGATGATGACAGTTTAAAGAGAATAGGTTGGACACTATAGACAACAGTGCACCAAGGAATTTTCAAATTAATACTATCGAACAGCACTATTTAAAGACTTCTAGCAACTACAAGAAGTTTAACGAATGGAAAATAAAATGATTTCTTCAGTTTCCAAAACCAAAAGAGAACGTCGATAAAGAACAACCATTAAAGAACTTATATATCGAAGGCCATTTATATCTTTGTACAACTCGCTTTTAAAAGAAAATTACTTAAAGAGGTAACTTAAAGATTAAATTCAGTCTATTCTTCAGATTGAAATGCAATAATCTACTTTAATCTATCTTTTCCACTCAAAGAGCAATAAAACAATCTTAAGACTTGCTCCTAGGTTCTTTTTCCGTATTAATGGTAATAAGAACATAAGGTAATTCTAAAAGAATTCCATCATGTCGTCAACAAGCGTGGAAGTACAAGGTATAACAAAATTAATATACAAAAAAAATTTTAGCAGATAAGATAGGTCGACACACATGATTAAGTTTAAAAAAGCTTATGTGATTTAAAAATGGTACAGCCGGTTTCGCCTTGGTACATGGCTTCTTCAAGTGACAAGGCGAAACCGGTTGAACCATTTTTAAATGCACATAAACTTTTTTTAAACTTAATCCTGTGTCTCGACCTAGCTTGCCTGCAATTGATAGGCACACGTTAAAATTTATGAAACAAAAATATTACTTAACAAGACTTATTTAGAAGTTAAAAAAAAATACTAGAAAATAATTTAAACTTTTCCATCCCTGGGAGAATGGTTCAAATATTTGTAATCAAAAAGGGCGTATGATGGTCACCGTCATCCTTTCTGTTGTTAAAAAAAATGTTAGGTGTTGTTATCAAGTTTTAAAAGGTTAGGACTTAATCTTTAATGTATCTATTTATTTCTATATCCACTGAATTTAGTATGAATTACATACCCATGTAGCTCATTTGCTTATTCCTAGTATCTGTATCAATCTCATTAATAGTTCCTGTATGATCCACGAAAGTTTATTATTCTTTAGCAAAATAATGCATTGTAGGTTTAGTAGTTGCAAGAGCTTTCAATTATGAGTGAGACACTGGATAGTACTTTGCTCAATTCTAGTTTTCATTTTAATGTCATAGAAACTTTCCTGCAGTCGCTTTGTAGCATCTTAATCATCTAATAATGGTACCAGACAAGAAATGCTGTTGACTGTGGTTGGTTTAAGAGCTGTGATCATAAATACGCACCATTCAGATTTCAAATTACCCCTTTGGGGTAGCTTGAAGGCGATTTCAAAACCTACCCCCTACGATTTCAGATTATCCCCTCAAAATATTTATTTATTTATATTTATTTAGATAGTTATTTCATGCATAAATTCAAATAAACTGGCAACAACAACAAGTAATATCAATAATAATATAAATATTTATTATGATGAACGAGTTAGGGATAATGTTAACAATGTAGGTTAGGAAGAAATCCGTTTGAGATTACCGGAAGGTAACTCCAAAGAGGTTGTAGCTTGAAGTCTTTACACCGGCGGAGGTAGGGAATTTTTCCGCTGGATTCTCCTCCAATCGGGTCCTAGAGTCCACCCTGCCCTCTGTTCAACCTGCCGGGTTTCCTTCTCGGGTGGGCGTCGGTTTAATCACTCGACTTTGTGTCCCGTTGGTTACAAAACACCGGGAGTCTTACTTCCCGCGATCCCAAGGACCTGTACTTTAACTTTTAATATCTACTGAATATAAACAATATTTAAATTTCCTGTTTCTATTGTTTTTTTAATAGTTTTAAAAAAAGTTAATCAAATTCTTATTGTTTTCATTAAAATGTTAAATCAAATTCATTTCAATCTTATCAAACGCGTAATTAATTAGCTAAGCTTTAATGTATATTGTTTTCAGACAATGATAGATTAAAAGAAATCCATTGTTTAAGTTTCCAATGCTTTCTATGGGAATTTTTGTCGCCTCGAGATAATTATTCGAAAAGGAAAGATTTCTATATTTTAGATCATCTTAGTTCTCGACTGTGCATACTAAGTTTCGAGAAGATCCAACCATCGGTTCAAAAGTTATTAAGCGTGAGAGAACACACACACAAACAGACAGACTGATCTGTTGATTTTCATTTTCTTTTGGAAAAAGAGGTTAAAAATTAAATTTTATTATTTACTGAGACTCAGCAATAAAAAAATTTGAAAAGTCAAGAGTTTGACGATAATAAATACCTAAATCACTTATTATTATTTATTACATCTAATGTTATGAAAACTTGAGAAATAAAATGAATGCCTTTAAATTTTTTTCTCTACTCATAATCTGTCTTAAGTTATATTCAAAGTTTGCCCCTAAACTAGCTACAAATATGATAAAAACAGAAACAAAAAAAATTTTTTTTTTCTTAGCAAATTTCATTTTAAGAAGCAATGTTTTCGCAGTAAATTTCTTCTAAAAATCAACGACTAAATAAAGTGATATAAAAATGCCCAAATATGAAGAGATGCCCAAAGACAAAAATATTGGTTCATACAATGAATTTCTTCATTAAATGTATTTATTTCTTTCCACTTTACAAACATTATGGTAACTAAGAATATTAATACAATGAAAGAATAGTCAAACAGAATTTGTTGGGTTTTTTTTAGTTTTGTTTCATAGATAATCTTCATCATTGAAACAATAAAAACTCCTAAAAAATGTTAAATGTTTTTAAATTTTATAGAAACTACAAAAACCGATGTTCTTGCGATAAGTTTTAAAAGCATACCGATACATGAAATATAATAATTTGCAAACAACATATATTAAAAAAAATCCTGGAATTTCTTATTCCTATTCTGATTTTCTTATTCTGATTATAACCATCCACTTTATTTGACCTTTTCTTGATTTCCAAGCAATTAACTATCTGCAAGGAGTTTTTGTTAAAGCATTACAGGATCAAAGAAACTAATGAAACTTACGTAATTGAAAGGAAAAACACAAATTGTTGTCTTTTCTACATAGGGAAACATAATAGTCAAGAAATTACAATATACAGCAGATACATAAACTAAATAAGTAGAATCTTAGCTTATTTGGTGTGAGATTTACTGAAAATTACATCCTTTTAACTACTCTATATGTTTTACAACCAATTTACTTAGGAAACGTTGCTGCTACTTCTTTTGATGTTAGTAGAACAAAAAATTTAACAACAATATTTTCATTATCCCAAATTATTATAATATTCAAAAAATTCTACTTGAACAGAAAAACTATAATAAATAATTAAAAAGAATTCAAATAACTGACAAAAAGCAAATTTCCATCTTTAGATGTTTATTATATCCAAACACTTTGTTTTCAAACAAAACTTCTGTTTGTTGGAGTACATTTTCAATAATCGTAAACTGGAAGAAAAGAAGAAGAAACATATTGTCTGTTTCCTTTTAACTACGGGTTTATTGCTTTTGCGAAATGTATGTATTAGAGGAACTGGAAATTTGTATTTCCAAATGGTTAAACAAAAGAAACTAAGAATAATTGCAAAAGAAGAAAAACAAAAAAAGATTCATTTCTAAACAAAATTTTATAAATCAAGATTTTCATTCTAAGAGAGATCTAGATGATTTAAAGAAATATGTAATCATTAATCATACTGTATAAATTGTATTTCTTGACATTTCTTATGGAATAGATCTCATAAGAAATAGCCAATATTAAGGGATTTAGGAGAACGATTTTTTTTCTAATGAAAAAACAAAGTAAATACAATTTCTTCTTAAAAGACATATTACTGCTGCCTTGAAAACAAATTTAGCTGAAACTTCGATCTGTGCACCACGTAGGTTGTTTTCTGAGTTCTTCGCGAATCACAGACGACCGTTCCCCAGAAAATTTGATCGTGTAATCAATCTCAAACCAAACATATTACATTAGTTTTATGCCCTAAATAATTGTAACGTATAGCAGTATTTTGTCTTCTATTAAAACCAAATCACTAAAGGAAATTGTGGTTTCTGTTCCTTCAGACTGGTTCCCTATATTTAGAATAATTTAGACAGGACCACGAAGCTCGATCGATAGTGAGATTGCTTCAGACTGGAGAATCAGGGGTTCGATTCCCAGTGGCATTGGAAGTTTTCTTCTTGTTTACACTTTCAGCAGGTCCTAAGTCCACCGATATTTCTCTTTAACGGCTAATAAAGATTCCAGGGAATGGAGTCATATCACTCTGGCCTTAAAACTCTATCTTCAACTCCTTTATGTTTTATATCAGAAGCAAAATCTAAAACATTCGAATTAGATATATAATAATTTCTTAAAACAAACAGTTTTAACTAAACATGTTAAAAAATATAAATTTATATTTACATTCTAAACTTCAAACAACTGTGAGTACGATAATGTTAAAATTCCAATTTGAATTATGTTATTCTCAAAACATGTTAAGAATCAAAAATGCTTAAAACAAATAACGGCTGTTACTAACAATCCTACAATAAAGCCAATGATAACTATAAATGAACCATTTGGTAACTATAAATAAATTAATAACAAGACTCCAGAATTAAGATTTGTGCATTTAATATTGTTTCTTGTACTCAGATATTTAGTTAATATACAAAAACTTATTGCACCCACCTCTTATCTTTTGTGTCGCTTAACCAGGAGAATCTTCAATCACCAGCCTGACGTGACAAAGGGAATACGCAGACCAATCCCACGCTCACCTGTCTTAAATCTTCGGGACTTATTAATATAATAAGTAATAAATGTAATGTAATAAGTATTAAAGTAATAAATGTTTGTAACTGTGATTTCTTTTATCGATGTCATAATCCACGCTTTCAATAAATGAATTAAAAAGTTAAAAAGTCCTTTCAAGTAGTTCATCAAGGAGCAAAACGAAGCAGTAGATAACGAAAGATAAAATAAGACTAAACCGTTTAAGATTAGAAAGAACTTCGATCGTTTTTTTATAAAGAACTGAATAAACCTTAGGTATTCTGAAATGAGATAAATCTGGGACGAAAATTACGTTGAACCAGTCACTCAAATAGTGGACAAAACACTGCATCACTTGAGTTAAAGAGATACAACCTTTCCTATGTAATTGCAGCATCGGGACTTTATCTGAGCAGAAATGAAGATTTGTTATTGTATCAATCTGAGCAAATTAAAAGCAACAGCAATTTCAATATCTGAGAACATTTAAAATTGTTGTAATTTGCTAATTTGGCTTTATTTTCAATTTCCCTTAAAAACACTGATGCCAAATTCCTTGAATGCCAGATTGTTTAATAAATTGAAAGAAAAAAAAACCCAGAGAACAACAGTCGCAGAGTTAGAATGGAAACTTAAGGGTAAAATTTTAATGAAAAAGGTTGTTTTGCCATGTAATACCAGAGGGAGTACGACAATGAATCCTTGTGCGGAAATGAAATTTCTTGGAACAGGAGAATGTCTGCCAACCACTCGACTGTAATCAAACTCTTTTTATTCGTTTCGCGGGTGAATATGTGAGTTTCCACTGAGGTAAATGGAGTGAAATAACACGGATTTTTTTTCCTTTTTTTCTTTTCTTTCGTTTCCTTCTGAACTTTAACTTCCATTTCGGAATTTCTTTCAACTGTTACCGGAAGTAGAACATCTAAGAACGCAGAACTAGCGATAAATTCAGTGCAGAGTTACCGGAAGTGTCCACATTACTTCCGGTTTGACTGTTTCTTTTGCTTGAGGGTGAACCAGTCCAAGCATGTCCCACCAAGACTCCGAGAACCTACGGTCTTTTCAGAGACGACCGCCATCTGGTCTAGCAGACAAGAACAGCTTTTTTCTTTTTCTTTTTTTTCGTTTTCTTTTCCTTCCTGTGCTTAAGGCGGGAATAGTGGGTTCAATCCTAGTTAAAATGCTCTGTGAGTCTCGTGGAGGAAGCAAATGAATCCATTAACGGGAACTCAATCGATGAAAGAACAGTCACCCTAAACCGTTATTTAAATCTGAGTTCTGTTTCATTCTAAGGTATCGCTAATCAAGTGAGGCACTGCCACTTTTTTAATTGCAGAGCGCTTAAAGAGTTCTGAATGAAATACTTAAGAAACGCAGTAATTCATTCCTCACTGCTAAGAAAAACCAATCAAAACTACTTGTTTTAATTATATGTAAAAATATATGTAAAAAAGTTTTAAAAAGTATACAAGAACACTTTAATTAATAATTGCTAAGGAAAACCAAGCAAAACTCCTTTTTTTAATTATGTATAGAGTGGCCGTACCCCTTACTATAATAATAACATAA
>JAFIDM010000001.1:114311112-114339930 GCA_023159025.1 Thereuonema tuberculata | reverse complement strand
AAGTGCGAAACGGTCCGTCCCAGTCTCTTCACGATGACAGCTCGGGGTGCGAATCCTTTGCGTAAATTGTGCGTGTCAATTGTGTTTTTTAGTTAGTTCACTCCGCACGTTAAAAAAAGATTAATAATTTCTATTTACAGCGTAGTTCTTATTTAATGCTGCTATTAAATTCCTTTTGTGCTTTGCGAGTTGCAGGCCAAGGAAGTATTGTACTTTCTCTTTTTATTAATTTTTGTTTTGTATTTTTTTGGGGAGAGGTTCCGCTCTTGGGAGCAAGAGCCGGGATAGCTAGTAGTTTCGCACATCCTGAGCATGTTATCGGTGAAGTTTGGCTGGCTGATGAGCACTAATAAGTGCGAAACGGTCCGTCCCAGTCTCTTCACGATGACAGCTCGGGGTGCGAATCCTTTGCGTAAATTGTGCGTGTCAATTGTGTTCTTAGAACTTAAGATCTCTTTGCATAGGAAACGTCGTTCTCTGTATGTGTCTGTGTATGTGTCCTACTCCTAATAACTTTTGAACCACTAGAAGGATCTTCTTGAAACTTGGTTTATGTATTTAAGAACTAGAGGTGTTTTAATTTTTCTATGCTGAAATCTATTCCAAGTGGGTCCATCTTGAGAAATAACCACGAGAAGGCGGAAAAACAATTCCCATACCCTAAGTACCTAAAAATTGGAATTTCTACCGTATTATCATAATATTTATAAATATTTGAAATTAATCTTTTTAGCTAATTCCATTAATTTTTGTGTGGTCTCAGATGATTAATATTAATCGGTTTTAGGCAACTTAAGTAAATAACATGAATTTAAATATATATTGAAATCTATATATATTTTTAGATTTCAATGCAAAATTTATACGATTTACCTTCAGCACATATAATTAAAGACTTACTGCAAGCTTTTCGTTTTTTTTTGCTTAACGGCTTCATGATAAAAAAGAGAAATAATAAACTAATAACGTTTTAATAAAATTAGATTTTTTTTAGTTTTTTAATAATTTCTTGTTAATTATACTTACTGAAAACAACAATACAAACTCTCCAGTTTTTCTGAACCATAATCACATCTTAAATTACCTGAAGCCGAATAATTTTAATCGTATCAAACCGCTTGCAAAGTAATGAGTTTATAAAAAAAAGAATTAATATCCATTAGTTAAGAATTAATATCCATTATGCTCATTAAGGATTATTTAAATTTTGACACCAAAAAAATAGCAACTCTTTCAGATTTAAATTATTAATAATATATATGAATGATTAATTATTAGTTATTATTGTTAATAATTGACATTTTTTTATACTATTTTACCATTGTAACAACAATTAAATTTGTTGATATTCCGTGCCTTTATTTTACTATGCTGTTCAACCTATTCTTTGTTTGTTTGTTACTTTATTCTAATTTTTGACTTGAAAAAAGGAAGATGTATACTTCCTGAAAATTTGTCTTTTATTTTAGTATTTAATAAATATTTTAAATACTTATGTGATGTATGGAGGAGTTTATATTTGTCTAATATTTTCGAAATGGAGAGAAAGAAGATCGCTGAAGAATTTGGTATATGAAGACTATACGTTGCATTACCTTCACGACTTTGTAAAACAAATAAAAATACCAAAAACAGCAAAAAAGTAGCATTTAAATTCTTTAATACTTATTAGTAACTAATTAGTGTTCACGACATGATGTATTATGTTTACAGAAACACAACCTCGTTTTGGGAAATCCAACTGTCACTAACTTCTTGTTGACGATCACCAGACACAATACCCCATTCACAGGTATTAATTGAAAGTTCATTAAACATTTCAGCACTTTATTACAAATACTTCTCGCTCCGCATTACTAACGAGATCTTTGGTCTATTATATTTCATTTAATTTCGAACGTTCTAGTGTGTTCGCTTATTAGTTTAAAGCCGCCAATTTATGTTTAATATTCGCTGCAAGTTTAACGATATCCGCCTCAAAAACTCGTGAATGCTGTGTCGAATAGAAAGTTATAGGAAATTTAGATCACAACATTCCCCAATTCAAAATTTATATTGGAGTTAAAGTGGATTACTTTTGTTTCCTGAGGAAGTCTCTGCTCATAAATAAAACAACTGAAGTTTTGTTAGAAACAAGAATAAAAAGCATGATTATAAAACAGCCAGCAGAAGGCATACTTATGAATGTTTGGAAAGAATATTTTTTAAATACTTAGTTAGCCTAATTGTATTTCTGTCTTTATTTTATTGGGTAAGTTTTTTGTCTTTTTCATACAATTTGTCTAAGCTGTAAATACAACTTAGCAAATTGTATGAAAAACATTCCGAAAGCATTTCAAAAAATGCATTTGTGTTGTTTGCTTGAAGCAAAGGCCAAGCGGCTGTGGGTTGATGCAGTTACAGTGTTTGAAGCGATTCTATTGTTTTTCAGATTTTAAAAACTAGAAATATAGTTTGATTTGAGAAAGAGGATCTACTGCTGTTGCAGGACGTTTGAGGACACATCTATTTCACAGTTGTAAACGTTTTTGAACATAAACATTGCAGGTAATGTGAAAATTTGCTGATAAGATTGAATTATCAAAACAAAGCTGAACACATTGTCGCAATTTAACTAGGCGTATGTTGCATCACCTGAGGCAGACAATACATAACTGAAGTAAAGCAAGGAAAGCAGAATACTCTTTCTTTTTATTATTTTTTTTTGCCGCCACAGAAACTGATGCCTTTTGTTCTCAAGTTCATAACAAACCTTTGAGTTTATTTCGCAAAAATAGATGTTGATACAAGTAAAATAAAACAAAGAACGCACATAACTAAACAAAACAAAAATTCACTGAGCTATTTTTTGGTATTTCCTAGCACAAATACCAAAAAATAACTCAGTGAATTTTTGTTTTGTTTAGTTATGTATGCTTTGTTTTATTTTACTGTAAAAAAATGTTCTAACACACGTTAAATCTTATGTATGATAAATGTTGATGTATCGGCTTTTAATATTAGATTCTCAAACGTAATTTTCGAAGTTAGACAGTACATATTAGTAAGTCTTTTAGTAGGTCCAGAAACAAATTAAAAATTTAAAAGAAGAGAAGTTAAATAGCCAAAGAATTATTTAGTAACTTGCGTTTGTTTTCAGAGAAGACAGAAAGACGTGAGCTGCTGTTTCTACAACTAATTATTATTTCACATTTCCGGAAAATCTCATTAATAGATGTTTTAAATAATTCTAATAATTTTCTTAATAGATCTCTTTTTAAAAGCATTTCAGCGCATCTGAAAATTGTTCTTTAATTTTGGCATTTCCCCTCAACATTAAATCATTTCGCTTCCCCACAATATTTACTTATTATCTTTCAGTAATAACACTGGCTTCACCTTAGGGTATTTCCTCAAGATAAACATTTAGTCTGTTGGTTTAATAGCAGTTAAAGCTGAAACGACTATTGGAGTGGGAAAGACGAATCAGGTTCAATTCAATCGAAAAACGCTTCAACGAAAACTGTTAGCCTCACCCTATTAAATGGGAGTATTTTCAAGTTCCGGAAGGGTTAGATATCGGAAAACGGAAAATCAATAGATTGCGAAACTAATAATGAAGCGATAGGATTTGCTGCTAAAGAAAGTCACTCCTTGCATGAATATTTATATGGAGTCGACATAGTTTTAACAAAGAATATAGTTATTTGGAAAAGACGACTTTGGATCGAAGCTAAATACTTTTAAAAGACTTTTAATTTTCGTTTCTACAGAAATCAATTTTCAAAAAAAAAAAAGAAGACAAGAATTCATGAAAAAAAGTCGCCAATTGGATAGTTCACGACAAAGGGAAATAAGTAGAGACAAGTTTTCCTTTAAAATATAGCATTTTTATTTTCTTTGTCTTTTAAAATCGTGGAAACAAGAATCAAGGAAAGCTTTCATGTCCGTGTCAATTGAAACAGAAAATGTCAAGACACTGTATGTAATTTTCAGCTGTTTGCTTAAGGTACTTAAATCCACAAGTACTTAAGCTGCTAAATCCAATTAATTTTATTCTTATTAAAATGGTAATTTTAGACATAAATGAAATTCCTTGTTCCCTTCAATTGATTTGTTGATGTGAATAATTTTTTAACATGTAAATGTCTAGGCAGAGATTCAGGCAAAAAGTTTTTAAAGTCACACGTCAGTGAATAGAATTGTTTAAAAAGGTACCGAATACAGAGTGGGTGGATATTAGGTGTGGAAATACACACTCAAACACACATCCTGACTTGATCAGCCTATTATTCCTTCGAATAGAAGTAAGAAAACAATAAAAACACATTTTAACAAGATATAAATCAGCGGTTTTCTAATTACTGGTCAGATTTATCGACTCTTGTAAGTTGATTCGTAAGTAATATTAGAAACAAAAAATGTTTGAGAGAAAAAAATCCCAACAAGATATGTCATTATTATCCTTTGTAGCGATCCTGTACGGATTCTTGTGTCTGTATGTGTGTTTGTATACCACCCTGCTCTGTCCAAACCGGAAATGAGAGCCCTATGAGCCTACTTCGTTGGACTAGAGTTGGCCTAGAGGTTTAAGGAAAATTCGACTTCCGTCCAGGTCACAGCAGGGTTTACTTTCTGCTGAGTGGGTGAGGAAAGTAGTGGTAATTGAACAAAATTGGGATCTATCTATATCTGAATCGAATATTCGAGAACGAATATGATGCCTTTGATCCAATTTGATCGACTTTGGTTTTATTAAAGAGCATTTGGTAACAACTGTTGTTACCGCCCAGGTGCTCCGTGCTGTCCTGCAAGCTTGTTTGCTTACCAATGGTCGTATCGACGAGGCTGTCATGGAATTGTGCTTGATCTTTGAATTATAATGGCTGAATATATTAGTTTTGCGCGCCAATTAATAGTATTATCACTTTCAACAATGCGAGCATTTAACAAATTGAAAATAGTACAGGTCGCTTGTTTTGTATTTATTATAATACTGGGAATTGAATTGTTCAAGATTTATTTAGCAATTTTAAAAAAATAAAGTGATTATTTTCATTAAATCACTTTACACCTACAAATAGTTCACTTTTGTTTGTCTTAAAATTTTTTAATTTTATTTCTAAAGTAAAATCCGCTAAATCGAAACAAAATTCATTTCTTTCTTTAAAATTTAATGGAATTCAGAAACTAAATAAGAGCTTTTAAGTGAGTTTCTAATGTAAACTTGCTAGAAACTCAGAAGTTTTAATTGAAAAGTTAGAAATTCAAAGTTGATTCTCACCATTCACCTTTAATTTGCTTTTGTGCAAATTGTTAATGTCAACACATTTTATACAGAAGTGGTTTCCTTAAGCCTAAGTTGTGGTGTCGTGATATTTCGTATACAATACGAAACTAGTTTTAAAATAATTTGAAAGCAGCCTATTTTCTATCTTTTGTTTGCCTATTATCTTGGATTTTTCTCATTCCATCAGAGTGAGGAATTGGTCAGAAATCTTCATCGAATTTTGAAGAAAAACCAACAGAGACAGAATTCATAACGTATGACATTTAAAAACATGATTTATTTTAATATTAACAATTAATTGTACTATAAGAGGCAATGGAATATATCGAGTATAAAAAAAAAAAATTGGCCAATAATTTATACACTTAATTCAAAGTTTAATAATATTTTTTCAGCTAACCATACATTTAAGGGATTCACAACAATATACATATTTCAAGATATGTTGCAATAAGACGTTCCACATTTTGATATTATATTCTTTAATTTTTGAGGTTGTTTTATATGATTATGTTTATTGTTAATCAAACATAACAAAAAAATACACCAAACTGTTGTCTGAAATATGATATCGAGGAATAACGGAAGAAAGCTTTAATAGGGAATAAACGAAATTAAACTTAAACTCAGTAAAATGTCACTTATAGGACGAAAGAGCTTATGTCACTTATAGGACGTCACTTATAGGACGGCCAAGGCCGTTAGACCTCGAACTAAGATTAGTAGACTTTGATTGTGAATCCTCTACTTCCTGAGCTGCTCAACATTATATCTGGATACGTATTCTGTAATACTCTCATTTCCGTATGAGTGGTTAACGTCTATGCTTCGTTTATCTCGCCTTATCAGATAGTCACATTCGTAGCAGAAATACTTAAGAGCAGATTGGTTTTGTTTTACTTTGCTTTCGTTTCCGCCAAATGATGACACTACTTTTGTGTCAAAGAATTTAAAAAATGAATAACTTTTCCTTTTAACTTTGATGATTAACAATTTATTAAACTAATATTCGTTTTCACATAAACTGAAATCAATTCGAACTAAGATAAGAGATCAAAACTTCATATTAATAAATATTTATTTTTTCTCCTAGTATCATTTTGTCTCTTATTTCAGGAATCAGATACATTATTTTTATTTCTGTATTAATAGAATAATTTTCGTTTGGGGAAGTTGGGGTTGATTTAGGAAAGTACTAAAGAATTATTTAAATTATGTAGTGTTTTTAACAAAGTAATAAGTATCTGGTTATTTGCAGATATTAGTTAGCAAATAACAACTGTGCTCTATATTAAAGTAAATTTGTTTCTAAAAATCTCTTGGCTTTTTTTTTTTTGACATTAAAAAAATCTTCCTTAGACCAGATAGTTGAATTAATAATATTTTTTCCCCTTTATTTCTTATAGTTTTCCAGTAAAATCTGTGACTACTAAACGAATTGTTTCTTAAACTTTTCAATAACAGTGTTTCAGAAGAAACATCTATAGCTTCTTTCGGTTGAGGCCGAGCCTTGTTGTTTTGTTCTTTGTCATGTTAAATCTCGTTCAGTGTCAGACCTTCTCTTTGTAAAGTGACCCTGGCTCCAACAAATTCTTACTGTTTCGTCTCACGCGTGACAGAAGAAGCTGCAAGGGACTAGCAATAGATTCAGTCAATGTTTAGTTGAAAACAAAGGAGTCCCACACATTTCCCCGAAGCCATTTATTCTATTTCGCCCTTGCGTTTCCCTTCAATGGAACTAGTTCTAATTAGAAAATAAGAGAGGACTTTAATTATGGAAATCTAATTCTGTCGCGAACGGCTTCAATTCACGAGACACAAATTGGAATAAGATTGCGTTCGATGCAAGGTACGACAGGGTAACATGCCATGCTCGTATCATTGTGCTCAAGTATAATTTGTTTATTCCAAACTTCTATGAGTTGACTGAACTTTGCAAATCAGTTTCAATTCAATTTTTGAACATTAATATTCTCTCTCATTACATAGCCTGAAGTTAATATGGACTCTTAAATTGGGCCTAACTCGGAAGTATACAATAACTAGTTTTAAAATCTTCTGTTAGTGTTTGGAGAATGTTCTTCGCTGCATTCAGCAAAGGCAACTAGCTAGAGAATCGCTGGCTTTGGATATCATAATGCTTATTATACTCAATATAATAAAACTCAACTTAACGGATCTCTAACAACTAACTTTAGGTTTAAAGTTTGAAATGGGCCTTTTCTTAACAAAGAATTAATGCAGGATTAATTGAAAAGCTATGTCTAATAAGTAAATGACTTTAGATTAGATTAGATTACTTGTGAATGTGGGTGGCTTGACAGCCGAGCACGTCGACCTGAAAGATCTTTTGTACTATCCCACGGAAAGAAGGACAGACGGAGAGATAGACTGAGAAAGGACGGTGTGAGAAATGCAGGGGAAATGGGAGAACCCCGGGAAAACCTGCCCAGTGTGGATCGCCACCATCAACGAAACCCACATGAGAACCGAACCCGGTACTCAGAGGTGAGAAGCCAGTGTTTTAACGACATCGCCAACCGCGCGTCCAAATGACTTTAACTAGTGATGTTTAACAGGTGAAGCCATATTTAGATCAAAGTATTACTGCATTTCCTTCATAATTCTTGTTAATTACAAGGGCTTGAAATAGAGTTGATTCTATAATAGTGCTTGTAGTATTGTAATAAAGAAAATTGAATTTACTCTCAGGGTTTTAAAAATCGCGATACAAGCTTGTGAAATTATTTTTTTCCGTTATATTAGGATAATCTATCACAGATTCTTTGAAAAATGGTACAATTTTAAAAATGGTATTGGTAAGAGAAAGCCGGTTTTTAAAGATTATTAGATTTTTTTAATTGTTTGTTTTAATCTGAATTCAACAAATCTAGATTAAAACGACATGTAAAGATTTGTTAACTATTAACCTTGTATGTGTCTATCAAATCATTGCAGAATGCAGTAACATTTCTCAATATCTCGGAAAGATCTCGGAAGGTTACCAGCCAAACTGTTCAATTCCATTTTCTGTAAATTTCTGAATTTTTGTACCATAACTCATCATTAGTACTTAACTTTTTAAAAGCCAAATTGTAAAATGTCTTTATGATTTGTTCTCTTTGATCAATGATATTTTGATAGGTATTACGTGATTAGTAAATCACGTGGCCAAATGCTAAAATTTTTTACTTACAAAGAGGTGAAGTTAATTAGTTTGGTTTATGAAAGGTTCATATACAGATTTATGACAGATAATCGTTACTTTATTCCTCTGGAGATTTCATTATTAGTTTACAAATGTAATTATACCAAATAATTATATCAAATTAATAAGCCGTACAGGGGCTCAGATATCAATCTATATAAAGATATTTCCTAAGCTTTTAACTTTTTTAATATGGACTTAACAAAAATAAAATAAAGCGAAACAGTTCGAACATTAGTATTAATGAAGGACTCATTATTATTGGAAAGCACTCATTATTGTAATTTATGTTGAGAGAAATGTAGAAAATTTATCTATCTTAATAAACGACAAAAATAATAATATTCGGAATAACTGAAGTTCGTAGTGAAGCTTCCAATTACAATAAAAATGCGTAACTTAATATCGCAGTACTAGTAAAAAGATGTCACTTAACGTTTTTTAAGGTTCTGATACGGAGCCTTATAATCCCACTTTGTCCGTCTGTCTGTGGACACGTATTATTAAAATCTCATTAAGTTATCATTAAGCGCAACAATCACAACAATCGCAACAACTGCACCTTTTGCATTCGCAACAATCACATTTATAATAATAAGGAAATTAAAGCAATAATTCAACATAAATTAATCAGAAGCCGTTGCGAAGCACTGTGATTGGTGTACTAATCGCTATCCCTACCTTGTTTTAAACGAAATGCAAAGTTCGTTAACGTAGTAATCATACAGTACGTAAGTATTTGTGATGTAGAATTTATATCAGCTGAAGTGTAAAGAGCAAAAAAATAAATAAATAAATACAGCATGAAAACAAATAAAGAAAGCTTCTTTTTTCATTTAAGATTTAATTTACGTTTTAGCTCTGAAATGACCAACTACGTATTGATTTAACAGATTGATGTCATAATTTGACAGCAAAACAATGGCTGTCGCTTTTCATATTTTGACTGAAATACTGCACATTTGACAGTGGAAGTACTTGTAGGTTAATAAACAATGCTTTTTCTTTTACTTCTTTATTTATTTAAAGCTTATCGTTAAACGGGTTTCCAAACAACACTGGTTGTAGATCGTACTCAGCATTAACGTATCGCTAGTGAAATCTAACGAATTAGACAGAGACATCTAATGAAAAAGAATGGGACAGAGCGAAAAACCAATAAGAACAGAATGAGTTTTCCAACAATACGTAAAGCTCTCTAAGCTGTCTCTCTGGTGTTTATAATGAATTCGCAACATAATTTAAGGATTTGCTCAACCACAAACTTTGTAAACTTACGTGACAGAAGGTATGTTTCCCATGAATCCGATCTCAATTTAAAAGTAAGCAAAACTAATTCAGATGTTTTAAATTTTTGATATTCTTATCTCCCACATGAACTTGCATGAGTGAAAAAAAAACGTGTTCTGTACTCAAATTCTGTAAATGGTTTCTCTAAAGAAATGGTAGTCTTCCGTGGCAATTATCCAGCATATAGGCTTAAGTGCATAGACCTAAGGCGAGCTGAAAAAAAGGCTGTAAGGTTTGATGATCACAGGACTAGAAGCAGCGAGAACTGAATTCGAGAAGATTCACGCTTCGGACGGACGTGAGCTGATTCGTTGCATTTTTAAACCGTTTGAAATGAAAGCTTCACTGTGCGTATTTTTTTCATCAAATAGGATCTTAATTTATTAGACCGTGGAAATATTTTTTCTTAGAAAACCTTATTAAATTCGCTTATTTTGGAATGAGAAGTAGCAAGAGGTTTTTTTGTTCTCATGTGATTTTCAACAACCATTCACACTGCAACAATCATACCCTGATCGAAAATGGTCCAGGTTGAATGTAATTGGGATATTGTAGTGTTCGATCTATCGATGTACTTTTCTGTTCTGCAGTTCATAAGCAACCTAGTCTTAAATTTGCAATTGATATTCCTATCCTTTCATGAATCTTAAACGTATTCGATTAGAACACTGATGAGTTTACTGATAAGAATAATTTGATTAAATAATGCGGAAACACGATGTATTTTTCTACTAATGCATTTATTCAAAGTTGCTCTCTTTAGAAACAATAAAAAAAAGGATTAAAAATATTTTTCTTCCGAAAAACAAAATATTCCACATATCATATTATAATACTTTTTTACTTTTTTACAATTACTCATCATGCTATCTACAAGCGATTTTCAAAAAGGTTACTTCCCTTTCTCCTTCAGTTCATTTTATTTATTGTTATTTATTCTTAATTGTTTACGTAATTTCCTGTCAATCGTATCTTTTTGTATTTTAATTTTTACACATCAATTTGTATAATAAAGTTCATTTTAAGAATTTAAGTATAATTATATATGTATATATTAAATTGAAATTATAGCATTTCTTAATTTCTTTTTAACTTGTTTAAAAGATAACTTATTAATCTAAATTATGGTTTTTTTTTTGTAATTTTAAGAATTAAAATTTATTATGTATAATATTATTATTTAATAATAGTTATTTAATTATTTAATTGTATGTATAAATTATAAATTTTCTAATTTTTTTAAAGATAAGATATCTTTATTTTCCTTTTCTTATTTTATTTTTTTTAAATATTTTTTGATTGAATGATTTTTGAAGATTTTCATAATCTAAATTTTTAAAAAATAAAGTTAAGCAGTAAAAAAAAAAAAAGAAAAAAAATCCTAATATTACGTAATATCTAATTGATCTATTGAGTATCAAAGGATTTAATCAATAATATTCATAAGATATTATTATTAGTAATAGTATTATATACATGTTATTGTAAAATTAAAATGATAATCATATCTGATCCATAATCTGATCTGAAGTGATGTAATGAATGTTAAATAATGTTTATTTATGAGATTCGAGCAAAACAAAACAAAAATAAAAAAATTAATAAATAAAAACAAAAATAAATAATTATAGAAGAAACAAAAACTTTTTCTTTCTTTTAAAATTAAGATTTTTTTAAATTATATATGTAGTAATTCTTTTGTTAAAAAGAAAAATGTATGATTGAAATTTTATTAGAAAAATATTTTTTTTAAATACTTCTTCATCAAAAAATTACACTTAATTAAAGTTATGTTGTAAATTTTGAATTTATTTCTGAATCATGTTCAGTTAATTAATGAAAAACATTCTTAAAGATGAGCTTATTCATATTATTGTTCAATTTTAAGAAATCTTTTTATTTTAAAGGAAAATCCAAATATTTTGCCATATAAAATAATGTAAGTACAATTAGTATCAGATTAAAGTCTTAAATCTAAGTAAGCTACAGAATTATTCTTGTTAATCTATATGTAATTTTATGGCTAACTTTAGTAGAATTTTATTGACATTCATCTTATGTGATATGAAATAAATAGAGGACCAAACACAACAATTTTGTGTTTGATCCTCCATTTATTTAGTAGAATTTTCTTTCTCAATCAACTGTTCTGTTGGTTTAAAAAAATAAAATAAACTGCATTCGTCAAAACTAAAATCTTCTGGTAAAACGAAAGTGAATATAAAAAGGAAGATGAAAACATGTTACAGAAAAAATGAAAGAGCACGTCGGAATGTCCAAATGATATTCCAGTTTCAGTTTCAATTGTTTTCATCAGCTAGTGAAGTAAGACGATATGATTCGCTTCGAGTCCACAGGACGACACAGGTTCAGTCTCTGACGTTTCTACTTATTTTTAAAAGAAGGGAAAGAAATCCAGTCCTTACTTTAGAGACAATTGGATAAACCCTAGTGTCCAATGTGAAAAGATATAAGTTGGGAAACATCCCAAATAACCGCGGTGTCAGTTGCTACAAACTACGCCTATACCTTCAGCGCACACCTTGTACTATGTTATTAATTAAAGCGTTTTCAGCGTTTCCAAAACAAATACACGTTTATTATGGATAGCCTAAATATGTTTGCGAAGTGAAATTAGGTTTCCTTTAATGATAAAGATTTATTCTTCAAGTACATATTAATGAAACTGCAAGTCTGTCTAAAACAACAACATAATTCTTATTTAAGATTAACAGAATTCTTATTTACTTACTGACCCACTTAAGAAAAAAAAACTATATTTTAAAAAAACTTCTCTATATGTTTCGAGATCCAAGTTCACTACATGTTGTGAGACCCCTTCGACAGGTGATAAATGGAGCAAAGAAATGAACACCTGACGAAGGGATCCGAACTTGTAGTTAAGTATTTTTAAAATATGTGCTTTTAGGTCCCAATTGTAAATGGGATCCCAATTGTAAATCTTCATCGCCACACGAATATAATGGAAAAACAAAATTCTTAGTTCTGCTTTAGTATATTTGTTTATCATATTATTAAGTGAACCATTTTCTAAGAGACTATAATCTGTGTTTGTGGGTCACTAAGGTCACAAATGTAATCTAAACATGAAAAGTGTTGAAAATTCCTAATTCTCTATAGATTCACCCAATCCTGTATCACCAAGGATGGATTTCGAAGCTAACCTTATTTCTGGAGATTAATTTTCTTTATAATAAATTTAAATACTAATAATAACAACAGTTTTCGAAAAACTCATTTATAGCTATTTCTTATTTTATCAAGAACAATTTTTTAAAGTAAACAAACAAAGAAAAAAACAATGAGATTTCTTCTATGTCAAAAATATCAAAATTATTGAAGAGTTGTTTCTTTTTTTTAAAGATTTAGTTTGAAAATTTCTCGAAATAAAAAAAGCAAGCAAAAACTAAGTTATTTTCCTTTTTCCTCCCCTGTAATCTAAAATTCTTCTTTGTTTTCGTCAGGCATATTTCATGTTTTTCTTCTGCTGCAGTTTTCATCAATATTTCTTTTCAAAAGTTAGTGAAAAATTGCTTTAAGCTTGCTTCCTTTAATAAATTCGTTGAAATATATTATTGTATCCATTTGGCTCGGTTCCGCTATTATTCCCTTTTTTCTTCTTTCTTCTTCTTCTTTGGGAGAAATATCTAAAGTTTATTGAAACACTGATAAACTCGGAAGCTTTTGCTCACTTTATAACACGGTCGATACTTTAATAAATTCCCTTCTTTGCTTGTTGTAGTTTGAGAAAGAAAAAAAAAATCAGAAAGAAAAAAAAAACGTTACCCAGTAGGATCGAATATACAGTTTCATTACGCAAAATTGCATGTCATTTTCACCCCTTCTCCCTCCCCTCCTTTTGTTTTAAGATGATATGTCTTACAATTAAGTTTTTTTCCATAAAAGTTTTTTAGATAGCGCTTACTACTCCAGCAAGTGCTAATTAAACATAATTTTTTCTTTACTTATAAGAAAAAGAATTCTGTCACAAACAATTCATTAACATCTTTTTTCTTTCTTTCTCTCTTTCTTTTCTTTTTTTTTAACTTCATTATAATCAATTGACAAAGTTTACGTAAAGTTAATTCTGTATCACTTTAAGTTCGAATAAAAAAAACGAAATGACTGACACGTGATATTTTATAGTGTTGCCTGTTAAAATTTTTTAGATTGGCAGACGCTTTCCACCGAATAATGAGATCTGAGTCTGCAGTGGTCGGGCTAATTTTTAGGTCTTGGGAGAGATGTGGAGACCAAAAAAGTGGTGCTAATATGTATCGTATTTTATGGAAACCCGTCTAGCAGCTTTAGCGTAATGCGCATACAAACAGACAAATGACAAAAAGAGAGAAAAAAAAAAGTTGAACTGTGATAGTGGGACTACACTTGCTCAATCAATATTAGCATCACTTTGGTACTACACAAAATTTTCAAGATGTTATCCATTTTTATTTTTTATTTTTTGCATTATTAGATGAGATACTAAATTTGCAATCAAACAATTTTACTACGGAGATTCGCAATTCTGAACTAAAAAAGTCCACACGCTTATACTGTGATATTTATTACATAACTAGACTCTTCCTGGCATTAAAGATATGTGTACAACGAGAAATGCTCGCTTGTTTACACCAAAGGTTTGACCTGTCTTCTGTTTCAAATTGGAAGAGTGCTTTGAATCATTCTATGACTGAAAAATTACTAATACATGATTCCTCTTCGAATCAATATTTACGAATAATAAATTCATGCAGCAAGCGATCATATTGCAACAGAAAAAGAATCTACATGCACTTTTGACGTTAAGTGCACAGAAACTCTACAAATATTTATATTTAAAAAACATTGTTGTATATAAATACAACCTGCAAACATTTTATACAATGTTAGTAACAAAAATACATACAATACAGTAAATATAACATACATTGTTTAAAATATAAACATTTATATTACTTAATTGTATATATATTTTAGTAGGCAAACTTTTTTTCTCTAATAATTGTGAGGTATTTCAGTCTGAAATTTTGCATTAGGTTTTTTGATAGTTTGGTTTATGATAAGAATTTCAAACTTATTCAAGAGAATATATTCAGGTGTAATTGAATAGAATAGAAAAAAGATATAATTTCACTTTTCTAATTGATTCATCAAAATTGAATGTTGACTGAAGTAATTCTCATGCCTTTTCAAAAATATTTTATAAAAAAATATTTAATAAAATATTATTATTTAAAAAGAGACCGAGGACGTCCAAGAACGAGATGGAGAGATCAAGATCATCTTAAGAGTTAGGAACAGACATCATATCTAAACCTAAAATGTTCAAAACAAGACAAGACAAAAAATTTTAAAAATTAGATACCTCAGAATGAGGTATCTTTTAATACAAGAGAAACCATCAAAAACATTACATAAACTGAGACAAAAAAGTAAATAAAAATTATATCAATGGATATATAAAATCAAATCACTTTCCTCCGTAACTTCGATAGCTAAGATTTTTTTTTTTAATTCTGAAATAGCTGTGGAACACAGCTTTGAATAATCAATTCGAATACTGCTTCGCATACTCCTATTTACTTATTTTGGCGGAGTAATTCTTGTTATTCTTGTTTATATTTCCGCAGTATTTTGCTATCAAGATCGTATAGAAAAACGTCACACTCTTAGCATTGTTGATAGGTAGAAATTCTAGTTTTAAATGAAAGCTTATTTTTTTTCTAAGAATTTTGATAGCTATTATAAACTCAGGCAATAAACATTTAAAATTTCTAAACCGTTCTGTTTCCTATATTACTTACAATGTAGATATTTACATTAGAATGTTATAAGTTATTTTTAAGAATATAATCAATGTACATGTTTGATCAGCAGAACTTGAGGACAACCACTTATATATATTTCCATCCATTTTTGCTTCTTGACGTTTTGTCTTAAAAATACAGATCTATTATAAGTGCCTAAGAAATGTTAATCATAAATTAAACTATAACATCACATAAGTTAATGTATAATGAGTAAGTAACAATTTTAGCTTAGAAAATTTGAAGCAAATAATAAATATGCATCAACGTAAACATGTAGGATGTTGCAATCTTCAAACATTTGAAGAATGACTTGATGGTCAGCTTTGGATTTCTTCGTCTAACATCAATATTTACTTTCCGATTCAAAATAGCTTTTTCAGCATTTCTAGAAAGTTTTTTGAGCTTACGGCATCTACTTCTTGGTGATCGATTTCCGAGTTGTCTTTATTGATTTTTTTGTAGAAAAAGCTTTTCAAAAATGAGATATTTTTAAGATACCGAAAAAATCCCAAACAATTTACTGTCTCAGAACATTTGGAATTCATTTTGACACAATTCTGGTTTCTTTGAATACAATTCGAATTGAATTACAGTTTTTTTGTAAGATATTGTATGAAAATCTGTTATGACTGGTTTTCGATAAATTATGTATTTCTTTTAAATCATCCTGAAATCTATTGAATCATTCTTCAAAGTGAATCACGTGATTTCTAATCTTTTTTTTTCTACTGAATTTAAAATATTCAAGAGACGAGAAAAAATGCTTGGATCGAGATTATTCAAAGTTATAACTCCAGAGACGGGAGAACACGTTCTCTGAAAGATTTGTGATGAACTCCGCTTATTTCAACTCAGAAAAACATATGACATTATAAATAAATTATGAGGAAGAAAAGTTTTAAATTTAGATGCGTTCTCTGCTACGATTAGCGAAGTGCTTGGTAACGTTTTCTGTTTGGAATTTAAAATGGGGACAAGAACTTCTAAATCAGATTAAGACGACATCTTTTAAAAGGTTGAAACATTTAACAGTGAGATTAGAAAACGCCAACGGAATTCTAAATTTATGATTTGCATTCACTGGAACACATTTGTCTTCTGTGGTTGTTTTGTTCCTGGACCTGTTTGAAATCTTCAGGAATGGGTTTCGTTTAGGTCTCGTTAATCACAGAAGTTATTTGTGAAATTATTTTGTTTTAGCGTTGGTTTATAAAAGGGTACGTCTTGAAATCTGAATCCTTCGAAAGTCGACTGTCGTTTCTTTGTAAGATGAAAGTGTCTCGTTGGACAAATTAAGAGATTCAGGAAATACTGTCACGAACCCGAAAGTCCTGGATGAAAACAACCGTTAGGCAGTCACAGGACTTTTATACTTTCCATTGGGAAGTTATACAATGTTCTGGAACTTTTCAGAATAGGAAGAATGTTAAAATAAACAAAAAAGATTCATCTTCCCTACCTATATTTGAAGGTCGGACTTTAACGTAATCTAGCATCTTTTCGCTGTACCATCTCGCTAGTATGATAAATATAATAAAAATAATATGGCAATTTGAAAGCATGAGACAGAGTAGTTGGTTCGCACATCTTTTACACTTACGAGCATCTGAAGTCTCTTCATCAACTCTATTGCTTATGTTCACCTTTAGAATGGGACAGACGCCAATAGGAGACTAAAGGAAACACGACAACATTGTAAGATAGACAAATTTGACTGACTTGAAAATTACAACTTCCACATCGTATGTTGGGAGCAAAATAATTCTGATTTTATAAATAAATCCATTAACAAATCTTCCTTTGTGGAAAAACTTTTTTACTCCATGATGATATTTCGAATGATTTTTTTAATCATTCTTCTTTAGGTTACAGGTAAAAAAGGAAAAATAAAATAAACCTTCCTCTTATTACAAAGTAAAAATAAACAATGAATTTCATCGAGTTCGTTTAAACAATATTAATGAATGGTATGTGGTATTGCAAATCATCATTATTGAGGGTATACTAAAATAATTACAGTTAATAAATAATGATACACCACTAATTCTTCAAATTCTCAAAATCTAACAAATAATTATTCACATCCCTAATTCTAATAAACAATGACGCATCACTAATTATTCATCTCACTAATTCTTCAAATTTAAAATAAATAATGATGCACCACTTATTCTTCAATTTCTAATTCATCAAAATTTAATAAACATCACTAATTATTCACATCACTAATTTTTCCACAAAGAAGGAATTGTTAATGGATTTATTTATATACAGTATATCTAGACAGATAAGTATGTATCAAAATTCAGATTTTTTTTTCTAGCTAACTTTGACAGATTAGGTAAAAATAAGCATTCTATGTTGGTATAATATTTTTGTTTTAATTTCGTTTTTATTTTAAAGAATCATAACAAATCTAGTGATATATAGAAACGGCTTTATATTACGGCTTTATATTACTTTTAGTTCTAAAGCAACTACTCAAATTGGATCTAAATCTAATTGAAAAAAAGAAAACAAAACTGCCTATACTATACTTTTGTTCTTAGAAATTTTGAAATAATAATAATTAGTAAACTTATTACAGAGTTTACTAACTATGTCTCAAGTCAGCTGGAATTGAAATTTACAATTGAGAAACCTTCATTTTAATGTTACTCATTTATGAGATTACTGATCGACAAAGAAATTTTCAACTGATTAAACTCACTTTATAATGTTTCTTTAAACTTTCCTTTTGACCGGGAACATATTGTTTTTCTACTATCTTAATTTTCACTTAAATCACTTTCTAATATTATTGAATGAAAAAATAATAATTTTCTCTTTTTATCATATTACTAAATGAAGTTGCAAAAAAATAATACTTAAGTTTTCTTTTGTTTGTCTATGCAACAATAACGTTATAGACAGAAAAAAAGGGAACCTAAATCGTTTTTTTTGTTTTGTTTTTGACTAAACCTCAATGCAGTGATACTTTTTTTTCAATTCAACTGAAAGTTGCTTTTGAAGTCTCATAGCGCTTTCGAACTTCTTCAGTAAGATTTTTGTTTGCATTTAAGTTTGTATCCTACTGAATAGACTGAAATCTAGATGGTAAGAATCGAAGCTTTGTGAAAGTCCACAAGGGGATTTGTGGATCAGAAGAGAGTCGTCTGCTTAAAACCTCATATAAAAAGTAAGTTGTTTGTTTTGTTGTTCATTTTCTTTTATTTTTTGCATTATTTTACCGAGTCATTTAATAAATCCTTCTTCCTTTTTAGAAAGTCAGCAAATAAACTCAGAGTTTACTAGGCTAAAAATATTTGCGATAAAAATGTGCTATAAAAAATAAAAGGTTTATTCTAACAATAGTGTTGCTTTTTTCGATTTTTTTTTTTTATATTTCGTTTTTCTTAGTTGGAATTTCAATTCTTAAGTTCACAGTTAAGTGAATTGAAAGAAGGGTTTCTCTAAGAATGTATAATCACAGTGGAAAGCTTGTCCAGGATTAAATTCCTATACTATTCACGTTTAAAAGTCTAAGAACTTAGATATAAATCTTGATCTCTGAACTAAAATGAAAATATTTCATCTCTGGGCGAATTCGCTTTGTAACTTGTGGTTTGAAAACAACAGGCTGATAAATAACAAAGCAAAGATTCAAAAATTTACATGATACAAAAAAAATAATATGAGCTATATTTTCTCAATACAGAAAACTATTTGTAGAATGAAATTTGAAATAAATATCAGAAAATTAGTACTACTTGATCTACTTACAGTTGACATTTATATTGTGTTTTGAGGACATTGGAAATCCACATCCATTAATTAAAAAAAAAATTAATTTTATAAAAATTCAGGAAAAAATACTTAGAATGTTTTTCAAAATTACAGTGAAAAATCAGTAAAATATTTCGTCATTTCCATAATCACGAATTATTTTTAAAATAAACATTATAGTAAGTAAAAATAAAATAAACTCTAATTCCCAATGCAGACTTTTGATATGAAACACCAGGAATTTTCAAAATTACCTCTACTTTTTCAATATCAAAGCATTTTATCTAAAAATCATAGTTCAGTTCAGCTTATTACATCATAATAGCACAAAGTTCGTATTTGGTCACCCACTTAGAAGCTTAACAGATTCGGACGTTGTCGTAGCAGATTTCCAACTATCTCATGCACTTGGTGCTAAGATGCAACTATTCTTTGATAAGTTTCAGTAAGTGTATCTGCGGTATACAATCAAAATCCATAAAACTGTCCGAAACATGAAATACACTCATCAGCTGCACTGAAACTAATAAAGGACTGCTAGCTAGGATAGGACTTTAAGATATCATTCTTCGAATTTTCATAGGAATATATCGAAGACCGCCTTTTCTGATGCAGAGATGACTTGTTATCGGTGTAATCACTTTCCATACAAGCTGTTAAGGGACTGGAAGAGATAATTATGTAGATTCATCCGTAGAAAACGACATCTCTAAATACAGACATTTTAATGGCTGCCTCCCAGAAAAAAGCACTTATGCTGTAGTCAGCTCAATTTCGTTCCTTAACCTAGTTCAAGCGTTAACAGCTAACAAAACCGCTGATTCATCCTTGCTAGTTTTCATGTGGTGCTAATGGACTGCACGAAACGGAATTATAAGATTTTTCTCTTGCAGTATTCGACTTGAAAGGTCTAGTGAGAGCACAGGCATCAAGTAACATTCTTGCATATATGCACATATGAATATGAGGAATACTCACTAACCTACTGCAATTTGATAGACAGCGTCCAAGCATCTCCAGCTACTAATCTAGATCGCAAAACAGATCACTGTCGTCTTTTCCTTATTTGTAATTATCTGAAGCATATTTCAACAAATAATTTCGTCCTTTCATATAAGGATGCGTGTTCTGCGAACCATTCACTCCTTCTGACGAAAGGATTCTTGAAATACGAACATAAAGATCTATGTGATAATAATTTTTCTTCCTCCCACGTACTTTTCATCCTTCTCCTTTCATCATATTTGTTATCTTCACTGTCCTTTCCTTTCAATTTCACGTGACCTTCGACGAAAATAGTTTTTGGTTGCTTTTTTTTTCCTCCACCAATCGACTTGAGATTGATCCACTGACAGTAAATGAATTCGTTGCAAGAAAATTCCATTTCCAATTGAATTTCACAAAGTCAAACAGTGTCATCGACTCAACGATATTTGAACGAAAATTATCGGTCAAATCCTATATTCCATCAGATTGAAAAACGAAAAGATGACTTAACTTCGCTTTTTGAAGTTAGTGATGGCAAACATTTTTCTCGCTTTTAATCAGCTTTGAGATGAAGTAGATGAGAATCGAAAGAAGAAGAAAAAAAATGGGAATGCAAGGCCAGGCGATGGGTAGGGGGTGGTTAGGGTAGGTGGGTGCGGTTGCAGGAATAAAATGGAAGCGAGCCAAGAGACGAAATTGTATTTCGTGCTCTGGTTGAAAAGTGAAAAGCTCAGGTATGAATAACTCATTGATGGAAGAAGAATTAATACGACTAACGTTAAGGCTTCTTCGGGCTACAGGAAATTGAAAATCTTCTCTACCACGGTGGCAATGACTGTAATCCTCTCCGTCTTGCTTCACGTGTTTGTTTCGTTTGTTTAGGAATCTATTACGGGAGCGGACACAAGTCAAGAGGTCTGTGACCTGAACTACAATAGTCCTCTAAAGCTTGCATTATTTATGAGCGTATCATTTATTAAGCGCCAGGGTCATGTAGTGGCAGCGGTTGATAACTTTGGCTGATATGGGAATACGATGCTGCTGCAGTCCATGGTAATACAACCCCAACGGCTTTAGTCTCACTTAATGGGAAATACTACTGGACACGAAAAACACATTTCAAGCAAAATTTACACCAGCATTCTTGTGAAACAGCTGGTGGGCGCTTTCGTTTTAGAACAGCTTAGAAATTCGTAAGCTAACTGCTGTTTGTAATTATTTTGAGCAGAAAACTTTAGCATTTGTTGATAAGGGAATAAAATCGATAAGTCATGACTTTAAACACTCAACTGCAATGTAAGAGAAAACAAACAACTGAAGAGTTTTGCTTGTTTGTTTTCATTTTTCTTTTTTTTTAATACTTTGCGACACTTTAATTAACTTTAATTTAACAGCATAAAATGAACATTGATTACTTTTTGAAGCTGTTTAGATATTTATAAAAAAAAAGTAAAGAATATTATAACATTTTTAATGTAAACACATCATAGTCTTTAATATAACAGCATAAATTTATAGTACACAAAATTATGATTTCAGTGTAAAGTTTATAAGTTTGACTTATAAACTTACGTTTTTGTAATATGTTTGTTACTTTTAGTTTTTCAGTTTATCTGACACTCTCAGTTTCAATTTCAAATCTCACTTTTCAGTAATTATTTGAGTGGAAATGTGTATTATTTCGAGTAGTTAAAAAAAGTTTGTTAAATATAATTAAATATATAATAAATATTTTAAATCCAATACACAAAACTTGAAGCTGGTGGCTCTTTAATAAATATTTTATATATAATGTCATATATAAAATAGTTTTTAACAAATTATTTATATATGTGTATATGAATATATTTATGGAAATTAGAATTAAAATTCTCATTAAAAAAAATAACGCTCATTGAAAATTGTAACCCTGTTCATCGTACGGGTTACAATGATGTGGATGAGAAAGAAATTGAAATTGTAAGATCACTTCGAAATGATAAGTGAAGCTTTGTAGACCGCTTAACTCAGGTATTGCAGGTTGCCACCACACACTTCATGGCCTTCCCCCCCCCCATCCCACCCCAAAAAGTTTATTTTTATACTTTTTACATTGTCTACACTATGGAACCTATCCACTTGCCAAATTTCAAGTTTGTAGCATATTGGGAAGTATGCTAAACATTTGGAACAGACACACACACATCCACAAATTTCCCTTTTATATTATAGATGAACTACTTCAATCAATTAAAAAAATACAGATACTGCCTCAATAAATCAGGGTATAATTAGTTTGTTCTAACTTCTTAAAATAATACAAGAAATGAAAAATAAAACTAAATTAAAGGTTAATTGGCAGCTGACCAGATTTATTTCATCCTGATTAGCTGACTTTATCATCAGAAATATCAAGACTAATTAACAAAATAATATTCCTAAGTAAAAGCGCCATCGTACGTAAGCTTTGAAAGATACAAATCCAAATGTTATCTCAATAGAAATTTTAAATGTCTTTTAATACTTTTTTATGTGTATATTTATGTGTCTATGAGTGTGTGTGTGTCTGTGGTTGTGTGTGTATGTTGCCCTTTTGTATATATTTAACTTAAATTATTGTTGTCTCTATAAAAAAGAGACTGTAATTTTTATCATGGATTCGCAGACAAGAGCTGTAAAACCCTTTCCATGTATTATTCACTTTATAAAAAATTTACGATCTTTTTATTCGATGTTCTGCTTTTATTCGATGTCAAACCTATTCAGTGGCAGAGCAATGAAAAACCCCCATTAGGCACGATTTGAATGAATTGTCTCCCAAAGCCCAGATCAGGAATAAATCTTTAATTCAACATTGCCTTGGCGATGACAGTATGCCTTCCTAAATCTCAGTGTTTTAAAAAGTTAAGCCCGAACATGGTTTTGTGGATAGAATGTTTACGCGAAGAGAGAAGTGATATTATCCGTTATTCCTTTGCTGATGGGAATCGATCGAAATCCCAGGACCTTTGAAGGCAAAGCAACAGCCATAGCCTTATCTGCCATCATTCACCGATAAGCCTAATCGCATGTCAAACTGCGGAGAGAACTATTTCCGAAACACGAATGACACAAACAGGAGAATTAACACTGAGAGGATCAAAGAAAAAGAATGGGAGAGTGCAGGAAATCTGTAATGACGGTCGGAATAGATAAAGAAATATCAAATAGAGAGCCTTAAAAAAGAAAATACTCCCAAAAATTTTAGTTCAGAAATGGTTACAGCACAAATTTAATCTCGAAACTACATATCTTGAAACTGAATTTAAATAAAAATAAAAATCGTAAAGCTAAATTTTAAAAATTGAAGAAAACTTTAAATTTTAGTGCCGTTTACATAAAGCTATTCTATCAAATGATCTATTTGAAGGATCACCAAAAAAACAAAAAAAAAAACAAATATTGTTTGACTGATTTCTAACTGCGAATGCGTACACTATTGGAAAGGTGATTATTACTTCATTAATTTGCAATTTCACAACAAATTACACATTTGATAATGGGCATTATACTTCATCAAATTTCAAAGTAATAATTGATATTTTTAGTAATCAAATATTTTTCGAAAAATGATTGATAAATAAAAATTAAGGAAATTAAAAAGAAATAATTAGTCATTCATTACTGTATACCAGTGATTCTTAATTTTTATTGCTACTTGTATCTCAAAATGTTTTTGTTGAATTTTTATAAAACAACACTTCATGGGTTCATTAAACTACAACTATATTTCTGGAATTACAGAAAGATATGCTGGAACATGAATTTATGTTAATTTTCGCCTATCAAGAATTTCAAAAAAATACATCCTTCTGACAGTTATGTATGTTATACGTATTTTCTTATGTTATACAATTCACTATAATTATTAAAAAAAGATATGATGTAAGAAATAATTAGTTTTGAAAGGAAAACAGTTGTCATGTTTCTACTAAATTGTGTTTTTATGAATTTTCGTCTTTTAGAAAAAAATCTCACCATCCAAAAAGGACAATTCAAGAGAAAGCTTCAGGATAATTTTCTAAATATTTTAACTTACTTCTAATATTCTTTAGAAATTCTCTTAGACAATATAGATTTTAGTAATATTTTAATCAATGGAGTAAAATCCATGTTTCTGGTCGATTATTATAATCAAATATCTACAAGAAGGAAGACTGAGTGATGACAGACTTCAGGGAATTTCAAGTAGGAGAGTTCCACAATTAAGATTCAGAGGCGATAGTATGTGTCAATCTCAACTGCTACTAGAGGAAAAAATATTTAAAGCAGCAAAAGACATCACACGTCCCACTTGGGACTTAGAACTGACAGTTCTTCAAGTATCTAATAAGAATGACCGTAGAGATAAAAGTTTTGAGAAGCGGTACACTTACAAGAGATTAGCTGTTAGCATTTTCAGGTGAACATGGTTCTTGTCTTTTATATATTTTATTTTCTAAAAGCAAGTTTTACAACTTAAAGCTCTTCTTCCACTTTAAAATGCTAATCATTTCATTCTTTTCATTGAAAGTTAAATGTAACTCAATAGTTTGGCTTTTAAGTATAGAAAAAAAATGAAATTCTTACAATTTAAAGATGAAAAAAGTCGTTTCAAAATCTCTGATCAAGTAAATATATAAGAATGTAGCAATCGCAGTTATTGGTGCAAAAATTACTCTAATTGTGTAGCTTCAGTGAATATCTGCATCAGTGGATTCTACTGTAAGGACAGTGCGCCAATCTCTGGATCGTTGTGTTGCATGCAATTATTAGGGATGAATCTCTTCTCACTAAGTGAGCGACAAACAGCTCCCGGAAGACGACGAAGTGTGTTTGTTCGGCGCTACCTTGGCAACTGAGATGTATCCGAACGAATGAAAGGATATGGCGTTTCCTATTTGCCAAGTCAAAAACTCCCTGGTGGTCGATTAGGAAACGAAAGATATTTCGCAGACACGAATCAAACCTAAATTGTTAAAATCTAATTACAGGATGGATCGAAACCAACGCTTTAATCAGGAACCTTCGTCTCATCTTTTTTAAATTCTAGTATGAGTGCTTCTTCCCTCCAGTTCTGGGAAATCCATCAGATAAAAGTTTTACGATGTGATTTTCATTCTGAAGTTTTCGAAGAACAGCAACGACCACGTTTCACAGTAAAAATTGTACATCATTTTCAAGAACCAATCTATTTTTAATACAACCTACGGAGAATTAATGGAAAGAAATTCGAAAACTCAGGAATTTCGTAATTTCCTGATTTGATCTATGCTTTTGACAATTCTAGTCTCTCTTATGTTTATTTAATAACCAATTTTTCTTTGAATCCATTCTTCTCTGCAACTCTCTTCTTGTTCCCATTAGCGAAGAGAAACCCTTTTCTTAATTAGGGAGAAACAAAATGTCGTGAGAGAATCGATTCCTGTAATGAATCAATTACATCATTTTGGCGTTAATACAAAACATTGACGGTATCATAGTCCAATGACACTAAGGAATTATAAACCTAAAATAAATGAAATAGTCAAATAAATGCCTGTATAGAAATCTGCATTTCTTAGCTGTTGTTTTTTTAATTTATATATAAAGATAATTACAAAAAATTCACCTAGATATATCTACAACAATAATTTAATTTACGATAGCTATTATTTCAGTTTTTGATTTCAAGGGCTAGTGTACTAAAGGCTTTTAGGTCTAGTTTACAGATCCTATTAAATTACAAACCCAACAGATAGTCGGAATGAAACAAAGAGAAGACGAAGGGAATAAAGAAAACATCCATGCAGATCCAGGGATTCGAATTGAAACTTAAGAATATAATTCAAGTTAGACCATTCAGTTACTCCTGAACAGCTGTCATATTCGCCGCGCTTTCTGTCAACGCCATTTAAATTATTATCGTTGTATAAAGTTGCAAAAATTACTGGCATAGTTGGTCTTCCTATCTTAGTAAGATATGTTTTTTTGTCATCTTTGCAATTTAGTTTTTTGACTATAGTACTTTTTTAAGAACATTCATGTTTAAAAGAAAGTTTGACAACTTTTATAAGGATTCATTGCTGATTTGATATAATTCAGTTATTATAATAGAAGCTTTTTATTTTTAACAAAGCATTGTATCATGTTTTGTCAATTCTTCACCAGTCTTTATTTTTCAATACGATCATATATCTGTTTTAAAGAATAAGAATTAATATTTATTGTAAGGTTTACTTTCATAATTATTACAATGCATTTGTTAGTTAATGGGGAACTGATGCGCTCTATAGACAGTTTTATTTGTATTTAAACATTTATATTTAATCATATTTCATTAGATATTTTATAAAGTTTATATTAAAAGCTTGGCATTATTAATGGATTTTTAATTTGTGTAGCTTAATTAATCTTAAAATTAAATTAGAATTTTTTAAATTGTTAGTGCATTGACTATTTAGTAAATTAATTACTTTTTTATGGTATAATACAAAACGTTCATAAAAGTTGTTCCAGATTCCAGATTACCGTAAAGAAAGAGTTAATTTAGATAGCCTACAGTATTGTTTTCTCTGCTTAAAAAGAATAAACAAAAGCTGGAGCAATGGAGTTACATCTTCATTATAGAAGAACATAGAACAGTTTATGCTGATAAATACGTCTGTTGCAAGAATTTAGAATTCATTGCAAGTATTCCAGTGCAAGAGAAACAAAAGTGAAAATCAAGATTTTTATTTATTTATTTATTTTCATCCATCTTAAATTCTAAGAAAATGATAAATTTTCAGTTGTTACGGTATTACAGAAGGAACACAAATGCTAGTTGATAAAATGAAATCTCATGCTGAATGAATTTGCCGTCAACACTTCCAAATACTGAATGAAAGTTCATCTTCAATATTCTCGTGCAATTACACCGAACTATTCTGAAACACAATTTCTAGCCAACGAAATACAAAACCTAATCGAATCGAATTAAACGAATCTATTTTAATCTTGGTTAATTTAAGCTCAGTTCACTTCGCAATCAATTGGAATTGAGCAATGGAACCTGTGATTCAAAGGTAATTGCTGCTTCACTCATTGCCATAAAATCAGATTTTCTCGTGATCCTTTTATCTGTGCAACCTTTCATTGCTTAAACAAATTTTTATAAAATTTATATATGTAATAAATATGAAACATCATTTATCAGATGTAAGTAACTTATTATAATTTGAAATGAGGCTGAGAATTAAGAGATTTTTGCGAAGTTTATATACTACGTATAGTGCATTTATGTATAAATATATTATTTTTATGTAAATAGTTTGTACTTCCACTAATAGTTCCTTGATGTTTGTAGTTTTTTGCAAACCTAAAATACAGGAATTTGCAGTTTAGACCGGCTTTCTATCCCGGGGTTGAAGGCAGATGGGCTTGGGGCTAACCGTCCGACCTCAACTTCCGAGCCCATTGGTTAGGAAACGTGAGGAGCCTTACCTCGTGTGACCCCAAGAGTGAGGCAGGCCTGTAGTGGGATACTTTAATCTAACACTTCGAACAAAATCAACACTTACATACTTAAATATATTACATGAAGTATAGTATTTGTGAAGTTTAGTAAAATCTAGAAGAAAGGAAAAACAAATGAAAAGTTTACCAAAGTTAACAAAATTTAGGAAAAATATAGAAGTACGTTGGGTGAAAAAAAAAGAGTTAATGCTATTTTTTTTATATAATTTTCTTTCAAATTCTTTTCAAATATTCCAACACAATGTAGTTTTATGATTAACATCAGTTATGGAAAACATTTGCACAAAGAAAGGAAATTTCTTCTTGAAATATCAATTGCTTATGTAATACTTTCTATAGCTTTTGTATTTTAGATTTCATTGTAAACATAAATATTTTTCTACTGTCATTTTGTCTGTACTAATTCCTCGACCGCAAAGCTAAGTGTTAGACAAGTGACTATTTATCAATTTCTGCGAGATCTGTTTGTGGTTATCTCTTTGATCAAGAAATGACAACACTGACATAGCTTATGTAATTGGTGACGTAGCATATGAAAAAGCCGTAATAATAAACTGTAAAACAGGTTCTAAAGAGAGCGGAGGTAATTAATTCCAACATAAATTTCTTAAGCAATTTTAGTTGGCTTATCGCTTACTTAGAAGTAATGCCGCCTGGTTTACAATAAACAGTTTTGAAGAAATTACTTGAAATACACATTAGCAATAAATATGAAATTCTCTAGATTGTTTATAACAGTAACGAACAACTATTACTTCACTATCGAATTGGGCAAACCTAAACATATAAAATGTTTTTATTCAATTATTTCTCAACTCTAACTTCAGTTTCTGAACCCCTACAGAAGAAATGTTAATTGTTAAATTAAGAAAAGTAAAAAGTAACATTAAAAAAAAGTAAAAAGTAGCATTAAAAAAAAGTAAAAAATAACATTAAGAAAAGTAAAAAGTAACATTAAAAAAAAGTAAAAAGTA
>JAFIDM010000001.1:114267564-114311102 GCA_023159025.1 Thereuonema tuberculata | reverse complement strand
TAACATTAAGAAAAGTAAAAAGTAACATTAAAAAAAAGTAAAAAGTAACATTAAAAAAAGTAAAAAACTACAAGGAAATTAAAAAGTAACATAAGTACACATAAGTACACCTACATAGGTCTAGTGAACATTAAGATAAAAAAAAAAAAAAACATTGAAAAAAAGCAAACAATAATGTTAAGAAGTAAGAGTAAAAATTTACATTAAGAAAAGTAAAGTGTGAAATAATAAAGTAGTAGGTAAAATAAGGATTTAAAAATAAAAAAAGCCCAAAAAAAAGTGAATTTCGAACAAACAGAGAGGATATTAAGACAGAAGTCAGTGAAGTATCATGTCAGCGTCACCAACAGCAATGTTTATTCGCTGACAAAGCAAAACATTCAACTGAACTCAAAAAAAAAAAAATAATACTGTGGCAGTCTAAGTTGTTAAAGTCAGAAGTTGTTTTTGTGTAGCTGATAATAAACAGCATCTTTGTAGTTCCATCCAAAAGACAACAGAATATAGCTTTTTACAAAAAGAAATAAAAGCACGCTAGAAAGCTTCTGAAGAAATGAAAGCAGCAGCCTGGCTTATGTAAGCAACTACCTACAAAAGAACTTCAGCAATAAGGGGTTTTGACATATTGATTTTATATATATACATTTCTTTCTAACCTTTTGTCTCGAATGTATCCTGTTTTGTAGAATTTATTGATTTTTTTTTATTATTTTAAAGATTTTTTTTAAATTGTTGTTATCTTAATAGATAAAAATAAATCTTGATTTGTTGCACGTTATAGTTATATCCATTTGTCAACAATATACCGGAAATTGACCAAAATTTGGCTCGATAACTTGAAGAAAACGTTTAGGATTGAGGTAAATGTTAAGAAGCAGAGAAGAGATAGGCAGGAAAGTTGGCCAAAGATCAAAATAAATAAAGCAACAACACAAATAAATAAAGTACGATTTGAAACGATAAGAGAAGATAGTCTTTTTCGGTTTTCTAACGACAAACTAATAAATTAAAATTTATTTTTTATGTCAGTTAATTATACCATTTATTGTTAATAAAAAATTTCAGTGGTTTGAAATTGAAGGTTGCACATAAAGGTTCTATTCATATTTTTGTAGCACAATATATTCGAAAGGAATGATTCAGCACTTGATATGTTTCAAAGATGGAAAATGAAATTTTATACTAAGAGGTACTAATAAGAATTTCTAGAGTAAACAACTACTTAATTTCTTAAAAGGATGATTTTTGATGGAACTTCATAAAATTTATTGTTATTAAAAATTTATTCTAGTACAGTAAAGTTAAATGACTGAAATGTTCTCCTTTTGCTTATAACAAAATGTAACTTCTTTAGTATTTACAATAAAAAAAATCCTTTAACTTATTACCGTCATTTTTGATTTAGCAAGGAACAACGTTAAGATGTTGCATAACTACAGTAAAATAACCAACAAATAACTAATAACAATAACAAAAAGAAAAGTATTGTTTAACAATAAAAATAAATGTGTTGTAATTTCTTAGGCGATCTTTACCAACGAATTCCTAACTTTAGACTTTCCACGAATTTTCACACGGCTTTCTGCTAACCTTACAAAAGCAAAGTGGACTTAGTAATTAATCTCTCTGATTTGATCTGTTCTTCGTTTAAAAGTTTACAAGAAAATTCTTTCGCTGAGATGTTCTCGCACGCTTTAAATTGGTGTTGTTCTTCACCTCGCCTAAAGTAGAGTGAAAATATCTAAATACTTCAAGGGAAACCAACATTATTTAAATAGTTTTTGCAATTATAATATACGAGTATTTTATTTACAGTGTAACTGCATATGCTGAATTACTTTCGGATACTCAATGTATTTTTTTTTTTTTGCTAATTTTTAGATAGACTATTATTCTTTTTAAAATCATTGGATTTTATTTTGAATAAAAGTACTATATCACAGTACTCTAAAATAAATTTACTAAATTTACACAATTAATAAATATCAATAAATATATACAAGATCAAATCTGAAATATGCCTGTAGGAAATTATGAAATGTTACATGAAAAGTTAAGAACTTTTTCCAATTATATCGGCGAATACGGAGAAGTTTACTTATGTTTGAATTTTTTCATTCATAATATTGTTGTATAAATCATCGTTAATTAAGACTATAATTTTTAAAAATTTTATTTAGAGTTTTTAAATAATTGGAATTTAACGGTGCAAGATTTCTGTTTCTTGCTGTTGTATTACTTAAACTTTCTTAATCTTGACGCTTATTAGTAAGTTAATAAATTACCTATTAGAAAAAAAGTTAAACTGTGCTTGCTGTTTTTTTTTAACCCACTTTACACATATTTAATCTTTTTATTATTTTTAGTAACAAAAGTTTCCGGTATCGTTCAACTTTAAATTAGGATTAAAGCCAAATTTTGAATAAAACCAGATACTGTTTTGAAATTAGAAGCAGTGGTAATTAGTTCACAATTTTCAACTTACTCTTAGATACGAAATAAAAGGTAATAACTGTGGCATTATTCTTGAAGAATGCTAAAAACACGTATAATTAAATAAAGAGTAAAATAACAACAAAGATGCCAAATAACTCATTAATAAATGAATATGCATTTCATTTACAAAATATAATTTCCATCAATGTATTCTTTGTTTATGCTCCTTTTCTTTATTTTAAGAAGTCATAATAAAATGCTTGCTTAAAGTAACAATTTATTATAACATACAGAAAATTTAAACTTGTGTGCTGTCGATACTGAAAGTTTACAGTAAAATTAAAACTTTATTACACAATTAAAATTATGTTTAGCCTTACACCATAAATTTGAGTCATTCATTAAAATACAAAATAAGATTTAAAATTTATTTTGATATTATTATTAATTATTAGTACTTTCATATTTAGAAATTGGTATGCTATTACAAGTAGGAATACATAATTTCAAAATCATGTTATAATTTAAGTATAATAAACAGTCTATGGGAAATATTACAATTTTCTAAGTGTACAATATATTTGTTGCTATTCAGAAGTTTTAATTAATATAAATCTAAATATTATAAATTTAGATAATTCTTTTAAATAACAATCTTTTAATTTATATAAAATCCTGTCTTAGTACGAGCGTTTAGTCGAGTCCTAATAATTGATTCAAACTGTCAAAGAAAATAAACATAAGGGAAGGTCTGTAATCATTTATTTTATCTAATTTAAAGCTTTATTTAGATTAGAAAATCTATTTAAAATATCTTGGTGGAAACCGTATTCTTCAGTCTATTATTTATAAGTTGATAAAAACCTATTTAAAAAATAAAATAGTACTATTATTTGTAATTGTTACAAGGAAATCTTTAAAATAAATCAAAGGTTTTTTATTTGACGTAATATACTTTCCTTTTTTATCATTGACCTTTTCACGCCATCCCCTGTCTTTTTCCACAGTCAAGTCCAGTATAAATAACCTTTTACTTTTAATAAAATGCACCAACGAGTTTCCTGAGACTGTTTGAGAAGCCCATGTTTTCTCTTATATTTGCGATCAGATTTGGCTTCTTTTTTTATGGGTGTTTCGAGCGGACTACTTCTAACCTTGTATCCCGGCACACAGGGAGGTTAATGAGCACTTGCGGGGGAGAGGGGGTTTCTCCCGAGACCTATCTGCACGTGGCGCACTGAGTCACTGCGGGCCATTGTCACTCTGCCGATGTATTTAAATGCGTTATTGTCCACAAGGGAGAATGAGAGCCAACGTGAATTATGGCCGCAGAGTCCATTGCATTGATCCACCCTTCTGTTTCTCAAATGTTAGGGAAACCTACCTGCATTCGCCAAATAAATCTGTTTTGGTTCACGATGGCATAGATCCAATAGATTCGCTTCTCTTTCCACCCGATTGCTCTCGAGACCTTCCTTTCTTTTGCTTTAATCTTCCCCCAAGAAATGGAATGCATATTTCTTTGTTTACGAGACAAATAAGATGCTCGCAGGGAAATGAAACGCTGCGAGCGTTCGTTGCTTTTCCTAAATGGACCATTGGATGGTGCTGCAGGCCTTTTATTTCAATGATTATTTTTTAGGATTTCTTTCTTTTTCCTTTCTCCCATTCTGTTTTTCAGCTACTTTGTAAGAACATAATTCCAAATGAATGGAGCTTCTTGTCTGCGAACAAATGAAATTAGAAGAGCCTTGGTGACACTCGTCAGAGCCTCGTTAAGCGCATTGCTACACCCCCTCCCAACACACGCCCCCGTCTCCCCTGCCGTTGTTTTTTTATTTATGGTAGGAAAGCAGAAGGTTAACTCATCAACTACTGTTTATGTTGATATAATATCATGTCGATGTCGGACCTTCCTCCAGACAGAAAAAAAACATGAGGTAATTTGTCGAAAAACAAGTTGAAGTTTAGTTCTGTTTCTTTAATTGCTTAAAAGAAGAGAAGAGAAAGAAAAGATGAAATTGTTACTAATCAATAGTTTCTCTGCAGATAAAAATGCTTTTTATTTTAATTCTTCTTCTGTTTGTGAAATTTGCAGCCAATTTAAAATTTAAAGTTGAGTTACTAAAAATTTTTCAAAATAATGACGAAATTAAAATCTTGATTTTAAACATAGAGACCATAAAGCACCTTCACACATATAATATAATAATTAAAAATAAAATAAGGCGACCTTTCAAGGTTCCAGTATTCGAACCTTCTCGTTTTTGTTTTAACTGCCTGACGAGAAGGTTCGAACACTGGAACCTTGAAACGTCGCGTCGCCTTATTTTAATTGTTAATATATTATGTGTGAAGGTGCAGTATGGTCTCTAGTTTTAATTAGTTTTTACCTGCACGTTAAAATAGTTTAATTAAAATTTTGATAATTAAATCGTAATGTTTGTAAATTATTTGTTAACCTAGTTCAAACAGTCATTTAACGTTAGTCTGTTCATTTTGACTGTTATTAAGCTGAGCAATACACTTAAATTACTCAACATTCAAACAATGATAATGATTTTAAAAAAAAATTGGTTCTAATAATTCAGCCATTTTAACAATTCAAGCAATGTTTTTAGATCAGATATAGTAGCCCAGAATACTTTAAGATAGGTTAAATTATAAATCATATTATGAGCTAAATTATACATAACGGATTAAATTACGTTTACATTCTTACATAAACTAAGACTTTTTAGTTTACTGTTCATTAATTCATTAATTTTTTATCTGATTGTCTACTCTTTATTAATTCACTTATCATTCCAATAGCATTTAATACACAAATTTTATTACATAAAAACATTATCTAGTTAAAAACGCAAGCAACTAATTAGTTATTTACTTATACTTGTACTATTTACTTATACAAAAAAAAAAAAAAACCTTTTGACAGACTCAAATATGAAGTACAGTATTGTTTTTTTTTTTCAGTAAGTAATTAAAAATTTAAAAAATGAAAAGATGTTAAAAAAAATACCTGTCAATCAATGATTTAATTCTGTGCACAAATTTGTCGTTCTTGCCGCCTAAGCAAAGTTTAGACAAGGTAGGTACATAGCTACCCAATGGCTACACTAGTTGGGTGCTTTTAACCAATTTGGTACTACGCTTCTCAAAATAAACCATTTAATTGGAATACACATATTTAATGTGCGGTTGTAATAATAACAAGTTAGTAGACCATTACCAAACTAAGCATTAATAACAAAAACATAGAAAAATGAAATGTTTATCCATAATTGGTCCCGATAAATTAATAAAGTACACATGCAGAATAAAAAATATTAAATTTTTTGTAGGCGAGTCGTAGGGCCGTTCCGAGGGGGCGCCACGAAATAGAATTTTTTAAAATTATAAAATATTTTTTTATTTATTTTATCTCCGCAAAGAAAATAAATAAAATATTTGCCATTTATAACTCTTGTAAAACCAATTTTTAAGGTAAGATGTTGAATGTATGAAACTGAAGGTACTAACTAGCATAAACCTTGGCACAAAGTCATTGTTGCGTTATTGATGGGGGGGGGGGGGCGTGAGACGTTTCGCCCCGGGCGCCTGCAGCCCCAAGAACGGCCCTGGTGAGTGACAAGGCAGTCAGCCTAAATAATGCAACAGCTTCTTTTCGGGGTTTAATACAGCTTTCTTTCCAGATTTTTCCTTGGATTAAAAAAATCTTTTCTTGAATTTAAACTAATTTAAGTCATGTACAAATACTTAACATATTCCTAAGATTTCTAATTATATTCTTCAAATTGAGGTCAACAGTCGACAAGTAGTTGCAAAAAGCTGCAAATAACAGAGAAATAGACTGAAACGAAATTTAAAGACAAAAAAAAAAAAAAAAAAAATCACTCAATGATTGTGCACGCGCGCAATACACTTTACCAGTAGGTAATATCAAAAGGAATTTTACAAAATTTTCTGCAAACGGGTAATAAAATTAATCATTTTTAAACACTTCAACCTTACATAAAACTGCAAAAACTTCAAGTTATTTGTTTGTCTTTCTGGAAAGATTAGTAGAAAGGAGAGAAGTGGAGCTTCGAAAGCAATAAAGACAATGATGTTAATAATGGATGACTAAATTTCTGTAATATTAATCTTTAATTAATGTTAGATGTATTAATCATTTCTTGCCTATTAGGAACCCCTTTTTTCAAAGAAGATACAAAAGTTTTTCTTGTCTACAGTATATTAATATATAGATACTGATATAAGTAACATATCAAGCAGTAATGAAATCATGTGCTAAATAATAAAAATACCATTACTTCAAGCGATGTTGCTAAGACTGGATGGATGATCTTAAAGTGTAATTCTCAAATAAATTATGTACGATATGTGTAACGAGAATGGGGTCGGGCAATTCCTGCAAGATGATGGCACCTTGGTGAGAACTGCGAGGCTTTATCTCCCGGAGTCTTTTATGTGTTTGATCTTGCTATCACAAAATACCAAAGTTGTTCAAAGTTCACCGAGCTCTGTAAACTCCATCAAGAGCTTCTTTTTGCGATCCAACAAAATAGATGCCATCACCATTCTCACTAACTGTATTGCTTTGAACTCCTTCGAACCGGAGATGACACAACTTCACTGATACTTTTAAACCCCCCTTTAGGTCGTTTTTAAAGTATATGTTGAACTAGCTCCCCATTGCCAGCATATCACTGAAGGATGCAGTTCATTAGTTCTAGTTTATACACAGGGAATTTCAATAACCGAAACGTACTCCAAATATCGTGTTACATCACGACAAAGCCTGTTTGGGTATGAAAAGATGACCATATGTTCTCAAAGTTACGGGTAAATTTTAATTCTTAAATATGCTTGCATGTTTACCTTTTATCGTTAAAGGTGATAGAATCAAAAAAATAAGGGATAGTGCAGAAAGTTGGGGCTTCTCCATCAAGTCCAACTGAATAAAGTGGAGGCCGCACACCAGTCGACCCTTGTTCACCCTAAAAACGGTACCGTTTTACAAAAGATGAGTAACCTATTAAGATCCCTCTCAAAAAGAATAACCAGGGATAATTCCCGACTAATCTCAGATGTTGTCTGTACATAAAAACAACTGGCACAACTTCTTTATAAGTTACTTCTCCGAATTAAGATTTTACAATCACCATATTCTGCGCACTATCTCTAAAGGGCTTTTTACACATAACAATAAGATTGACTTAACATGATATTTTGTATGGTAATAACAATTTAATTTTGTAAAAACAAAATCATAACAGAGAAATTGTAATGTTTCAAATTTTCATGTTTTTCTTTAAATCAAGACTACAATAGCTCTCTCAGAGAATTTTTTTTTTTTGCTCTAGTTTAAATTTTAGATATCAACACCATAAAATTTGCCCGTTTTAAGATATAATAACTTAAGTGGGCTTATCACTAATTAAATATCTCTGTTCTAAATTTACTGAGGATTGGAATCATTATTTTGTATTACTTCTTTATTTGAATGTTACCAATTTATTTTTGTCTTTGCGGGAATATTTTCTTAAATATAATCATATTTTTAGTTATCCTTAATATTTAAAATAAAATTGGGAAGCTCTGCTACTAAATCTTCCAATTAGTCTTCTCAAAATTAAGAATATTTTATCATGCTGATATAAAATCATATGTGAGACATGAAAACTGAAATTATTAAGAGATTTCTTTTGTGCAATGCATAAATTTAAAGTGCGTACAACAATAACATGAAAAAAAAAAAAAATTAAAAAACGCACAAGACTGAGAGTTCACTGATCAGTTGAACTCAGTCTTGTGCGTTTTTAAAAATTTCTTTCTTAGATTTCTTTTGTCTATTAAGTATTATTTTGTAAGCAGCAAAAAAACCCTCAGTTATGTCACTTAAGGAACGCGCAGATGTTTTTGTAGGAAGCCATCTTCCAACAAAAAATCTAATCTTTTTTTTTAATATTTAGAGAAAAATATTTACGTGACATCCAAGACTTGTTTGTAGTTGCTGGCTGCTTAATAAAGCAAGACTGACAAGACTGAATCTTATCTGAGTGTGTTTATTCTTATTCTTATATATACAATTATTCTTATTCTTATATACACAATTATTCTTATTCTTATATATACAATTATTCTTATTCTTATATATACAATTATTCTTATTCTTCTATATACAAAAGGTGAATTTGCAATAGGATATAAAAACCAGAGATAAAAACGTATTTTATTAGAATATTCACGAATTTTTGATTCCTCAATTCTTAAATTTCAAATTCTTCATTTTCTAATTAGCGTCTTGTTTCGATAAATGCTGTATCAAAGCAAAGCATGGAGCGTGGGCTTTAATTGGTCCTCAGTTACAGTTAATTGGTCCTAAGTGCTACTCAAAGTTGAAATGGCATCAAATGGGAATATCGAAGAAGATTGTCTTTGCAAGATGCAACTCTGAATCTAAACGTATGAACACTATTCTACAATTTTGCAAAAAAAGGGGCAAGACTGTAAATATAAATAAAAAGTAATTGCAAAGGAATCATAGTAAAGTTTGAAGTTTCTTTCGAATGTCTATCAGAAAGTAATGGGAGTCATTCCTGTGGGTGAAGAAGTTGGAGACTGTCCTGTCGAAGAGGAATAACTTTGCATCACAATAAGAATGTAGAATGGATACAGACTATAAGTAATTCAGTCGTTAAACCTGATATTTTTAAACGAGCTTCGATTCATATTAAGTACAACTTTAAAACTTTCTTTAAATCTCAAAAAAAGGGGCCAAAACTTATTTCCGGAGCTAAATAAGTGGAAATCGGTTGAAAATTCTAGCGTCATAAAATTATTAATGACAAAACCTTAATCAGGTGCTTTATAAGTCATTACTCTTTTGAAAGCTCCGTTAGGCGATAAGGAAGTTAGCCAAGGTGACATAAATTATTTAAATTTATACCAAATCTCGGTTGAAGGAAATTCTCTTGCTCTGAGGTCTTTAACACATCTCAGATGAATTATGCTCTTATAGAAGATTGAGAGAAGTTCGGTTCTGGAGAGCAACCACAAGCTGCTTAAAAATTAATTGAACCTAAAGGAAAACAACAACAAAATATTATGAGTCCCTAAAGAGTTCAACAAATTCTTTTAAAATTTCACATTAGCAAAAAGATGGTCTGCAAGAAACGGAATATCTACAGCCGATCCTTTTCATCGACATTAAAACCAACAAACAAATTAAAATAAAATTATGAAGAAACTAGCACTAGGTAAATTGATGAGAAGCCTTAGTTGCCATTTGCTGTAGTAAAAAACACGTTCGAAAATAAGATTCCTTCCAAATAGCTGCATTGAATAAAAAAGCAACAATATTGATTTTTATTCAATTCAAATTATACAAAAAGTTTGAAATGATCAGATATCTATTTACCTTATTAATTAGCTTCCGTAAATTACTAATGTAAGGTAGATACCTCATAGAGATATTTGCTTGCATATCTTGAACTATCATCGACGGGACTCTGGGACATTAGGACTCATCGTTGCTAGGCTTTGATGCGTTCTGAGCATTATCATCAACGTAAATCTGACTGATGAGTCCTAATAAGAACGAAACAGCTGTCCCAGACTCCCGTCGATGATAGCTCAAGATGTGAAATCAAATAATTGTACATTTTCTTCGTTTTTTCCGCTTTTCAAAATTAGTTTATATGATCGGAAACTGTAAACGTTTTCAAAATTCAAGACTGGTTTCGAAATAGAAAATGAAGAACTAAGAACTGTTTTTCCAACTTTTCTATGTTGAATTAAGAAAATTATTTTTAAAAAATCAATAAACTATTTTGGCATTTACTTTAAAACAAAAATTAAAACAACAGAAATTCGTATTAATATCAAGACTAAATTAAAAACAAAATGCTAATCGTTTAGTTAATCTTTCAGTAATGTATAATTGATACATTTTACTTAAGAAAAGTCTCAAAGACTCAATTTAAAAAAAATTATGAAGAAACTTATTAAAATAAATCAAATATTTTATTCTTTGAATTTCTTATTGTAGATTAATTCTTTATTTTAGAAAACTATATGGACGATACCATTTCGTCAAATTTTATTTCCAGTGTTTGTTCATCATGTTTTAATACAATGAAACACTTAAATTAAAATAAGAATAGCTTTGAGATTACAAGCAATGAATATTTTCGAAAAGAAGAAAACTTAAAAACTGTCTTTTCAGTGTGAATTTTTAGATTCCGCATCTATTTTCTGTGTAACCTTAGGCAACCATCGGTCATCTGCACTTCTCTGCATGCGCGTCATGTCCGAGAGCCGTTTTGGGATCGAGTTGTGACCAGAGATGAAAAGTGGATCTTATATGCCAACATTCAGCACAAAAGGCAGTGGCATGATCGAGGTCAAACAACGATACCTACACCCAAAAGACAGTTTACACCACAGTAAGGTTTTGCATGATGGGATGTTAAAGATACAATTCTTTCTGAATCATTGAAGTAGGAACAAGACTTTCCTGCAACTTACTATTTCAAACTGCTTCCATCTCGCTTCAATTCAAAAAAACAAAAAACAATATTCTTAACCTGAAAGGGTTCCATCCTGTTGCTTGACGATAGTCTTAAACAAACAAAAAATCAGAGGATTAGAAAGGGAACCATTTCATGACAATACAAACATATTCTTCAGAAACATTTCCTGTTTCCTTCATCAGGTATCTGTTCAGTATCTTTAACAAAAATGAAAAAACATTTTTTACAATATGAAAGTATCACAGGATACGTTTCTGAAATATTGTAAAGTTATTAAGAAGAATATATTTGAATTGTCATTTATTATTTAACAAAGCTTGATGTAAGTATAGAAACCATTTCATATTAGCTTGAAGTTTTAGATATTTACAGTTAAAATTCAAAAACATTTTAACAATGAAAGACAAAAACTTTAGAAAATTTCGGAACTCAAAATTTGCTAAATTTTGCAGCGTACATATAGAAATGGGTTGTTACTGCAAGAACTAGAAGGAATTGAAATTTGGAAAATACTACCTTGTTAATCGAATAATACAATAATTTTAAAATTTGTTTTTTCCAACTCTTGACACTGAAGTGAGTTGCTCAGAATTTGTGCTTGTAAATATAAACGTGAGAAAGAATGATGGTAACTCAACTATATTACGTCTTTTAGATATCTTCGTTCAACAATTACATACCGTATTTCAAATAATATACGACGCTAAGCTTGGTATATCACAGCAATATTAGTGATGAATCGTATGGCTGACTATTACTACAAGCTTTTACTATTACTACATTGCAAATCGAAACTCCAAAATTTCTATTATTTTCTGTACTATGTTCTACTGTTGCAAGAATATACATTAACATGATTTCCTGTCATGATCATGAATTCGATAATATGCATTATTGTTGTGTTGGATGTCATACATTAAGAACAGACAATCCGTTCAAGCTAAGTTGGTTTGCCTCATTACCTTGATTAGCCTAAGCGTTTATATTAAGAAGCGATCTGTTCTTCACGACACCAGAATTAATATGTAAAAAATACAAACCTCTCAGCATCGAAGTGACGTCTCATTGTTCAATTTTGAGAGTTCTTAAAACATCCTAAAACCCCTAAAGAAGTTGATATTCTAATCATACCTCAATGTATAGTAAGTCATACGTTCTTAATTGCCATGTAGGTTAATAGAAACACTGGGTCAACTCTAGGGTCACAACAGAGAACAAAGCCCTGTCTTTCCAGCAACCAATCAAATCCTTACTTGGCGCCACCTGCACCTTGACAACTCCATTTGGTACCACAAGTTGCCATGGCAACAAAGAGCAGGATTCACCCTCTCTGCTTTAGAAGTTCTTCAGATACCGTCATTTGTCGCCGAATATCGAACGCAGTTGCAAGTCTCTCTCTTTTCTCTCTGACGCCAAAAACGTGCCAACTGTCTTCTGCAACTGAGCAAAATTACTTCGGAAAAAAAAAAATGAAACATCAGTGGAAAAAAAAAAAGACTTGGAAAGGGATGCACGTTTTGACAAAAAAAAAGAAGTGTCGGTTACAAAAGAAAAACTTCTCAAGAGAGTGAAGATGGAAAATATCACAAATTACATCCTTTACTAAAACAAAAGGAAGTTTATTTTTTCTTCTTTTTTTCTGATAAGTAAAGTTAGTTTCAAACTTACATAATGGCATTTAAAAAAAAAAAAAAAGAGTTTTAATCTTTTGAAATTAACTTTTTTCAATGCCAAATATTGAAAAGAGAGCTTTTTTTTATTAGATATTATTTCTATTTTTTCTTAGTTTTTGGCACTTAATATACTTTCGACGTCCAATTCGAATTCTTTGAAATCGTTGCAAGTTAGAGTAAAATGATTTTTTTTTCGTCACACATTGAGGAACAATTTCAATTTATAACTGAGATACTTTCCTTTTATTTTACTTTTCTGTTTTTTTGAAAAAAAAAATCCAAAAGAAATAGAATAAACTGGAGAACTCAGTCACGAATTCCGTATGTTATACATAGGCGAATCTTTTCATAAACAAACCAGTTTATAGATTTTAAAAATGAATTAAAGTGGGTTGAAAATTAGACTATTTTTTTTAGAAAAACAAACAAACTGGAGAACTGAAAATAAAATAATATTTCTTTTCTAATTAATTTATTACGATAAATTTATTTAATTTCATAAAATCAGAATAGAAATTGGTTTGCATTAACATGGAGATATCCTTATAAAAATATCATACAAACTACTGTAAAATCGTAAACAATAAATGAAATTCAAATAGTAATTCGACCTTTATAGTTAAAATCAGAATCACAGCACAAGAAAAACTGTTGAATTTTATAAATGTAAATATATACGTGTAATTTATAAATGTAATAAAAAAGTCATTGATTTAATGAAAGCATTGGGAAATTAAATTCAATGATGTTTCGTTTATTTTTCGAAGAAGTAAATAGAATACTTCTTCGAAAAATAAACGAAACATCAACAACAACATCAACAACAGGCGAAAGCATTTTTATTGTCCGGTTGGCGATTTCTCTCCATTTATAAATAGAATGTTTTCAGTTATTTTGTTTTGATTTAAATCTCATTGATTATTGTAAAAATTCATATTGTAAAAAATTAATCCTTGATTTTGAAAAATTCATTTAAGTAAAACATGACAATATTTTTCTTATAAATCTTATAGCGAATTAATAACAAATTGAAGGTTTTTTTTTTAGAACCTTCGAGCAACGGAATTTTCTTTTAAATTCATATATAACTTAATTTCGAATAAATTCACATATAGAAGCAAATAATAGGCAAAACTGAAATCCAGTAATAGAATTTACAGTTAAAATCGATTAAAACCCAAAATTATGATAGGCCATAAGAAGTTATCGAAACTGAATATTTTATGATAAAAATGTTTTTTTCTTCTATTTCTAATAGAATGTAGAATCTATCTTACTATCAATGTAATGTAGATCAATCTTTTGATTCCTTTCCGAAGTTTACCGTAGCAAAAGTTTGAACTTTTTTCCCCTCTTCGTCATCGAAAGACTTCACCTAAAAAAAAGACTCTGAATGTAAACAAGGTTGTTTGTGCAAATATCGCAAAGCAAATGTAGTTGTGGATTTTTCAAAACACGATCAAATAATATTATATTTGCTGAAGTATGGTTAAAGAAATCATTTGCTACATTTGTAAACACTCTTATCTTTAAATAAATAAAATTGTCTTCAAAAAAAAAACATTGATCTTTGTATGAAGTACTCTGTAAATTTCTTTTCAATGGACGCAGTAATACTAAAAAGATATTAAAAATTAATTCATTGTTCAACGAAGGAATAAAAATAATACCGGTAATTTAAATGTTAGCTATAAGATATATCTAAAAACAATCAAGCTTCCTTAGAAGGATCATCAATATGAAGGAAATGCCACCATTTACAGTTCGATATTTGCTCAATTGTCTGCTTTTACAATACGTACGATATTTGATAGCTTTCTCTAATTTACTTGAAATTATATTAGATAAGTTACCTAAATATAATAACCAACTGGTTACTGCTTGACTGTGGGCTGGAAGAGTTGGGTTCAATTCCCGGCAGAGGTACGGGAATTTTTCCACTCTGAATTCTGTAGGAGGTTGGTCTTAACGTCTTTAATTTTTTTAACTTAATTTAAATTTAAGAATGAAATTTTTTTTAAAAAAATTAGAAATAATAATTATATCTTAATTTAGTTTAAGGCTTTTTTTTTATTGTAAACTCATTTAGCAAAGTGTTAAGAAATTTGGAAAGTGCTAAGAATTTTCAATAGTGATTAAATAAATTATAATAAAATTATATAAGTACATAAAAAAATATTTTTGATTTACACATTAGGTTAAAAAAAAACAGGAATTTTTTTTTATCACATCATAATCATTATAATAAGCTTAATTTTTGAAGTAAATTTTAACTATCAAATTATTTAGCTAAAGATTGAAGCTGCAATTTCTATTTTATATTTCAAACAACTTTTATGAAATGTACTGGATTATTTTTGCATTTTAAAATTGTAAAATCTTAATTTCAATTTAAATTATTATCTTTAGCAATTACTCATAAAAAAGTGAAATTAAGCCAAAGAATCCTTTATTTTTGTTTTCAATTACAACTTATATTTTTTTAATAATATACCTGAATCTTTTACTGTGATATTTGTTATTTTAATGCATAGTTTTAAATTGTGGATATTTGTAATAATGGAAGAACGTCTGCCACTATGCTGCGCCAAGGAACAAAAGTCAATTGAAGACTGAACAAGAGAGGACTGGAGAAAACCCCTGCAGGCATTCTCTAACCTTCTATGAATAGGGAATTAGCTAAAAGAAAGCACAAAGAAAAATAAATTCCTTATCCAGAATATAAAACAGATTACAAGATGCTTGATTCTTATCTCTTGCTCTCAAGCCGGTGACTAGACCAACCTATCATACGATCGTCATTGTGATGATAATAAAAAAAATTGTTTCCTTAAACAAGTTAGCACATGTATTAGTAAGAAACAGATTATAGAATGCATATGTTATTCTTTGCCAGTTTTTTCTGTTTAAGAAGGACGACCAATTTAGGCTTCACTTTAAATTTACAATATCCTAGCGATTGTGCTGCTTCTTTATGTTACGTTACCTTTGAAAAGTCGAATAGATGCGAAGTAAATCTAGTAAACCAAGATTAGAATAGATCTGCCAAAGTTGTACTTTGCTGTGCTCGCTTCAGTAGGCAAGAATCGATGCAGCTCCTTCTTTATGAAAATGAAGATCCGAAGGCACTCACTCAGCCATGCAAGTGCAAATTTATGCTCTACAAAGACTATATTCTTGTAGAGAAGGAAGAATGGAGATGAAACCCTCATTTATATCATTCGTCATGAAACATCATTCCGTGGCTTCTGTACTGAAGACATCTGTCTAAGCAAAGTGAAGTGGATGGAAGAATATAGATTGAAGAAAAGAAAAAACAGGAAAATAAATAAATAAATAAATAAATAAATAAAATAAATAAATAAATAAATAAATAAAAAATTTGCGAACGAACAAAAGGAAAAACTAAATCTTCTAAATGAAAGAATTTCTAAATAAATTGAAAACTTGTTCGTTTCACAAAACTCTAAATTCCCAAAAATTTCGTTGCAATCATACGGATTCTGAAATTGTATCAAAATTATCGAATAGATACACAAAAACAGAAACAATCAATAGTTAAGTTTCTAATGCATATGGAAAGATATGGATCTCAAGTTCAATTAACATAGAAGAATAAATAAAACTGCATAATTTTCACTTCAGAAGCAGCGATAATTAGCGAAATTTGTCCTTTTGTAATATAAGTCAATTAACAATAATAGCAAAATTTATCCAACATTTATACTTTTCATTAAATAAACAGTTACATTCATAACTCCGTATATAATTACATTGCTTTATTACCTCAACACTAATAGAGAAATTAAATTGGCTTATAAATCCTTAAAACATAGATTTGTAAATAAATCTACTTATAACTTTTACTTGTAAATTTATTTCATAAGTATTTAATAATAATACTTATTAAATAATATAAATTATTAGTTTACATAAATCAAGCTAAATTTGAAAGAGAATTTGGATAGTTTTTCTTTAAAATCTACTGTTAAACTATTAAAAAAATTTTGAGAACATACGAATTTATAAATTACGTAAAGTTTACATAGCATAGATAATCAAGTTAATTACTTTTTAAACTAAAAAAAATTAAATCTCTGTGTGCTTTAAAGCGGCCTATTTTGCTGTAAAGCAAACGAATGAAAACATGTAATCACGTGTTATTCTTTTCTAATGTTATACTGGGATTTTCATCACGCTTCCATAAAGTCCAGTCTGCGTATTTTGTGAGATCGTTTGTCGTATGCTTTGCTAGCATCAGGTGAAGAAGCTGTATTGTATGGCTTCTATAGAATTACAAAAAAAGTTTTCCTTTAATAAGATTTTCAGAAGTGAATTGAATGCTGTGTATCAAAATCCAATATATGATGATCATTTGCTAAAAACTTTAAAAATTAAGAAGTAAAATTTTCCATTATTCTTTTATAAATACTAACTCTTTGTTTTTGTTTTTCTGCGTTTTATTATCTTGGTGATCAAACAGCGATCATTTCTTTTATGCAAGAACATCTTATGTTGGAATTAAATATCACGTGATAACTTTGAATTAATTTTACTTTGTAATAACTGGGCAAAAAATAACACGCCAAAGACGTTATGAAACATATCTTGAGATTATACCTTTATTTTAATTAACAAAGAATATTAATTGGGGGAAAAAAAGTTGTTAATTAACCTTAAGCATTCATATTTCATATTTTTCATATTATTTCCCCGTTTCCATTTTAATTTAACTTTGGAGAATTAAATATTTAAAGTTCAAATTTTCAGCTTTAGGCTTGAAAACTGACGGAGCTAAAAAAATTGTAATATGGAAATTTATTGACTTTTAATATCAAAATTACCAATGCAAATTCTGAATCAAAATGTTGCCTGAATGGAAATGTATCGTTCTTCATAAAAATCAACTTGTACGATGTTGTGTTCAGTGTGTGCGCATTTCATTAATTTGTTCTGTTCCCCTTTGACCTCGCTCTCATCTGAGGATATATAAATCATTTTAGTTTTCCCAAAATGAAACTGACCTTTGTTAAATCGTGACAATTTCAGCAGTTTTGACAAACTATATTAAATCAAAGCACATTAAATATTAAACTGAGGTGTTATCTTTCTCTTAATCATTGATAGAGGTTTTAGATATTAACCATTTAGAATTAACATGTGCAAATATAATAAAATCCAAACAGTCACTATTAAAATTATATCTTAATTTAAAAATGATTAGAAATCTTTCTCAAATGTATTGAGGGATCGAGCGAAATGCTTTCTATGTAAAGCTGGGCGAACACGCGGCAATTAGCGGCAATATTGTGGGGACAATATGGCCCAATTTTATTGCTGACAAGCGTTTGCAGCATTTTGATTGGTTGTCAGCAATAAAAAGGGGCAATATTGTCCCACAATATTGCCTGAAATTGCTACGTGTTCGCCCAGCATAACGGAATTGTCAACTTTATCGACAAATAAGAATTGGGCAGGTCAGTGTGTACAGGGAGAACAGAAAGAAACCCATCTTTAATAGAGAAATGGGGGAACCCTAGGGTCCGTCTAGAGGAAAATAATCAGGAAAAATCCCGACCACCACCTGAAATTAAATTCAGGCTTGTCCAATCAGTTTGAAGACCAGGTCCTGAAGTTCAGTTCCTATATATTTATAAATATATATATTTTAAAATTTCTAAATATTTCCAAATGATATGTAGGCTGATTATATTATGATACGTAGATTTTCATTTGATTATCTTCCAATACCTAATTGTAGAAAGGTTTTGACTAAGTCATATTAAAAAATTGCAACTTCAATACTTCTCCTTTTAAATTTAATTTCTTATTTTTTTAGAAAATGTGAAAATAGTAGTTGTGCTTTGTTTACTTTAATGGTTAAGGTATTTTACGTTAAGTGTGATTCAATTTGTAACCTCCTTGGTACTGAAAGTAAGAATTATCAACATCAACATCATGAAACATGTAGGCTCTAAAAGTAATTGCTAATGTAGATTTCTTTAATATTTATATTTTAATAATGTCTTAGTTTATCTTCATTTCCTTGTCTACCGGAAGAAAAAGGCGCTACAGTATTAGAGTATATTGTCAAACAAGGAAGCAATCCTTGCTTAAAATAATTCATTATTGGGATGACTAAAGACAGAGAAGCAAAGTCTGCTTTTGGGCAGGTTGCCATGGTGACATTGAAAATTACATAGAAAGGTAGGACTCGAAAAGATATATTTAAATATACTTAATTCAAGAGATGTTAACTTCTGCTGAATGAAACAAGGATACGCGTCATCCAAAATACCGGTTCGAAGAAGAAGACTAGACCCTTTACTAATTTTTATTTGCCAATTAGGGATCTGAAGTCCGTTTTTGCAGAAAGGATTTCTTTTAAGTGTTTCGAGAACAGAGAAGTCAACGGTTAGAAATAATTAAGCTTTCCATGAAAGCCTCGGTTGCAAAGATCCGAGGAAATGAACTTTTTTATTAAAACATTTGCAAAAGCAAGCATTTGCTGGTTTCAAATTGCCCACCACTCAATCCGTTCATCCGTTTAAAAGAGAAGAGAAACCTACATTCATTACCACCCTTTCGAACAAAGCTACAGTAGAAGTATTTGCTTCCAAGCGATGCTTGATTGCGTCTACAGCTGACCTTCGTGGCCTCGGGTTATTTTAGGGAAGGGCCTCGAGTCCAAAGGCACTTCACATTGTTAATTAGTGCACATAAATTTCACATGCAATTTTCAAAATCAATGAGACTAAAGTTCTCTTGAAAGTTTTTATAAATCAAATCTGTTTTCACAAAGTTAATCTCATACGAAAATGAAAGAAACATTAATATTATAATTAATATTCAAGTATATACTAAAAAGATGTAAGTAATATAAACAAAGGGGAATGGAGATACAACATATCGCTCGAATCTAACATAAATCATTAGTTTCAATTGTTAGTTTCTAAAACAATTAATGAACCTAAATTAAAAAGTGCAATGATATACAGTTTATGTACTGTTAATATTTCTTAGACTTCTTTAGGAGTTTTACGTACTTAATATAAACAGATTTTTCAAACGCCGAGTAATTCCCCAACAGACCTTGGAGACGATACCCTGAGAGCAGTAATAGCCACTTAAGAGACTTTTTTTTGGTTATTATTATTCAAATAATCGTCTTTTTTCCTCATTTTACTTTTTATTGGCCGTTCTATTACTTATATTAAAAAGAAATCCAATTTTTCTGACAGAGGTGGAAGAACGAAAAAGAAAACATTATGAGATAACTTCTTCTTTAAAGAGCTGTATTTGCTCAAGAAATTCCAATAGAAAATCAAATTATGGCTGATAAAGGCAGAACAAAGAGCGGTGCTCAGTTATTAAATAACCTGGCATTGCTAAATCGTATTTGTTCAAAGCCCCATCTCTGCCGGTGAGTGTAAATAATGGCTCCCTCGGACTAGAAGCGCCATTCTTATACTTTCCAAGTCTAATGAGTTTGCTTTAATCTTTGTATCACTATCGCTACAGTGGCGAAGAAATTTCAAATTCAATCGGATAAGAAGGAAAAGAAAAAAAAAAACCTGTGCTTTCGGTAGGTGGCAGAGAGGAATTTCAAACGTGAGATTTCTTCTGTAAAGAATGATTTATCAGCTGCCATTATTACGCAGTGACCGTTAGAAAGATAAATTATTGAGAGCAGTGCCGTCCTTATTTGAATTATCGGAGATTTAGATTCAAAACTATTCATGGAGACAGCAACGAAGAGATGGAAATGAAAGTAGCTACAGTGTTACTTATGTGGATCCATTATAAGAAAAGAATAATGGAACTCTTATTACAGGCTTAATAAGGAAATATAAATTCCACTTGGCATTTCAATGGATGCATAACATGGCAGCAAATCACTTTTAATTCATTACCGTATTAGTAAGAATTTTCTAATTTTGTAGAAGCAATAAAAAATGTAAAATAGTGACAACGGAATAAATTTTCTGAATATACTATGTAGGAATATTATGAAATCAGTGTGAGTAGATTGGATTTTATATTTGATTGAATAGATTTTGATTTTGTCTCCGTTTCAAATTATATGTCCTAGTTCGTCCACATGTTGATCTGTATTAATCAAATGGCTTTTCAACTCTCCTTACCTGGCAAATCGAAAGAAAGGAAGCTTTTTGATGAAACATTTCACACAGATATCCTATGATTAATAGACAAGGTTTGACTTTTTCATAAAGTCTAGAATATCAAATTTTCAGTTGAAGTAAAAGTGTTTACCATAAGTTATTTTCAACATAGTGTCAGTATTTTTGAACCTCACGTATCGTAACTTACAAAGAGATATTAATATTTTATCGGAAACTAAACACAGATAAAACTTCGATACAAAAATCTGCTCAAATTGATTTTTCTACTACTTGCTGTGAATTTTCTTTCAAGAAAACCTTCAAGAATTAACTAATGATTTTTTAAGTGATTTTACAGTTCTTTATCTATTTCTAAATTTCGTTACTTCACAGATTTGGTTTAGTAATTTTACGCCTCCAATTTTCAAAATCTCTTAACTTTATAATTTTTAATAATTTAGCTTTATGATGTACAAAACAGAAATGAAGAACCTAAAATGAACTCTTAATTCTGTTGATATTTGTACGGAATTATTTCAAAAATACTCCGGGCGCCGAGAATCCCTATAGATTTAAAAGATTAACTCCTCTAATCCAATTGGACTCAAAAGCATCAGTACAAGTTGCACGCTTCTGGCAGAAGCCTGAGTGGGTTTGACAATAACGTCATATACTATGACTTGACATCAGCTTCAAAGGAAAAAAATGTCTGACGGGGGCTATCAACTTTCAACCTCACCTCACTCTGGAGACATCAATTGAAGAACCACAGAGTTTGCCATTAATTTATGGCTTCCGAGTTACCATAGTAATCAGACGGAGAGTTAATTAGAGACAGGGTCTCAATTGCTGATTGTAGAGCCTGGATTACGTTCATGTAGATGAGTTCTTATACAATTAAAGATTTTTTTTTAATATTTGATTGAAATAAAAAGTGGGGGAGGGAGAGGGGTCATACTGAAGGGTTGATAATTTTATGAAAGAGAAAAGAAGTAAATTTCGTTTTTCAATAGAAGGAAATGGTTCAGTGGAGATGGAATATCTCATTTATTTCTTTATCGAGATCAAAGTAATGGATCCATTTAGATCAAACGGGAATTTGTGTTTTCTAAATGAAAGTTACTAACCGTTGACAGATAAAAATCCATCAAGAGAAAATGAAAAACTACACGTAATTCCTTTCACATTCTTTCAAAAATTACTTTTAGACTCGTCATAAGTTAAAAATACCAAATAACACTATTATAGTTTATAAAAAAAATCAGATTTTATTTTTTTTAAATTGAATAAGCTACAATCTATCAAAAACATCTTGATTTGCATTTCTTACAATCAATTATTTTATCATTAAGTCTATGAGTCCTAATGCAATTTTTGTTGGACAATCATTAAATAATTGTCATCAAACATGGATAACAAACATACATTAATATTTAAAAATAATATAAGAAATAGCAAAATAAACGTTAAGCCTTATTACTTATATAATATTTTTTAAATATTAATATGTATTGCTATTTCGTTAAATTGGACACACGATAAATTTGACTAAACATCTTATAGATTAAACTCGTGATCAAACTGATTTCGAATACTTTCATCTAAAGAATGTGAAGATTTTTAAGTGAAACTTTAACGTAATGTTTTTCTCCTGTTTGTACATTTTTAATGAAATTCAATGTTCTAATATAACTTGGGATTGTAATGTTATTGTATAAGAACAAACACGTGACTACAGTTACCTGATCTTACATTCAGACATATTATCTAAGATACATTTCATTGTTGCAGTGACTGGAAAAACTAATACTTATCATATACCATACTTTGCTTTGATCATTTTTTGGATTATTTTTAAAGGGATGGAAATAATGAACTGTTATTAGAAAATAATAAAAGACTTGAATATTAAAATAAGATGTTAATAGAAAGAAACTGAAGCCTACTTTCCTTGAAACGTTGCGAAATTATTACTATTTTTTTTAATTTTTAATTTTTTAATTTTTAAAATTTTAAAATTTTTAAATTTATTTTGGAAAGCTTGAAAGTAACCAAACAAACGCCTACTGAATTCATTTTTTTCCATTTTCTGATATAATTTACTAGAATTTGTATTACATACTAAAATTGTATAAACTCGATGAGTTATAAAACATAGAAACGTAATCTCATATTAGCGGATTGTTAAAAGAATTTATACCACTGTTACACATGACTATTCTAAGGTTTTTCTATAAGAACTTCTATTATTTTCGCCTGCAACAAGAATTCAAAGTAAGAAAATACGACAGTTAAATAGTCTCTTGTCTATACATAAGAACGCCAAGTTTTGAGATAACATCCAGTGGTTCAATAATGCTTTAATAATGAGACAGATATACACAACTCATTCTCAACCATTTGTTTAAAGTTAATAATTTGAAGATCTTCACGATCATACGAAAACAGACTAAAACTTTTTTTTTTAATGAAATGCATTATTTCTTACAAAAGTTCCTTCTATTTTTGTTAAAAATTAGAATTAATAACTGATTGATATAGAGAATTGAAACTTTCTTGGCGACGAAGTTTAAAGAATTCTTCCCGGGTTTCGAGTCAAAGTAGAATTTTGGAGTGGACCAAGCTTTCGAACGTCGTGATGGTATCTATTTATGTGGATTTCATCCTGTCATAATAGAATGAATGAAATTTGTATTGCTAAGAAAAGAAGTTTCCAGAACATAAAATATGCAAAACAAAAATGAATCCGAACGAATTAAATTGATGAACAAAACGGATTTACATCAGAACAAAACAACATTTTTTTTATTCCGTTTACAATTTTATTATTTTTTATTTTTTTTTACATTCGCTTCAGTTTAGAAAAACAACGGTCAATTATTGGATATTCTGTTTTCACAAACATACTAATGTAATATTAAAGAAAAAAAACTGATGATTGTTTATACTATTAGCACATGAGATATATATTCTTGTTCAAAAATTATATTTTTTGTTGAAGAACTCTTGTTTAAAAAAATAGATCTTGTTCTGCATGAGATCCAGTGATAAACTTCCTTGCAAAGCACTTGTGACATGTGGTGAAATTCACATTTGCTTTGAGATGCCTACTTGCGTCTCAGAACACTTTAAGTTACAAAAACGAAAAGTTGAAGGCCGGAATTCCGTCGATTTAAAGCTAAAAAAAAAATTAGCGTCGATTTTAGACGTTCAGTCAATCTCCAATGCTCTGAATCTTGAACATCAATTCGTAGAGATATGGATAAACTGCATTTTGTTACTATAGAAGACAAAAATAAGGAAAGCTATTTTGAAGTTGATGCCTTTCTGTCTTTCCATTCGTCCTGTTCTCCGAATACGTCAAAGTCTTTTATCAAGAAAAAGTTTGGCAGAAAAAGTTTTAGATATTACAACTATTTTAATGTTGAGAATTTTCAAAGACGGCGCCTTATAAACAATGATATATGCAACTAAATAGTTATTTCATAAGTAAAGAAGACTTACGATTTATATATATTTATATACGCGCAAAAAAATAATTATTACATTATTACAGCAGTAAGAAAGGATCTTATCTACAAAATTAATTAAGTATTAAAAAATCCCTATCCTGGAAAAAATATTAAAAAAAAAAATATTATCTTTCAATTACATTATTGAGGTTTTCCAAAAGAAATTTAAATAATTTATCAATGTCTAAATTCAAAGCACAGATGACTTTTAAAATTACATATAAAATAATATATGTAAAAAATGTAAAAGTATTTCTTTGTGTGACCAACTAAAAAAAAAACAATGTTTAAGTTTATGTAATACAATACTTTAAGTAATGTAAGAAAGAAACAAGCCTCTAATTATTTTATATTGGAATTTTATAATTCATGGTTGAATTAAAAAATAATTTTAATTTAGAAATTTTTGAATTTAGTGGTTATTAGTAGCAAGAAAGGCCGCGATCCTCAATTCAATTTAGTTGAATAGCTGAGTTTTTACTTTTTTTAGCACTTTGATTTGTTTAGAGTATAAACCATTGGGAATTCTTTTTGATCAGAGCTTGTTTCAGGTCATCGCAGATATATTCGCGCTAAGAGCAAAGAGTCAAGCGCATTTCACCAATCACCAAAGACCAACTTGGGATGCTTAATCTTTCTGTCAATGGTGGAGGGATTTTTCAATGTGGCTCCACCAAAGAAGTTTATGGATCTCATAAATTGACGTCAGAAGAAGAAAAAGCCCGAAAAGAAAGATTTATTCCTTAAAAGCTCCCATCATATCCTCGGAACAGCATTTTTCTAAAGGTACAATCCAAACAGCTCCGAAGTCCTTTTTTCTTCGTACTTTGACGTAGCAATGGAAGAAACGTATTCTAAATTTTGACGAAGCCCGATCATAATGCATTCACCGCTAGAAATTTTGAAAGAAAATTCACCAAGCCATCCAGGAATTTTCATTTTATCAATGCCAAAAACCTTCTTTTGAAACAGAAGCCGACGCATTTCAATGTAAAATTCAAGAGATACTGAGCGAGTTTTTCTTTCTTTCTCCTGGTTTTTTTTTTCTTTACTGTTGTACTTCACTGTCTCCTTTCTTTTTTTTTATTTTTATTTTTCTGCCGACACTGACTCCCACTCTTGTGTTTTTCACTATTTCATTTTTCCCGTATCTCTCTCTCTCTTGTGAGGGAAGTCCAACTTCTCTCCCACCCACCCCTCCCATTTCACAATGTAATCGATCCGCTTCCTTAAAGGTTCGCTTTCCCTGTCGCTTTTTCACCAAACAAAAGGAAATAATAAAAATAAAAAAAAAAAAAAAGCTCTTAGTGAAAAATGTCAGTTTCGTCAGGCGGTAGCTGAATGGGACTTCTTTAGTTTTTCTCAGTGAAATATTGTCGAAGTTCGCACAACACAAAAGGCAATGTTACTCGACATTTCCTCTTCTGGTAATAATATTCTGAAGTTGCTTCGTTCACAGTTTTGCTATTTTCATCCTCATCTTCAAGTGCTCTCTTTATCTGCGCAGTGAAAGATTTCATTTCGAATTCCTCTTCCTGACACATTGAAAATATTTCAGAAAAAAAAAAGTGAATTACTTTTTCTCCTCAAAAAAGGAACTAAAGTCAAATAATAATAAAAAAAAGGAAACACGACAGGAATTTCATTTCCACGCTACAAATTAAATCTAGGGGGAACAAAGGTGTATGTTTTGGGGATGGGATTGAAAATAATTCATATTATTCATCAGCGAAGAGGGTTCCTATCTCTCTATTGTAATATCGACGAGAGGCTGGGAATGAAATCACAAAAATTAATTTCCCAAAACAGAACCTGCCAAAAACAGAAAATAAAGAGAATTAAGCGGAAATAAATTGAAACTCACATGAAGGCTATGACGGATTGCGATACCTTACGATACTGATCAGGCTTTATTATCTTTGCTGATATAACCTTATAAGAAATGAAGTTCGAACAATCAACTGTGTGTGTTACTGTGGTCTGCCTTCCCTACTAACTTTATAACGGAGAGTAGATCTTTTTAAAACTTTACATGGATGTTTACGGACGGGAGACGAACTAACTTTTACGAGTATGTATGTTTGATAAATTTTCTGTGTAATCATTGTCCAGAAATTTGGGCGTGAAAAGTGACGAAAAGATACTCACTTTGAAAAGAATTAAGAGCGAAACGAGGAATTTCGAAAGATGTCTAAAGATGCATGTTAATCTATTTTATTATCCCATTTTGAAATGATTAAACCTAATTGGAATTACGCAACCCAAGTAAGGAATAGAAATTTAATTATTTTCTTTGGCAAAATGGAAAATGTTACTACTGCAGTTCGACATATATTGTAATTTAAAAATAAAAGAACGTTTTCTTTTTTGTTTAAAAAATACTGTAACACCTTAAGGAAAATCGTTTCAAGGTTTTTCAGACACCTACAGTTTACAAAAACTCTGCCCTGGTGACAATTAAAGATGTAGGAAAGATTTATATCGGGATCAAGACAGCGAGTTGTGTCATCCTGGCAACGGCGTTGCCAAGACAACAGCTCAATCTCTCACATTGCTAATTGATCTTAGGGTATTTATTTCTTTATTGATCTCAGTATCGTTCGAACTGTTGCTAAAGGAACAGTAATGAGTTGCTTTGGTAATGAAATCCCGTAGATTACTTTGGGGATGGAATCGGTCACCGAGAGAGGGAGCCTTCCTTCCCCCTCGAGAGTTTGTGGCAGCAGATGAACCCATCGCATTCCTCCGACTTGGCGATCATGCGGATGACCACTTCCGGCAGTCTCAAAGGAGATCGTCACCATGGAAACGCCAGGATTAAAAGAAGAACTGATCTGTCAAGCGAGGTGCCAATTTCCCGCTGAGGTGACAAACGCCATGCAGTCGAATGCATCTTCCATTTCCAATTCAACAACGTGCCATTTCCACAACTTTAAACAAATATTTCGCAGCGAAAGGTATTTTGCAATTCAAGAGATCCTTGATCTTTTCTTGCTCTAATTTCAATATTATTGAAATAGTCAAATATCAATTTAATAATCAAATCCCAAACAACAACTTATAAATATCATTTTATAAAAAAACTGAAAAAAAAAAGTTAAATAATACATTAGAAAGTTAATTAATGAGCAATCTTTCAATAGCTTAGAAAATGTTTTGAAGTGATTAACGTAATTTGAGAATGTTTTATAGCTTGTAACAATTGAGTGTAGAAATTAAGTCTTGTAGTTATAATTTTATAAAATATCTTTAAGATTTTAAAATTCAAAATCAATTAATTAATATATTACAGCACTTTATATATTTTAATTTTAATGCATAAAGTAAACTCTTAAAATTAATTTTTATTTGAAAATCTTTTAAATTAAACTTCAAGATTTTTCTTGTAGTATTATTTATTTGAATTGATTCAGATTCTAATAAATTTTCAGGAAAATTGTAAATTTTTTATCTTGAAAAAAATGAGCTTTAATTGAAATTAAGGAATCTATGTTATATTAAGTTTGCTGATAGCAAAAGAATCAGCGACCTTTGAGTTTAATACGTAATATTGTAACTATATTCTTGTTTACAATTGACAAATTTGTTTTGTAATACAACATTCCCTCATGAGTGATTCGATTGTAGGCGTGCTAAGTATAAAAACCGGAGTCGCTTGATTTTGATTTGATTTCTAGTAAGGCATTTTTTCCCTTCGCATCTTGTATTCTGTTTTGTCCATTCAGACAAGAATCTCTGAAAACGGTTTTGTTTGTTTTGCTTTTTTTAAATCTCGGCAATCTGTAACCAAAGTGAGAAGCAAACCATCAAAGACAACGAAGGCTTTTCTGAGGCAAAATTAGCAGAACCATTTTTAAAATCAGCTTTTTTTCTGGAACATTCTATGAATGGATTAGTTCCGCGTAACATGTTAACATTTTAACTAGTTAACATTTTTAAAGGCATTTGATTTAAAAATGAGTTTTCTGTTACTTTAATATTTGCATATGGTATTAATAACAAATGAATTGAAAATATTCTCTAAAGTGTTAAGGATTATTAATTATGCAATTTATTAAGGTTACTTATGCTCTACAGTAAAACATAATTAATAGAACAAAGTCTTAGCTTTCGAGGATGAATGTTTTTACATATTTTTTTTCCATGTTCCTCATATATAACTACATCGGGAAAGTTAAGTTGAATTTAATTATATCAAAATTTATTATTACTCCATATAATATCAATTAGAACTCTGTTTTTGTAGAAGAAAGTTGATTAAAATAATAAGACTAATCAGAAAACTGTTTAAAATGTAGTTTTTTTTTACCATCTTTACGCATTATTATTCTGAAATTTTAAAAGAATAAAAAGAATATTTTAAAATTTATAAATAATATTTACTTTAAACTATCTCATCTCATCCTTAACAATATAGGTATTTTGTGGTAATTTCATGTTAATGATTATATGCAAACGAAATGAAGTCTCTATAATATTCAAGAACAGTAATAATATTCTTTCTATGATCCCAAAAGATCTAGACTGTCACATGGTAAAGAAAATGGCAGTAATGTACATAAAAGTTAAAATGCAACGCCGTATATTTTGGAAGCAAGGGTAGAACCCTCAAAGAGATGGTGAGAGAACACGTAAAAGCATTCAAGAACGATAAACGACACGTTTCAGACTGGGCAGATCATTGTCTCTCGGAAAAAACAACCCGGACCCAATAACCGAAGTCCTTTATCAGATAAAAGAGAAACAAGACTGATTATAGAGACACTTGTTATAAAGAGCTTTAATTGCATAAATAAGGTAAAAGGTTTGCAAGTGAATAAATATTCAATAGAAAGTTTTAAAAAAGTATTAAAAAATAAAGCGAAATTCACATGAAATTGCTATAAATTGTTAAAGTTTAAAAAAAAAAGTTTGTTTTAAAGTAAAATTCACGAAGACATTTTTATAAATGTTAGAAATTGTTATAAATTATTTAAAACAAAGATGGTATGAACACGTCTGTAAATTGTTTTAAGACAAAGTCGCCTGGAAACATGTAATTATTAAAAATTTGAATCTATGTTTTATTAATTTTCAAAACGAAGCCTGAGGAAGTCCAGAGATTCTCTGGATGAAATATAGCATAGATTATACTGAATAAAAAAGATGAGATGAGAGAGTTTGAAGTAACTGAGTGAAGATAGTGGTGAAGTAATGACTGATTACAAAGAATATGTTGTAATTATTCATCTTCTCATTTATAAATGTAATATAAAGATATCTAAGAGAGGTGTTAATAAAGATCAAAATGATTTACCATATAACATATTTAGAAAAACTGACTCGAGTAGATTTTACCAATGAGTGTTAAAAAATATATTTTTCTAGTTTTCTTTTTGTTATTCTAGTTTTGTTTCTATTTTTAGTCCATTCCTTCAAGATAGATTGTAGTTCTGAATCTTTAATGTGGCATTTCCATGTGTTCTCTTTGTAGCTCTTCTTTCTCTTATTGGATTTCACTGCACTTTTCCATAGTATATTTTATGTCATACTTGAGTCCTAATATAGTATTATTCGTATCTTTTTGATAACAATGAAGTTACCATGGTCCCTAATTGACATATGATGGACTATTGTTTATTGATCCTGAAGATTGGTGATTTTTTTACTACAGATTATCAAATTTCTGAATGAGTAATTCCTTGGTGAAATGCCATCCCATTAAATTATTGTTCAGTGCATTAAGTTTATTTGATCAAAGCCAATCTTTGAGAGAAAACTGTTAAGATAAAACGACAAATGAAATTGGAACTTTCAAATTAAGCTCTAGCAAGTTCATGTCTAAATACAATTGTCCGAAACATGAAAGCAGATATTAAATGGAAAGTTCTTCATGAAATTCTACTTTAGGTTTATAATAATAAGCCTAAAGTGCATTTGTCACCTATTAATAAAAGAATTGAGCATCTATAAAATTAAATGTGCAAAACTATCCATTCTTTTGTGTTATGTTATGATGAATCTCATGACACTACCAAACGCTTATCTTAATTGCAGTTTCAAGTAACTTTATAATAAGAAAAACAGAATAACACAATGAATACTGAAGGATAAAAATGAGAAAAAAGAACTTCCAATAAATAATTCAATCACATATTCGTTCAAAAATTAACTTAAAGGTCGGACAGACTTCGCTTAAAATGTTAAAAAGTTTTAATATTTATTATATAAGACAACGAGATGTTAATAGAAGTAGGAGATAGAAATTCATTGCTTCGATTCCAATGCTTTTCCATGGATTTTTTGTTATCATTTCGCGCCCAATTTCTCGACAATGAAAAGTCAATGGAAAAGATTTCATATATAAAAGTTAGCTCGTAAATCGTAATAAGATTCATCCAATGGTTCGAAAGTTATCAGAAGAAACGATTCACACACACACACACACGCTGACTGATTTGATGAACCTCACCTTCATACTGAAAAGGAGCCTGAAAAAACGAATAGAAATAATCGTAGGATTCCATCGTCTTCATGGGATTCCATGGCGTAATTAAACGGCCATTTATCCACCTGGGCTACAATGATTGCATTAGCAAGAGATGCTTTACTTATTATGCTTTCTTTATTTTAATTATTAACAATGTCGTGACACATTTTATCCTTTTTATTTTGTACGTTATACATCAAATACATCTTTCTGTATTCGAATTAGGATGTAAGAATAAACCTTTACGAAAGATTTCACTTTTTCATGAGCAAACCAACCAGGTCAACCAAAGCAAATACAGAATAATGAGGCTGTCGACATTTGTAGTTCACGTGTATTCAAATAGTTCTCACTTAACTGCACGGAGAATGCAGAGACGATCTTCTATTAGTGATGAGTTCTGGTGAAGCTTTGAACTGATTTACGACAATGGGCTGCTGTTCTTTCGAAGAAATTTGTTTCGTCTCAAAGCAAAATCACCGTCTTGGATTATTAAAAACATCGGAACAAAGGTAAAGACTGAACCACACCTCTAATTCTTTTGTAGAAACATCTACTGTACAACTATATCTGTAAAATTAACAAGATGAATCAATACAAAACAAAACAAACATTTACAATTCTGAACACAATTATATAAAACTAAAATAATTAAATTTTTGAACCTCAGAAAATATAGTAAATTCAAATTATTCTATCCATGGAAAGTTGCCGTGCATAGTTGGAAATTAACTATTATTATAATTTGGTAATAAATTCTAGGAAACATTATTGAATTTGCTTATTATTTTTATAATAAAAATACTTTCTACTTCAAGACAAAATTTCTTTAAAAGTTAACAAAAGAAAACCGAAAAGAAGAACGAAAATTTATTATGGGATATTTTTTTTTCTTAAATAATTATAAGTACAAGTAACGTAACTTCGTCATTTAGGAAATTAAAACAAGTGACTGATAATTCTTTTGGATATTAAATTCTGTAGATGGAAACTTTTTAATTAGTCTATCATAAAACTGCTAACGAAATTATTTCCTAATTAAAATAATGAACTTAGCTAATAATGATTTATGTGTATAATCCCAGCACGGTTATTCAGGGAACAAAACTATATTCCGGGACATTAACAGTGGTGCCGCCTAGCGGAACTGTCGGTACTGTTGTTATCATGCTCTGAGGTTTTTATTTTGTTTTTGTCTTGTTGTCTTAAATTGATGAAACATTTCAGTTATGAAACTCTATTCTAAATAATCAATGGTATTCGATTGCTATTTTCGATTTCTATTATCATTCAATTATTTTTGTAAGTTAAAAAATTATTTCTATAGACTATACATTCCTTTGCTGTAAAATACAATGGCGTCGACATCAGTTCTAAAGTTGTCGAATTATTATCTTCACGGGCATATTTGTTAGTTTTATAATAATTTCCTCTAGAACTATTCATAAAAATATTTAAAACGTAAAGCTCGATCTAGAAAGAGTGTAGATACTACGTAAACTGTAAACTTGTTTCATTATATAAAATACAATTATAAGAGATCCATTCAGGTGCATTGATAAGTTACATATTTTAAAACAAGCCACTAACAAGACAAAACTCCCCTAAAGCAGGATATTACCCTGAACATTCAACTGTGGTCCAATCGAGCTCAACAGGGGACCTGAGAATTCATCCTATAAATTGAAAATTCTCCTTATCACATTTGTGCACAAAAGGACGGAGGACTTCTTTTCCTTACCTTTGAGCCGTCATTGTCACATTAGTAACCAAGCTAAGGGGTTCAGATTATTACCAAAGGAGTGTTTGGAGACATCACGCTGCTTCTGATGACTGCGTGATTATCCTTTCTCCTGCTGAGTTCTGTCTTCTAGAAAAAAATAAATCTGATTCATCAATAAAGAGCATTCAATATTATTGATCTTCGTCTATATATGTATAACTATGTATTTTTGAAAGGTTCAAGATGGATATGTATTCAAAACGTGAAATAGTTCGATATATATTTTTCCTATAGTCTTAACAATGGCACTGCAGGTTTTACTTTTCCTTAGAAAAAAATTCAAAATTAAATTGACTTTCGAAATCGTTTAACTCAGATTAAAATTAACCAATAATTAATATCAATTTATAATATCATTATTGTTAATTATTATTTTGTTTTATTATTTTAAATTTAGAACTCAGTCTTGTTTGATAACATTTTTCGATAACATTTCACAATATAAAAAAAACAGGAATTTTAACATTACAATCAACGCGAAAAAAAAAAAAGAAAAGGTCCAGGTTTGGTAGTAAATAAATTAACATTGTAAAAGCTTTTAGATTTAATTAATGCACTAATTAATTATTATAATTAATATATAATTGAAAAGGTTCATTAAGAAATAAAATTGATGTAAATATATATTAATTTGAATAAAAACTTGACTTAAAGGATTAAATGTAATCAAATCCTTTCTTTTAAATAAATAAATTTAGTGTTCAATATAAAAATTAATTTGACCTTATTGTCAAATATGGTGCGATAAGGTTATCTTTTCTAGCACTCCAAAAGATAACGAAGGAGAAAAACAGGAATTAAGAGAAGAATTATAAGCTATCCTTAATATTGAGAGATATGCTAGCATTAAATTCGGATGGATGAATGGAAGAAATCGAAAAGGAAGAACTAGGTATAGCTAAGATGAGAGCCTTGAATGCCAGAGGGTGTTCACAAATTATATTGGAAGTTACCTCTTCAAGGAACAAATATCTCTCCAATCAGTTAGATATGAAGTTTATGTTAAGAACTTTTACTTGTGAATTCTAAAATTTTAAATTATTTTAGTGTTCAAGAAATGAAGCCTACGCACCTGTATACTGAATGACATTGACAATTTTAATTAAAAATGTAGATACAAAATTAAAAAATTTAACACGACCATGGTTTCAGTTCAAAAAGGATGAACTATTATCAAGTGAATGTTACAACATAAGGGGTGGTTTGACTCCGTGCAGACCCCGTAGCGTCAAATAGAATTTGCATATGACGCTACGTAAGCTATCAATGGAAAAAAAATTTTACAAAAGCATTACAAAAAATTTTTACTATATAAATTAAATTAGAAATAATATTTCCCATCAATATCCAAAAGCTTAAATCAATATCAAAAAGTTTTATTTAAACCAGATACCAAAAATCATAATGGAACAATCTATTTATAATGACAAATAATGTACTGGAAGACTGCTTATTATTCATTTTTTCTTTTGTTTTTTTTTTTTTTCCTTCCAAAAATTTTTTTTTTTAAAAATTTTTTTTTTTTTTTTTTAAAAAAACATTTAAAAAATGAAAAATAAAAAATAAACAACACCATTATGTACATTATTTTAAATTATTTATCAAATTTTCATTAGTCAACTGCAAAATTCTTTAGCTATGTTTTAAAGTAATTTTGTTTGTATTAATTCTATTTGTAACGTAACGTAATGAATTGTTCTTTGTTATTTTACCTTATTATTCTTATATTATTATTATTATTAGTTTACTTTTGGATTTTTTTAATTGTTTTACCTTTTATTGTTTTATCTTTCCTGGAGCAGGATAGCACAAAGTCGTTACTGCTTTGTAAGACCCAAGCACTAGCGTAGCTGGAGGTGGGGGGGGGGGGGCGATCTGTCCCGGGCGGTACTTTTGATCTACTACAATGGTCGGGAATGTCCTATACACCGTTTTGACTTTTGGTATGTTTGATATGTATTGGAGGGAGGGGGTACAAACTCTAGCTTTGCCGACTGGACCCAAGTAACCAATCATGCTTATTTTCTATTTAATTTTTAGCGACCCATTTGGGAGCTATTGTTTTTGTCCTGTGGGTTCGTCCGTCCGTTTGTGCCGTCCGTCTGTGCCTGTCCTCCCCTAACAACTCCCGAACGGAAGATCGGATCGGCAAGCGGACTTCGCCATCGTGTTCAGAGGCTCAAACACCGTAGAAATTGGATATTTATTTCCGCATATCCGGAAAAATGCGGACAGAGTCGACAGTTTGTTTCCGCAAGTTTTAGAATTTTTTGAAATTTGGATTTGCTTTAGTTTAGAGTGTCTACTGTACAATCTATATTTTTATTCGTGTCTGTAACAGTTTGCGGACACAGTCGCCTGTGTCCTCATTTTTCCGGATAGGTAGAAATAAAAAAAAAATATTCATTATATAATAGACACTCTAAACTAAAGCATGTCCAAATTTCAAGTCGATCGAGTCAGTAGTAGTTCAGGATAAAATTCCCAAACTTAACCTTTTTCCGGTTGACAGTCGGCTGTCGTTCGGCGGTGGATAACCCTCCAAAGCTCCTTAGATGAAGTTTAGATTTTAATGGGTCGCCATTAATTTTTCTTGTTTAACTTGTTTAATTTCAATTCAAACTTTATCTTTATAAATTTTCGTGGGCTCCGCTAGCATTTAAACACAAATTCATACATACTTACGTTGTTTATTACATTGTTTATTAAAAATAAAGTTCAGTCTACAACTACATGTGTTAATGAATTGCTATGTGATTATCTAACCTTTTCTTTTCAATTGAAGTAATTTCAATAAATCTTTCTTAAATTCATTCAAGTAGTTTTCCATTGCCAGACCTATAAACAATTGGGTAAGCCCTACTTTTAGCCTAATCAACTTAAAATACGTAATAACTCTCAAACTCTTTTTTCCTAGCATTGCTTTTAAATCAATTACAAGAGAACAAGGACTGATAAATGTCAAAATCAACGTAGATATCCTTGGCTACGGAACCCATTTAGCAAAGTTAGTTTGAAATGAATAATTTAGCGCGATCATTTTTGGAACCATAAATAGAACGAATACTTTTCCAAATTAAGACCATTCGCGCAGGTGGGCCGCATTGATCGACGTAGCCAGCGCATTGCATATCAATGAGATTTGATATATATATTCCCGAAATGGTTCTTACGCCTAATTTCAAAACTGTAATCAAATCGCTAAAGTGGAAATAATGTTAGCCCTGTGATTGACTGAATCTATCAACATGAATTTACATTACGAATAAAAGGGTTCCAAATTGCAACCAGTTTCTATGGCAACCAACGAATTTGGACATTCAGACTCATTTCTCAGGGAAGGTAATAACGGGAAAAAAATTAAATGAAAGGAATTTCATATTTCTGAAGAAACGAATTCCAATTTAAATCTCACTTCAGAGTTGGAATTTCCGAAAGATATTTCTGTCATGAATTCTTAGGATTAGATATTAGAATGACGAATTTGAAAAATTCAAAAAATTATGATAGGATGTAGAAAAAAAAAACCCAAAATACTTGTCTATTCAACAGAATTTAATAACGTTTACCTTAGAACATCATATAAGGAACTTCAACATTTAAAAAAAAAGACCTTATATAACTGTCACCCAGAACACATTATTACATAACAATAACATATATTATTCTTGTATTTTCTGAGTAATTATGTGAATAAAATGAACATTATTTTTTTAGATTGTTACCAGGGTAAGAAGTTTAAAATATTTAAGCAATTAAATTGCAGTGGAAAAGTAACTACTTCTTATACAAGGTTTATCTACGCTCCTTTCCGATTTCTGTTGATCATTTGTTAGGGAGATCAGCAAAGATATTACTGCAATCATTCTTTCTTTTAGATCAAGGTTGCAATGAATTTTAATTGAACTACGGGATCTAAACTAAACTATATTTCATTGTTAGTCCTAACAATGGTCTATAGAAACTTAAAATTTTGTATAGAGAAACTACAGAAGTAGTTAAAATAAACATTTTTATTTCTTGATATTTTTTAATCAATTTTTTAGTTTTCTTATTTGAAATTGATGGAGCTGAGTTTATAGTAGACCCTAGGTGTATTCCAGTTGAGAATATTTTATTTTTTAGATTACCTGTCAATGTGCGGAATTGCAGACTAAATTTGTTCCTATTGTAAAATAATATTTGAAAAACCTAATTGATAAAAAATATCGAGACAAGTCAGGTAACAAAGTAAAAAGCTTCAGCTTTTCTTCATTCCTAGCAAAACATGTAAGAATCAAAGGAAATTTCAAAATTACTTATAAATTTAGTAGGTCTATTTATTCCTTTCTTTCGAAATATCTGTATATGTTTCAAAAATTAAAAAAAAAATTGACAGAAACTTAAAATGTAAACTAAACCATTACCAGATAAGTTATACAAGCAACTATTTTCAAAAGGGTCTGAAGGGCCTTTTCTTTTCATTTGGAATCAAATAAAACTGAGATGTTTCAACAAACTTTAGTGGTACTGCAAAATACCCCGTTCCATGAAAATTCTTTCAGCAGGAGCTGACTTTTTTATTATGTAGATTAATGACAGACACCATTGCGAGAAATTTATTTTAGTAGATATATAGCTTTTCTAAAGTGAATTTAAAATTCATAGTAAATGATGGTAGCTGTGACGTCAGATTTCAATTAACTAAAATATCAATTCTAGTTCCGCCACATATTTTGTTAAATAAAACCAACGCTTTCATTTTATTGAAATGAAAGTTTTATCTTTTACGTTTTATTTATGAATATATTTTAAAGATCTTCATAAAATTCACATAAAACCTTAAACAAGAAGTGCACATCGACGATGATACGACTATAGAGTTTATGACTCATAATTCTTAACTGGAATTGGTTTCCTATATTCTCTTCTTAGGCACTGTTCTGTTTGACAAAAGACTACAGAAAATTAAAAACCTTTACATCCAATTAAAAATGTGCGATAGAAGCCCCTGAAACCGATTTCCATATATCAAGACAACATGCAAATTGTCGACATATTAGCAAGTTTATGCATTAATGAAGTGAATGGCCAGACACAGATGGTGAATCCGTTCGAAATGCAATGCTTACAGAAATTTGTTTCCACGAACCGTTCTACATCATGCAGACAAAGCCTAAAAGGCAATTTTAATAATCAAAGCCAATGGGAAACTTTTTCGCAATAATGAAACATTTATGCTGAATTGGAATTCTAAAAATAATTTCAGTTTTATAATTGAATAGACCCAAGACACGTTAACTATTACTTTTTTAAATTTTTAATTTGCAAATAAAATTTTTATTACAGTTTCAGTCAGCAGCAAGCGAAAAATTTTAAAAATGCAATCAACAAGTGTCCACAAGAAGATCAAATAATACATGAGCAAATATTAGAGAGATTAGTTAAATAAATTTAATATGCACGATAGTGTAAACATATAAAAAAAAGCAGACTTCTATGAAATTACGGTTATTTAATGCGACATAATGTTTTAGAAGCTGGACATAGTCATTATTATTATTATATAATATAAAACACTAAAATATATTGCCGGTGGAGTCTGACTTAAGATCAACCAATATTACAGTTATCCTAATTTATATATTGTCTGAATTACATTCATTCTTGTATGATCAACGTACAAACAATTTGAACTTACTATGTATGTAGATATGTCATTTCAAACAGTTACATTTCATTTTTAATAAATATAAAAAAGTATATGTTAAAGAAATGATTACTATAATCTCTTGTAAACGGTAAGTGACTTATAATTCCAAATAAAATATTTATCACTAAGTTAAAGGACTAGGCGTTGTACCGGATAGGAGGTAGGGTTAGGCAGAGGTTGGTGAGGGGGTGGGGAGTCCTGGTTCTCCCCTTCTGCACAACGCTATCATATCAAACCTTCTCCAATACTTCCAATAGTTGCAGAAAAATAGTTGTGTAGTTCCCACTGTCGCCACTGGCTCCATTATGTGTCGCTATTTCAGAGATTTCAGACCTTTCAGGGGGTTAACCGGGTTCTAAGGTAGCCTATATTTTCCGCAAGATAGTATAGAATATCTATGAAAAATTTCGTTGCAATCAGTCAAACGTAAAATTGTATAGAGAACATACAGACACACAAACTTTGACTTGTATATATTGATGTATGTATTTCCCAATTAAATATTTGGAAATTTTAGAAATGCTTAAGTCGTGATTAGGGAAATTAAAATTAAACTTCAAAAAGTATTAGTTTTCTTCTTTTTTTCAATGAAAAATGTGAAATAAAATCTACTCTATTGTTCACACATTTCCAGTAGGCATAGTTGTGGAATAGTTTTTTTTTTTTTTTAATAAATTTCCATTCTAAAAAATCTTGTTGCGATTGAACTCTGTATGTCAAGATAGCATCGCTTTATAATAAGAAAAAAAAACATAACTTTATTGCTATTTTAAAATAATATTTTATTTATTTATTTTACATGTTTTCTGTGAGCATGTATGGTCACAGGGAACTCGATATTGGCAAAAGTATAAAATTCTCCAGCATTCATTATACTATGCAAATTTGTATTTGGAACTACAACCACACAGGGAAATGGAATCCATCGTTGTGGAGGGGATAGATAGGAAGGAGCACTGAAATGTTTACAGAGCGAGTAGAGAGGCAACCCCTCGTTATCTACTACGAGTAATGCTTTCTCAATTGCATGGAACGATTTTTAAACGTAGTTTTACTTATTTCAGCTTACCATCACTTCGAATTCTGAAAAATATCTATTCTTATTTTCCAAAAATACTGGAAATTTTCACAAAACCGCTTTAGTCCTAGAGGTAACTTAACTAGCTTTTCAATTCCTTTTCGCTATAGTTTTTTTTTTTTTCCTGTTTTCCAATTATCGAAGAAGACGCCTCAGGAAGGAGTCTTAAAAGACTGTGTATTTCTATAATCAATTTATTTTAATTGCATTGAATGTTTCATGGAACCGGTATACCAATCAATTCATGCAGACGCAACTTCATTTACTTGTGACGTGAACACATTCACCTCCACACATCAAAGCTCATCACATGATTCAATAAACAATGAAATTTACGCCCCCAACCATCCTATCGCCAATTTAATCAATCTGATGGTGTCAGGTCTGTGTGTAATGAACCCAATCAATTCAGGTAATGGTTTTCGGGAATGTTCGGTCCACCAATCAACGAACACCATGGTAAATCGATTGAAAAGTGATTCCACAAATGCATTCATATAAAACAGGGATTTAGGAAACAATCTCAGCTAATTTAAAAAGATTAGTGGCGAAAAACTCTTTATCACTAAACTTTTAATATAAAATAGATTTTCAAAAAAAAAACACACTTAAAACTGAAAAATGAAGAGGAAAAATCGATTTCAGCAAACATATTTACTTTCTTTTTATATAACCGGAATCATAGATATGTAATTTATTTAATAAAGAAGACTTTTTTATTGTAAATAATTAACGAAAGCCTTTTTCTCAATCCATTTATTTTTTATTATTATTTTTTTTTTGATATGCATTGTTTTTTTTAATCCTTAAAAAGATTGCCCCCTGCTTGTAGAAATAATGCTTACAATGAGTGATGACTCATCTACAGCCATACACGTGATCTGTACTATTATCATCTCAATCATAGGCACAGCCAGGATTTCACTGAGGGTGCAATGTGATGCTAATATAATTTTTTATGTTCACTCCAACCAAAAACAAATAACGGAATCAGGAACTAAATCGAAATTCAACTTTACTAGAAGCAGAAGGGGATAAATTTCCCTTATCCCCCTAGTGGCTGCTCTCGTATTCCTAGTGGAATAGAGAGAGATGTTGACATATTGAATCACAGAGAGGAAGTCATGATTGAGTGAGGAATTGAAAGACGGACTACTTGACTATTAGAGCAGGTTGAGAAGTAAATGAATTTTCTAGGGTTTCGAGTGTATACTTTAACTTACAATTGATAAGTAATCGTAGATGTAATAGAGGTCAATGTCAGAGAAGGGGTATCGGTGACGCGTATCACGCCTAGTGACTGTTAAAATATTTCAAACCAGCAATGATTACAGACAGTCAATTAAACATCACATTATTTCTGAAAAAAATTCCAAACTGTTTGAAAGTGTTTCCTGGGAATTTGGAATACACTATCTCAGAACAATGAAATGTTCATGGATATTCTAGATAGATCAGAATTTTTTTTTTGTCTTTTTTTTTTATATCATTCGAAAATAACTCTAGATATTCCAAGATCACAACTAATGATATGGAAACTAAAAAAATTTATGACTGACATTAATCGACTCAAGCATCTCCATGTTCAATGGATTTCATCCAATTGAAAATTTTAACCAAAATTCTGTGTATAATTTACTATTATAATAATAATTTAAAAAGAACGTCTTGTATAAATCAACCGAAAAGAGATTTTATTGGTATTTGTTGAATTAGTCACTGGTGGTGTGACAAACTTTTAATCAGGCGAGTTTGCGATAAAAAAAATTATTAAATGAATTACCAACATAAAAGTTAATTACATTTTAGTACCAATGATGCTGGCTTAGGTACTTTGTGGAAAACCACGTGTTTTCTATTAATCTCTTCATTTTCCATTGATTGCTACAGTGACATCACACACATTTATTCAATTCTAGCAAAACATGCAAAATAACTTACAAATTTAGTACATCTATTTGTTCCTTTCTTTCGAAATATCTGTATGTGTTTCAAAAATTAAAAAAAAAAGAAATTTTTGACAGAAACTAAAATGCAAACTTGAGATAAGTTACCAGATAAGTTATACAAGCAGCTATTATCAAAAGGGATCGAAGGGCCTTTTCTTTTCACTTGGAATCAAAGAAAACTTGAATGTTTTATTCAATGACTCTAACAGTTTTCAAAGATCCGTTTGTAATGGACCTAAAACTGCCTAGAATGTTGAAAAACTTTCTCTCTCCTAATGCAAGTACACAGAAGAAACTGATATTTTGCAATTTTATAATATTTAAAATAATGTAGTTTTTGTAAGACAGTAACTTTTATAAAGAAAGAAGCAACGTGAAGGTTAAATGTAATAATAACAGTATGGTCTTCTCGAAATATTAGCCCTAAAAGTTGAAGATAAGTACTTTTTTAAGGTTAAAATAAATACCTTTTTTTGTTTGTTTTGCTATCTGTTTTAAGTATTTTAAAAAGCTGATGAAGATTTTAATTAAAAGTTATAATAAAGAAGAAAAAAGTGAACTAAACTTGAAAAAGCTGTGCAAACCAAGCACGATTTTTTTACTAGTTTTACTTTTGTTGTTTTCTCTCTTTATTTGCTTCAAGTTCTTAATTTAAATTAACCTCAAAAGAAATTACGTTAAAAATAGTGATATTTACACTCAAATTAAACTATTGGTAGCAAATTCTGTATTTCGCAGAAATTAAAGTAAACAAAAAACAAAAAACAAAAGAAAGAAATTCAAAAGAAATTCAAAAGAAAAAAACGAAACCACCGAATACGTAGGAGATCAACAAAGCAATAGATACATATGTAGTAAATCATATGTCTTTGCTTCTACATTAATCATCTAATGCCAATTTAAAATCAACTAATTCTAATTATACTTAATATTAAATAAATACTAAAGTTCAGAGTAGCTTAAAACCCTCAACTTTAAAAGTATTACGAAGGGATAAGCTCCTTACTTTAGATGTAAACACATTTATGAAGTTCTATAAATGCAGATTCAGGTAGAGATGATTCAGGGGCGTTGCTCTAATAGGATAAAGTTTTGTCTTACGGCAGAGCGATTTATAAGCCTTGTTTGAACAGTCAAGCTGTTGTACCATGGTCACGAGATCTGTGTTTAAACCTTACGTTTTCAAAATTGGTAAAAAATTAATTCATTTAAGACGATAACTTGATTTCCCATTAAAGTATTGATAGAAATTAATTTGGCCATGAAACTTGCAATTTCAGCAGAGATCTCGACAAAATTAATTCACTCACATGTGAAAGTTATTGCGTTTCCCCTCAAGGATTAGAGAGAATTACAATCAATTAACATTATAACCATCTATTGATTTTATTAACTAAGTGGTTGAAAGTTAGATCATTTTCTTTGCTTGAATAAATTTAATCCAAATAATCCGTCCCCTTCACGTGCAAATAGGTATTGTGCTAATGGACGGAGAATATATAACCTTTAATAAAATGAGTTGGAAGGATAACAATGAGGCAAAAAAGCTTTTATTCAGTAAAAAAATTAAAGTTATTCCAAATATTACTAGGCGTTTAGCAGTTGTTCGATGAATAAATAAATAACAATAAATTTAATATTGGCTTCGACGAACATTCCGCAAGTAATAAAAAAAGTAATTTTACATAGATAAAACTGAATCTGTAAATAATATAACATTTCATTTGTCATTCTGGAGAGACTAAACGTTAAAATTTAAAATCCAATCGAGGAAAGTAACGACCAATTTGGAATTTTTCAATTTGGTTTGAATTGATCAGATCCGAAAATACTAAATATTTACTTGTTTTAAAGGAAAATATCAATTGTTATTCTTCTTCGTAGCTTGTGTCTCTAATTGGAAGAGATACCATTCCAAATGCACATGCTGCGAAGTTGTTTACGTTTCCTGTAATGAATTATTTGTTCCTTCGTTTGCAATCGAAACCGAAACTTCGCATGATTATGTCTCAGACCGGTTGCGCCACTTGTTTTTGTTTCAACAGAATTGTATTTGCCAGACGGCAGCTGAATTTTCGGTAATAAACCTGGGACGCTACCTTAATTCACATTAACAATCTCGGGCTGCGTTAGGCCTAATTGCCAATTAGCAGGCGGCTCCTCCGAGATAAATGGAAAGGGGGAGTAGGACGTGCAGGCTCGTATCCCGACAGTGGGGGAGTTGTCTCACCCCCTCCGCCATTCGATTATTTCAAGTAAACCGCAAACCCAGCTGCTGCTGCG
>JAFIDM010000001.1:114178545-114258464 GCA_023159025.1 Thereuonema tuberculata | reverse complement strand
AGACGGCGTTTTGAGCTTCATCTGTTCTCGTCAGCCAGGGTTACTCAGCCAGAGCAAAACCTAAAACGGCATACGATTGTTTGTAATTTTCCTTCTTTACTTTTGAGTGGTCATTACGATTACCATCTTCAGACTACTCTTCCCCTCGTATAACTTTTTGAGTTTTGCACTGGCTGAGTAGCCCTGGCTTACGAGAACACAAGAAGCTCGAAACGGCCGTCTCAGGGTCTCAGCTTTACCCAAAAGGCATTTAATGTTAATAATTATATTTCAATTTAATTATATCAAAATTGAGTAATTTATTACTGCTTTCCATAGCTTTTCCTCTAAGGTGTGTAGTTTACAAAAGATGAAAAGACATTCCTTATATAGTATTATTTTACTTAGACTTAATATTTGTATGTTATTCTGTGTAAGAAAACAAATATATTCAGGGCGGAAATTTTTAAACTCAGATTCAGGAAAAGAAGTGACAGAATGAAGTAAGGCAAAGATAACTGAAAGTCTTAAGTTAAGGTCTCTGATTTACCATTTCCTTTGTAAGATAAGCTTCCTCTTCTACCGATAATTTTCATCATATATTTTCCCGCAGTGAAATACACAAAACAAAAACTTCTTATCTCTTGACTGTTATGAAACACGTAACAGCAAACAGATAAGCAACTTCTCGATAGTTTGCAAACGTTTTACGGCAGAGGAATCTGTCTTAAAGGGCGAACAAAATGAGCTTCGGTGCCAAAAAATGTCGTTTTCAGGATTGGGGAGTTGTCAGCGTGGGAGTTATATAACACTGTTGTCTTATAGCTGAAAAGACAATTTCCTTCGTTCTTCGACAAAAACAAATCAACCGCCCTTTTTTCATTTTTTTTTCCATCTTTTTTTTTTTTTGTGAGAGAAATAAAAAAAAGAAGAAAAAGCGGGAAATATATGCATTGTAACGGCATTCCTCGTCAAAGTCCGGAACGCTATCGGCGTTCAGAATCAACCGTTACCGAAGCTGTTTGGGGTCTGCTATCTGCAACGCTGATGAGTGGCGTTCGGTTGTGTAACGATAAGAATCTCTTAGAGGATGTCGCATGCGCATTGGTTGGTAAAAGGGAGGGGTTCCCGAATGAAATATCGGGGGAGTCAGAACGTGAAGCTACTTTGGAAAGACGCCAGAACTAAATATGCCTGCAGGAAATGACCCCATGAGACCTTGTAAAAGTAAGGGATTTTTTTTCCTTGATTTTTTTTTCCTGACTCGCTTTCTTTTTATCTTCAGAGAGAGAGAGAGTGAAAGTAAAAACCAATTGTTAGTCGCGGACAGCCACAGGACCATCTTTTGTGCAATAATTATCTTCAGATTTCTGGAAGATTCCAAGAGGGAGCAGATTCTGTTTCGAAGAATGAAGTCATTCCAAAGGCGCAAGAAAAAAAAATTATTGCTCTCTTCGGAGAGGATTGTTTTATTAAGTTGATTAAAAAATATTAAGGAAAAAAGAAAAACAATTTTAAGAGAAGGATAAAATTTCTACGAAGTACCAAGGAAATAAAATAATCTTTAACTTAAGAGTACTACAAAACATAATTAGGCCATCACACATCAAATAATTATGTTTTATATTATAAAATACACACATTAAAGTTTTCTTTAAAGTACTGTATTTGTATAAATATTATATAAAGTTTGATTCTGCAAGAAAATTGTTTGCTTTTTTATTTTTAATTTTTTTCTTCTTTAAACAGTGTTAGAAATAGCAAATTACTGCTTTGCTAGTCAAATAAAGGTTACGTAATAATTCTGTTTCAGCTAATTACGCATTCAAGAAGAATTTTAAAATTACATCAAAAATTAATAGCACGCATAAACATTTTATGTAAATTTGTTTAATCACTAGTATGTCTAGATAAGGCTCAAATAGTTTTTTTTTTTTAAAAAGTATTAAAATCAACGAAGGAATGCAGGAATTTCTTTAAAATCAATTATCTTGATTTTCTAGTTCATTAGTTTGGAATTACAGATAAGCATTAACTCATGAATAATTATTTATATATGTTATATACGTAATTACATAATTCTTTTTATTATGGATTCATTTAAGAAGTTACTATAAGTTTAAAAAAACTTCCAATCCAATTTTATATACTTTTGGATACTATAGACTCCTTTTAACTTTTAAAATATTGTACGGTATATAAATTGTGTTAAAATTACTACTAGTTAAATGTTTAACAGGCAGCGCATACAAATCTAATTTAATTTTTTTTATTAAATTATATATTATAATTTTTAATAACTTTTTATATTTTTAAATATATAATTTAAGTTTCGAAAATCGGCAAGGATGTCTCTTAACAAACTTTCTTTGTTCTGTAATAGTTTGTCGTCTCCTGAATAAAAAAAAAAATTAAAAATGCTGTATCGAATGTCTTCCAGATGCAAATATATTCTACAAGATATTGAGAAACTATATCTTAAAAATAAAATATTTGCTGAGCTATATATTTGTGTTAAAATCATTAGTTGTCAATAATTTGCAGATAAATTCACTTGTAATGCATTTCTAATTATGTTAAACATAGTAAAATTTTTAATTTTAATTTTGAGGGACATTTAAAGGGCCACTTGCTTAAGGGTCTAAACTATGTGCGCAGAATAACTCAAACATTATATAAACTTTACTTCACAGAACCCTAAAGTTATTTCACTATACATTGTTCTCTATAAATTATAAATCCTCATTTCTTCATTTATGATTCATCAAGTACATAAATCATCAATAGATTTTCTCAATTATCCAATAAAAATGTAGATGGTATTGAAATAGGAAATGACCCTGTGCTGTTATTTGTTACTTGTTTGTTTATACTGCTTATCAAATATCTCTTTAAATTTGTGAATCTTCATTCACACGTTAATTCAAAGAAATAAAGAACAAATCAAATTTAAGATTTATGTCTTCTTATTTCGGTCTCACCAGTTTCAGATATTGATAATCCATTTTTAACCTCTGATGAATATCACTGTGCATTGATTCAAAAACAAAAATGGACAATGCTCAACATCCAATTACTGTTTCAATGCTTAAATCGTATTTTCGAAACTTAATTACGGTCTTGTGTTTGAGGGATATTTAAAGGGCCACTTGCTTAAGGGTCTAAACTATGTGCGCAGAATAACTCAAACATTATATTCAGGAATTACTTGATATTACCTAAGTACGGTCAAAGTCTTGCATTGGCTGCAACACGTTTTAATTTTAATCGGAGTACATTGCAATAATTAGAACTATAAACTTCAGCATTAATGAGTTGGCCTTGGGAGGAAAGAGTCATGGGGTTAATGGTTCATACCAAATCTAAAATCTTCCTTGTAGCTATTAGGAAGGCAACACTATAACATTCAAGTACTATGGTTCAGACGACTTTATTACATTCGACCAAAGCTGCGTGTTTATTACTAACTGAAGATTCATAATTCCAAATCCATAACTTTATTTTGTTTTCAATTTCAGTGCTCGAATAAGTTTCCCTGTTTAATCTTTATGTTCTGAATTCTAGACAATAAAGTTTATCGCTTGATTATTAAGCATTATCTAAGCGGCAACTAAGTCTAATTGGGAAATATATGAAACCCAACTCAATAAACAAAAGCTAAATACACATTTTGGTCTTGTTAAGTTCACTAATATTCTGGCTAGTTAAGAGCATTCCTGCATTTCGAATTCCAGTCATTGTATTCCTCCGTAATTGCCGTAAAACTGTCTCCAATCGAAATTCCAAAGTCTCGTTTCTTACATTTCAATCAAATTCAAAACTCCGTGAATATTTTAGATTCCTGCAGAAACCAGGAGATTAGTATCATTTTACATTTTTTTTCCCAAATTTCAATTTCATCTCCGAAAGATATCAGTCTTTAATAATTCAGGCGAATAAAAGCAGTCTCGTTTTGAATAAGGAACTAATTATTTTTCTTGGTTTCAGGTTATTTTCTCGAAGGAATCAATAAAAGTGAGCGAACCAAGTAGACTCCTTCCATTTCTAAATAACACAATCACGGTAAGAAAACAAATGGCAACAGAAAAATTACACGTTTAGAAGCTAATTTCCCAACGGCAACTACTCAGATATAAATTACTGAAGTTAGAACTGGAAGGAAGATAAGATCTTCCATCTTTTCCAATCTGTGCAGTTACGTTTTGAAACAATAGTAATCAAGAAAATTCTCTGACAGCCAAATTCCATTTTTATATGGTAATTACGTTTGTAAACATGAAAATGGAACACCACAGTTGGGTTTTATGTGCTACAGATCTTCTGAAAACGGAAATTTCGAACACAAGTCATCAATCTTGAAATTTTAGAGTTGGTTCTGCTGATTTTACGTTTTGCCACACAACAGAAAATTTGATGAAGATGGACAGGATCGGATTCTGTATGGTAAGCCTAATGAGATTTTCCAAAATAAATTCGCATATGTAAGATTCAAGATAACTTATTTGCAACTTGAATATATCTTGAGAGATAAGAAAAGCAATATTACAAAATTATATATTGATAAACGATCATTGCCACTTTAAATTTCCCTTTCATTGAAACTACTGCAGATTTCGAACCAGAATATTCTAGACTTAATAATTGATTATCCAAATTTAAACTATAGTTCATTCCTGAATATAAAAAAAAAAACACAACAATGCCGAGCTTCACATCGCTTCAAGTAAATGTTACCAAGTCAGAAGTTTTATTATTCATGGGGACTTCATTTTTTTTAATATTACGATTGGAATTCATAATTAATTTTTAATGAATATATAATCAATATTTTCTTGGTATTTGTATGTTTTATAGGAGCGTAGGAATTCTTTTTTTTTTACCCACAGAAATCACTAACGGCAATTTCCACACAGAGACAACAACCAATTCTTTTAGAAATCATTTGCCAGACTTGAGCTCAGTCGCAAATTAATTAACAAGAGGCTTCCAAAAGGAGGGAAAAAACTTTATTGCCCTTCGGTGTTATTTAAAATGCATGGAAGCTATATCAGGTCTTATCATTACTAAAAATGTTTCTCATATGATACATTAACATTTTAACATAAAAATGTACAAATGTATTCACGTTTCTGATAAGTAAAAAGAACCGCAGCTAATGTTAATGATTATTCACAACTGATGAAAACCATTACAAGTAATGTTCTATAATCGCTAATAAATTTATCAGTAAAATAGCAGCAGAATTAAAATGAAAATAAGATATATTAGATAAAAAAAAATTATTTTAATAACCTAAGTTTAATTTAAAAAAATAAACTTTACAGGTAAATAAAATATATGCATATATGTATAAGAATTATATATATAAAGAAATTATATATATAAAGAAATTATATTATATAAATATAAGTTATTTTCTTAGGTCGAGTCATTTTATCTCTATTGTCCTTCATTTATTCAATCTGGATAGCCTTAGTGGAACTTGTCAAAGAAATACAATCTCCAAATTGTATATTCATCCTCTTTGTATTTAGTTCATGGCCGGTGTTATTCATTGGTTTTCGACATTTCACTCTTTATTATCGTTTTTCTTTGTTACCCTCCTAGCAACAAACATTATGTTTTCTTCATAATTACTGGACTTCTTCTTTTACATTATTATCTATAATTGAGTTAATAACACAATTATCAATTAATGTGATAATATTTCATTCTTATAGTAATAAGATGTCAAATATATACTATTGATTTAAAATAACTATATTGAAACGTGTTCATTATTACTACGTCCCTTCCCTTCCATTATTTGACAACAGTTTCGTTTCAAAATAGGAAATTTCTGTTTTCGAAATCAGTAATTTCTTCTTCTTAAACAAAGTATTCTTATTCTAATCATTACGCTTTTTTTGTTTGTTTAATTGTTATCTGATATTTCATTGTGATCTCATGGTAATCTTCAACTTTCAAACATTTCAGGTTTGGATGGATTTTCCTTTTAAATAAAGAAATGTGTATATCCCTGTAAGAATTTTTAATGGATTGAAGCGGCAAATAAATCATCTTTTCCCTCTATGCTATAAAAAGTTCGTCAGGGCTCCATCCTGGAACAAATTAATATCTTTTCATTAACTTTTCATGAATCTTCGATATAATCTCTTTAAGGAAATTGATATAATAAAGTTTAGCTACTTAAGAACTACGTAATTAAATTTTATATCTCTCTTATATTAATCTCATTAATTCAATTGATGGAACAATGCATCTGATCCAAAGGAGAAATTAATTACTGTTTAATGAAATCTTCAATGCAACGTCTTAATGAAATTGATACAACAACTCTTCTAATACATTTAAAATTAAACAAATAAGTATATAAAAAGTTACCATAATTGATTTAATAAGTAATTTTGACTTATCCATAAATTAATAATTAGATTCATGAAAAAAAAGAATAAAAAAGTGTAATGAATAATTACATTCATTAAAAACAAGTTTTAAATGAATATCAGAAATTAAGATAAATATAATGAGATCTTGAGTCCACAAGTGACCTCCTGGAATAGCTTTTATTGAATAAGCAATAAACCAAGAAGGCACCAAAGGTAAACAAAAGATTTCGCCTCTGAGCTATCAACAGTGGGAGTGTGAGACGACCGTTTCGACCTCTTTATGGATTCATCAAGTGGTTTCGCGATCTGAGCTTTAGTAGAGGGTTTGTGTTCTGATGAGTCATAAAGAGGACGAAACGACCGTCTCACACTCCCACAGTTGATTGCTCAGAGGCGAAATCTTTTGTTTACCTTTGGTGCCTTTATGGTTTATTGCTTATTTTATAACAAGCACGTTAAATTATCATTGTAGCTTTTATTGAAGTTTATTAGCTCAATTAACTCTCGATATCCTAGCATATTTGAGAGAAATCAATTCTGAGATTTATTATCGTTAAAATTAAACTAGTTTAAATTAAATTGAAAAGAAGTAAGTTAATTATGAAAAAAGTAAATTATAAGCTAATTGCCACAAATGAATCCTTCATGAATGTCTTCGGAAGCAACAGTTGTCCTTTGGGTAAAATATTGAAATGAACGCGACAGCATGGACATTTCTTGATGTAGAAGAAATTAGGAAGAAGACCGAGAAGATTAGCCAATGAAGTCCTTCAATCCAATCACTCCATACGCTTAACATAAGAAAATAGAAACTCAAGCTTAGGTCTCCTGATTCAAACAAGTAAACAAGTTTTTTCATTAAAAAAACTTGTTTACTTCTTTGAATCAGGAGACCTAAGATCGTCAAAAAAAATCATCAAATGACGATCACCAAAGACCTCTATACTAACCTGGAAGATCATAAATACCAGGACTTTGAATAATGACTAGCTTATACTGACGATTACCAGAAAATGAGGAAAGGCTTATTTAAAAAGTTGTAGCAATTTTTCTCGGGTTTGCTTTATTTATCTTTTTTAATTTTAAATTTGATTAGTCATGAATCAGTTCATATTTTCTTTTGTTGTCCTAGATCTCATTAAATCATATGTTTGAATTCAAAGATATTTTGCTCTTAAAATTTAGTATTTATTTGTACATTAATATTTACTTTTAGATCTTAGTTTTAATAAAGTGACTACTAAATTGATAGTTGCCAATAAGTATATAATAAATATTCAATTATACCACGTACGTATTAACCAAACAGCAACGACTTGACATGGTCTATACCATATTCCCAACCTTTTTCAGCTGCGACCCACCTATCCTTATCGGAATACCTCCACATATATAGGAATAGAAGAATATAGAATAAAACAATATTTGTATCGTATCCCTTCCTTATACATGATCGATTTTCGATTTTTCTGATCTTTTCTGATGGTTTATTCGATGGTTTCTGATAGTTTTAGGATCAAGTCGCGACCCACCGGTTGGGAAACGCTGGTCGATAGTAATATATCTATTCCATGCAAAGTCGATAATGAAAAGAAAAAAAAGCATTAGAATAAAACCAATTTCAGTAACTTAGATCGAATTCAACAAACCTTTACTTTAATTGTTCTCTATATTTCATTTTGATATTATTAAACACTTTTAATAAGTGGTATTTTTTTTAAATTAAAAGTAATGACAAATTTATTCCCGATGAAAGCCAATGAAAACTAGCCTAAATTGACTTTCAAAAGATTGTAAAATATTTTTACTATCGAGAGCATAAAACTTATTTCCGAAAACTGCAATGGAAGAAATTGACATTTATGTCCCATATTTCATTGCAATCTTCTACGTATCTGGAATTTAAGTTCTTCCGCCAATCAATTGGAAATCCCTGAAGAATTTAGTAAAAAAATCATTTTACTGAAATTACATTGATAACGGACAACTTACAGAAAGCAAATTATCGTATTAAAACAAACAAAAAATGCGTTAATTAGCCAATATTAATTCAGTCTCTTGTTTACCACATTACAGAATAAAATAAAAGGTTTGTCTATGATTGAAATCGTATATTAAAATAGTATATTAAGTCATTCATAGACATATCACACAACTACTAACTTAACAGCATCTTTCACCGTAACATTCAAATATTAATTGATCACTTATTGCAAAATAAATTATCCTAATCTTCTAACAACTTGACTACAGTTGAAAAAATAAAAAAGCCATGTTTAGGTGATTTTTTTTTTAGTTTATTTTTATGTTCCTCCTTTACTTTAGAGTACAACAGACGATATCCACACATTGTGTGTCCTACTCCAATAGAAAGACTACAAATAGCTTGATTCATACTAATAGGTTGTTTGGAAGAAGAGTTGATTCTGTTTGTTTCATTTTTCGTCTACGAAGATGGAATTGCAAGTTGTAAATCTCCGGAGGAAAAAACAAGTAGCCATTTCCTTGCAGGACATTAAGCAGACAGCGAACTGTAACTATCTAATACAGAACTATTGCACTACTTTCAGTTGCTGTGACCATAGAAAAGATAGTAGACATGACATAATATTAGTTCCTACGTCTTGTTTTTATTTAGTTTTATTATATTTATCTTCGCTGAAAATGGAGATTTCTATTCGTTTAGAAGTATAAAAACTTGATACTTTTAAATAAAATTTTATTTAATAAAAAAGACATTAACGAAATGTGTTATGTAAATTCTATGATCATCCACCCAATTTTCAATTAGTTTCTCAATTGTATGTTTGTAATAAGTGATATCTTTTATTAGAAAAAAAGCAATCTACAAATTTTTTGGTATATCCAAACCTGGAGTGTTGTAAATGGGTAGGTAGGTAAGTATTTCCCATAAAAGCCTCTGTTGGATCATGGATACCGAAGATTTAGGCTCTGGCGTTTCATTGACATCGGGACTAGCTAAGATTGGGTGGACAGTCTAATACTCGCTTGCCTTACCTCCAATTCCCATTTAATATAGGGCTGGGTGAACCCGTCCGGATTGAAATAACTTAAGAAAATTCCCCTATTTCCGCGTGGGATTGAACTTCATTTATTTATAATAAAATATTTATAGTCAATAAATGAATAAATCAATAATAACAGTTAATGAGAAGTCAGCTATTATGTGAGTGACTGCTAGATCATCCAGAAAATCATAGCATTATTGAGAAATTGTTAAAAATCAGACCTTTTTCCTATCAAAAAACTTGCAAATCAGATAAAGCCTATCCATGAAGGATCTTTATCTTATGGGATTAATGATTGGTTCCTGCTTGCTTTTAAAAACGATCTGTCTATTTACTTTTTTATTCTGAAGATAGGTAGCGTTTTAACGGGTATCTGAAACATGTTAATGCTTTATTTTTAATTTTTTTATGTTTAAAGAGTGGTGTCATTGGTCTTTAAATATTTGTTTGTATTCTTAGCGGCATGTTAAATTGTTGTATTATAAAGAAATTATTAGTGTTTAAAGGTATCCTCAGATTTCTTTTATCAAATAACCATTTTGATATTTATCATAAATCTGTCGATTTGAAGGACCCGCAAATTAAATCATTGATAATAACTCAGACCTTATATCGTTATGTAATGTTCCAGTGAGTAATTTCGAGCACTTTCCTTTAGCAATGTCGATAATTTCTTTTAATATTAACCTTTCTTTAAAACTATAATTCATATGCACTGTCTTTATGAAAGAGTGGTTCCGTTGACTCAAACAGTAAAGACGTTGCACTTAAACAGTTCTGAGTTCGTTCCCGTCTTGTTTCTTAGCACACCAGCTCAAAGGCTTATCTTTTTCTCTGCATAATTGAAGCAGGGATTAAGAAGGTGAGAACTTATCTCCGATCTCAAATTTTACTTTTTCAGTGCTGACAGCCAGAATGTTTATCTCCACGCTAATCGTCCTACATATGAAATGGACATTATAGTTAAGCTTAACTAACAGTATACAACGTGGGCTGATAGCTAAATGGTGAAGCACTTGACTGCGGCCTGGAGAAGTCGGTTCAGTCGCTAATAGGCGAATATAGGGGATTTTTCCACCCTAAATTCTCCCTCAGACGTAAATTCTGAGCCCTAGGGTCCACCCAGCTCTCTGTAGAATGGAAGGGCTTCGGAGTGACTATCGACCTCAACTTAGGCCCGTTCGTCACGAAACACCGGGAACCCTTATCTCCAGCGACCCAAAGACCCGTAGTAGGATTCTTTGATTTTTTAATAGTAAACAATAATTTTATCAGAAGTTATTTCAATTTTTATAGGTAATCTATTCTGCATTCAACTCGATCGGACAGAACAACGGTTGGAATTATTCAATCCGTGAAATCAAAATCCGCTGCGTCGAAGCGCAAAAGCTAATATCCGAATGACATTTTATTGTGAAAACTTCATTACATCCACAGTCGGTTCCCAAATGCGAAAAGTATAAATATTGCTTGTACATTAAAACTTCTATCATCAGCAAATATTTTATTAAGTTTTCAAATGATGGACAATAGAGCTGGGAAGGCATGAAAACCTTAGAACGTGATTTTTTAGAGAAGTAATATTTTGAAAGGGCAGCAAGAGCACAGCCAAATAGTAATGCCTTGGCCTTCGACTGGCAGCCACTTTTAATCTGACTAGCGTTGCCCGGTGTATAGGACTCAAAGAAATAACAACACTCAAACATCGTTTTTCAGTTCTATATATGTATAGATAGATAGATATAAAACAGTTAAAGTTTCCCGCCACACGCCGGAATAGGCCTACGGGGCTCGAGAGGTCAGACCTACAGTGTTTCATGACCAACGGGACGAAGTTGGATCCGACGCCCGCCCGCCATTAACTCCCGGGAAAGAAATCCGGTACCCATTTTAGAGAGGGCTGGGTAGACCCTAGGACCCGTTTGGAGGTGAAAGGAGCATGGAAAAATCCATGCCCTCCGCCGAGGCCTAGAATTGAACCTGCCACCTCCAACCCTCAGCCAAGCCCCCTGACCACTCGGCTACCGGGCCCACGAAAGATATAGATATTATTATTATTATTGTTGTTGTTATTATTGTTTTTGCCCACTTTTTGTCTGTTGGGTTTCATATTACTTCTCATAGGAGTTTTATTTCTCAAGATGAAGGTCATATGGTGTTCTTTGGTTTACAATGAATTGGGCTCCCATATAGAAATTTGCGATCAAATATATTTGAGATTGATTTATTTATTTATGCTCTTTCGCTTGCACCGTTTACTGTTGAAAACGGTTCAGTATCGTTTGTTTTGGGCCATACTGTACTCAAGTTTTAAGGGAATAAACATTTATGCGCTTTGCACTATATACCTCGTATATTTAGAGATTTAAGTTTTTAACTATTTCTATTCTTTTTCTTCACTTTACTCTATATGTGATTCATTATGAGAAACAAAAGTCGTATGGCAAATTTTCACAGAAGTCTGACAGCTGTAATCCCAAGGTTAAAGAATATTCTCCATTGAAATATGAGCTGAACTGATAGAGCTGGTGGGGACTGTTGATGTACAACAGCATTAATATCATCTGAGAACTTGTAATTTTCATAACATCCTCTCAATATGATAGTCACCTATATTTCTCAGACTATAAAGGAATTTTTGAAGTATACAACTTAAACTACATATCAAATACGGTATATTTGCAAAAAAAGCAGTCATCAAGTTCTTCGTAGCATTTCAGATCAGAACTACAAAATGGAAATAGGAAAAGAGTCACGACACGAAAATGAAATATTTTTTGTATATGTTTTTATGTCATTAGGATTATTTACGTTTTTTTTTTACTTCATATGAATAATCTGAAGATATCTTTAATGTGTCAAGCTATTAATAAAAGTTATTCTAAAGTTAATTTACTCTAATGACTTTTTAAATAACGAAATCCAATTCTATTTTCAATGAACAGCGACAGTTCAGCTTTAAAAGCCTCGTAAGAAGCCTCTGAAATAACCCACTTGGCAATTTCCGAACACTGCACTCTCAGATCGCTATGCATTATGGATTGAAGCACTTCTCAGAAAATGAAGTTATCGGGAATTAATTTTAGAAATTGAAATTCATGAGCCGATTTGATTGCAGTTTTGATTTATTTTTTTAAAATTTTCGGTTTCAAGCAAAAACAAATCGAAAACTTAGCCTTTAAATTCGATTCATAAAACGCATTTTAATGAAAAGAATGCTATTGTAAAAGATTTGTTTTAAACGATTTACTTTTTTATTAATGATTGAAATACATAATGAATAAAACTATTTAATTCAGTTTTGGAAAAATAATCTTTGAAATAAAAATTGCCTGAAAGAAACTTTCAAGTTAGTAAATATCATACAAATCTTCATTAAGAAAACATTTTCTTTTGTTAGAGAACCAATTAGGAATCAACCAATTAGGAACCAATAGTAGTAATCAATAATTTGTTTTTTGGATTAATATTAAATGAATATTTTCTCATTAAATTTGGATGTATGAACCTCTGCTGGTTAAACAAGTTAAAATGTAAGAATTGTTAAAATTATTGAAGTGTTCCTCCTCTCTTCGAATTCTAAACAAATTTCACATCTTGTCTAACTTATTGAGATCAAGTATTTACGAAACCACGCACATTTCTTACAATTTCTTATAATTAAACTCAAATTGACTTAGACTTATTCCTGCTTCGAAGCCATGATTTCTTGATCTAAGTACACCTTTAGAAAACTTCTTTTATAAGTTTGCTAAAAGTATATTTAGAGCAAGAAAATTATGAAAAACATTTGACAAATGAGTTGAAATGGTTTTGTAAATTTTTATTTCGGTGTTCCTGCACACTTGAAATATAGTTTGAATCTCAGATTCGTTAATTCGTAATTTTCATACTAATAAATATTAGCTAATTAATAATTAATTATGTTTATTTAATGTTAGAATTTCAAAAATAAAGTAATTTAAAATAAAAAAATAAATGATTTGATTCTGTTTACTGTAAAGTAGAAAGGGCGCTCCCATAGATGGACTCTTAAAATTCTTTGTTAAATCCTTTCTTTTTTTTAACTAATAAATACTGTTTCCTTTATCCTTAACTTAGAACACCGAACCCCATTTAAAGACTGGGTGTAGATTCAAAAAGCGAGTCAGGCACTCGTGCTAATTACTGTAAAAACAAGGAGCTTTTTTGATATAAAACACCAGGGCAACGACAGCAATGACTTTAAATGGGCATGTCGTTTTAAGTTATATCTATATTTTGAATTTAACCAGTTATATCTATAATTTGAATTTAACTACAACTGATTAAATATCATCTTTTCCTACAAAATTCTATAATATTGACAAGCTATACAGCCACTACATATATTCTAATAATATGTGAATTCTTAATTATCGACTTTTTCCAGAATGTAGATTCTGTATTTGTGGTTAAGTTATTTTCCTTATCTGATTTTATTAGGTTGTAGTTTGTTACTTACGCGAAATTTTATTGTAATTGAAATTTTAGGCTACTTATTTCATACGGAAGCTGCATTAGTAGTTTTTAATGTTTTATGTAAGATACATCTTTGTGTCCATCATCTTTAAGATCCTAATTGCCATTAAGCCCATGAGCTTTTGAACACTGGATAATTCTTGCTGACCAGTGTTAAACATTCAGAAACAGCTCATACTCAATGGTCAAGAATTTCGTAATGTTTACAGTAAAAGTATTACAATAAAAATTGTAAGCTTTCATCAGCAAACCTGCTAAGAAAGAGCTTTCTGTACCTGATTTAATCTATAGTTAATAATGTGAGTTTATCTTAAGGTCCTTTGCCAAATTCCAAAACTTGCGATGCCGAGAAGCTTAAGAAATCTTCAATAAATGATATGTAAATGTGTCGCGTGTTTGAGATTGTCCTGGTTCTCATCGACATCTCCTCCACGCTAATTACTATTAAAATAAAAACATTTCACTAGCAAATTAAGAATGTCGCCATTTATTAAACCCTCCAATGCAGTCTCATTTCCATAGCTCTAGGGTCCCCATTTCCATGTTCTAATCTTTCTCTTTGAATCTTAAATGTATAATATGATTTACAGAAAGCATTCTTCAATCAAAGACGAAACCAGAATTAATATAATGATTTCGTAATTTCGTTCCAAAGAAATAATGTCTCTCACGAAAAGTATTATGAAATGTGATTTCGATTTTGATAAGAAAGAACAGAAAAAGAGAAGAATTTGATATTAAAAATATTACTTAAAAATTGCTTACTTACATTCGTGTGCAGTTAGGGAACCTTCATTTTAGTGACCCATAAAGAAGAGCTAGTTGAGTTCCTGTGTTTGGGTGTTTGTCTGTATAAATGCGTGTGTATGTGAGTGTGTAATAACCTCCACAGCCAAACCGGAGCCCCATGAGTCATACCTCATAGCGTCCTCACGGTTTAGACCGTCTTTAGACTAAGATAATGGTCCCAAATGGGATCTATGTATACTGAATCGACTACGCTGAGAACGCATATGATATCCTCGACCCAGTGTAACCACTTCCGTTTCAAGATCCCTCCCCTTCTTTAAATTTATTAATGAAATTTAAAGAACAAGAAAAAACTGGTTTCGTATTGTACAAGAAACCAAAGAGATGCTGTACAAAGAGATGCCGTTTTCGGCCTCTTCGTGTGAAACAGAAAGTGGCCGTGGATAGGAACTCGTATATTTTTCTCACCTCTAAATATCATAAGATATTATTGATGTCTGTACGATTTATAATGTGAACAGTAGAGATGGTAACTGATGATAGAACCTTTTTAAAAGCCCCTTCCCTCTTTATACTTTGTGTACAGGGTCCCTGAAAACTGGAAGTTACACGAATAAATCACATTTGCATTATAATAAAAAATTTAGTAATCTTAGATCCAAAACAGTAGCTACGCATTATCGTATTTAGGAGGTTTTTGTCTTTTAGCAGCATAATCCTAAGACAAAATTTTGTTAAATCAATAAGAGATTTAAGTTTCAGAAGAATAAACTAAGCATTAAAAGATTAACTCTGTAGACTGGTAGATTTCATTTATCTTAATTAAAAGCAGACGATAGGACTTAAGTATTTCGATTTTCTAAAAGCTTTTTTCTTTCCTATGTATCGTTAAGAGCTTCTACTAGAATATTAATTAAAATAAGCATCAAAGCAGAGAATCTTTTTTTTTTTTTAACGAGGTCAGGAAATAACGAAGAGGAGGAGTGAGTTAAGAAGAAGGCGCCTCTAAGGTTGCTAAGATTTTCGATAAATCTGAAGAATTTGCAAAGAAGCTCGAAATATTTAAGAAAAAAGTTTAAATTTTGTGTTGAAAGTTTTCGTAAAATTGAAACTCAATATAAGTTTCTTTTACTCGGTTTTATAATAGACCCTAAGAATTAACATTTCCACTTTCCAACAATCGTGCAAAGTGTTAAGGAAGTGTTAGAGAAATGACGATTCAAGTAGATCTTTATTATGTAAGTGAAATGGCAAGTAGCATCAACTACATGATATTATTAGTTAAGTAATTCAAATAATACAAGCTTGGATGACGATTTTTTTCTGTTCCAGATGAAATTCGTTCAATATTTCGCCTCGATACCTTGAGCCTTCATCAGAAGAAGTTCGAGAATTACATGAAAAAGCCCCTTGTCATTATTTAGTCGATGTCAATGTTTTGAGTTGGCTTTTAGGGAATTTCATCCGGTGTAGAAAACAAGATAAATTAATGCTTTTAGACAGCGTCAAAAGCAAAGAGGCCCCATAATATGCACAAATTTTGTAATCAAAATGTGTTCAGAAGGGTCGATATTGGGGGGACGTCTAACGTCGTTTTCCTCTTTATCGGAAGCGACCACTTTTGACCTCCCCAACATCCGGTCAGGGATTGGTCCTAGAGGTCTGATTTTTTTGGACGAAGTCGTCTACTTTTTGATTCGGAACACAATGGTGAAGGTTTCATTCTAATAACTCTAACCGTTTGGCCACTGCAGAGTGTGACATCCAGCAAGCATAAAAGCAAGAGTGCCTCTATGTTGTATATACAAGCTGTACCTAGGGGCTGCTAAAAATCGCTCAACCAAACTTATAGTATTGTTGTAGTTCACAAGACAAAAAAGATATTATTCAGGTTCAAACATCAAAATTCATAATCTCAAATTCTTTCAAATTACAAATCATAATTAAGTTCATATGGATGAAACACTAAATTAATAAAGATTGGTACTAATTGCTACTAATTTCAAATCTGTATCTTGAATAGAATGACAGTCGATCATATAAACGTCTGCTAGTTCATATTTCGGCTTGTTTGTTTAGTCTTTTTATTATTATTTATTTTATTTATTTAATATTTTGTTATAACTTCATCAGATATTGTCTTTCTAAACAAAGTATTTCAATTAGGCCTAAATTGTAGATTCAGTGGATCTTACAAAAGTTTATGCTTTTTCAGAATATTGAAAAGTTCCTGGTAGGAAGTTCTACACCTACCAAAAATTATAAAAAAAATAAAATACTTATGATACTAGGTTCAATCTTTAGAGGAAGTCCTTATTTATAAGAATTTTCATGATTCCCAATTGTTAAATTTAAATTGTTGAAATGATCTAGAACATTTCTTACTTTTCCATAAATTGCAAAGAGCTTTTAATTATTTGGTGTAATACAAAGATCATATATTTTAAATATTTGTTATTCATCTTTTGAATTAATCCTGCACATTAACAATTGTTATATTCATGTACCGTATAAGCTCCAATAGAGGCCCCCGGCGTTTATTTGCAAAATTAGCCTCGGCTCCCGGCGCTTAATTGAGACCGGTTGCTATTAGAGGCCGGCCATTATTAACAAAAACCTTCAGAACGCAATATTTTTACACATAAATACCGGCCAATATTACAAACAGCTACTATATTTGAATTTCACATGCTACGTAAGACTGTTAAATGGCAATGTCTTTCTGTACCTTTCGCTGCTATTCATCGTCCGAATCCGCAATGACGGGCCGCCTCACCGGAAGTTTCTTTCGCGTATTCCACCGCGCGAATCTTAACGCAATGTCACATGACCGTTTCGGCGGTATTTTTTTAGGCAATGTACTGTAAGGTATTACGCACGACTATAAAGATACGGACGCTTACACTAGAACCGGTAGGCAAATATCAAGACCCGAAATCTATTAGAGACCGGCTACTATTTGGCCGTGTCCCCTCTGCAACCCGGCGCTTATTAGAGACCGGCGATAATAAGAGCCTCGGCGTTTATTGGAGCATATACGGTATCTTAGTTCTGATTTTGCTGAACCGAAAGCAGCAAAGATTATTCAATTACTGAGAAATATCATAAACTTATTGTATTTTATCTAACTGGTGTAAACCAAATACTAACTGTTCTAAAAATCAAATACGTCTTTTTTGGGTTTTAAAGTATAAAAATTAACATGTAAATAAAACCATAACTTAATACAATAGAGAAATTATTTAATTAAAGTACTTTCTGACAATATTCCATTGTAAATATGAAACCTCAGTCATTGCTTCTGATGTTCTGATGAAAATAGGTTTACGAAGGCCAACAAAGCATTTCAACAGAAGCTGTCATTCATAGTTTGAATTCGTTGTATTGGTCATCCAAAACTATTTCCTAATCTGTCAACATGCCAATTTTTTTTTTATTATTTTTTGCATTATTTTGGACTCTGGGCTTTTGCTTTTTGCCAAGTGTTTGTGTTTTATGACCACTTCAGATAACTTCAGCAAAGAGCTTTAATCATTTATCATTGAAATTAAAGAATCACTTGGCAAATAAAAGCAGCTTAACTTAAATATTTATAAAACATAAATAAAAAGGAAGATTCGAATTTGCTTGATACAAAAAAGTTACTCGTAGAACGGATGGAAGCCAATAAAATCTTGCGAACATATTTAATTAATCTTGGTAATAATCTTAGTACAGTTTACGTTCGTTAAAAATAAACTTAGGATATGTACAACAATAATTAAGACAGAATATTTTCTTTTGTAACGTCGTCTTTTTTCTATCGTTTTTTTTTTTCCTGAAGTCTAAAACCTGTCGAAATGTAGACACTGTTAATGGCTAAAACATTAGTGGGTGAATATATCAAAATTTATCTGCAACTTTTTTTCATATATTGTAATAAAGTTTTGACTATAAGATATTTTGACAGGATTTACAATACTTCAAGTAAACAGAAGAAATAGATCTTTACCAAATCAGTGATTTTGCAGAATTTTGTTGAAAGCTATTAGAAACGACCAAACTTTCAAGAATACTAGGTAACCCAGGAACTAAATACGCTATTTACTCTTACTCAGTTCACGATTGAAATAACATTTACAAGATGAACAAAAAAAATTAGCAGACTAAACTGAACTGCAAACAAAACAAATTGTACAAAAAAATTGAACTAAATAAAAAAGTTTTATTTATGCATATTATTTTCTTGAGAGATTGTAGAGAAAATAATATTTCAGAAATTACATCTTTCTAAATTGTTCATGTTTTTTTTTCATTGAATTGCAAACAGAACATGAATATCATTAATAAAAGGTTCTAGTTAGTGTAGGATAGTGAAAATGCAGGATTATATAACAGCTACTATAGTTACGAAGTATCATAGCGGCAAGTTATACTTAAAAATTATAATATGATGTGAAATTGTAGCTATAATAAGATGTGTATGTATATGTATTACTGTTCGTTTGTTTTTCGAGCCTCAGTATCTGAGAATGAAGTTAGTAAGTGGAAAATTAGAAACAGCAATCGTTGAAAACGGATTCTTTAGGTTTAACCATTTAAAAGATTTACAAAAGCAGTAAAACATGTCACAACATGTAAGTTGTAATGAAAACAGGTGGGAGAGTTAAAAACAAAGTTGATGTGGCAGTAGATGATACAGTGAGGTGAGGACCATTTACATTTTACAACTTTTGCTATCTCTTATTTTTTTTCTCTTTTGAATTATCTGAGCTAACTTCCTTCTCAATCGCTGTATCGGATACAGTCATTTTTCAACAGATAGACATAACTTTTGCCTCTCTAGCACACTTCGATCAAATTTAATTATTATTTTAAACCTTATTGGAATCTTGTATAACTACAAATAAAAGTAAAAGAGATTACAACTCTCTCTTTTTTTTAACTAATATAGTTTTTTAAAAAATTACAAGTCATCAAATTTATAATTGTAACAGCTTTTCAGACTACACAAAGAAAATATGCGACTGAGAATTTAGTAATTCTCTGGAAGTTGTTACTTTTAAGCGAAGAATGTGTTTTGAATTCCCAATTTTTCTATTTCAAGTTAAAGCGATTTTTCATTATGGCTACCTTTTGCAATTTACTGGTAGCTGAAGTTAAAATGTTTTACTAAAATGTTTTCTAAATATGCGACCTATTCTTTTTTTGTTATTACTTTCTTTTTTGTTTTTCGCTTTATACATCTAAAGTTAAGGCATGCACAGCACTTAATTCCTGAGCTTTTTTCCAAAATAACTTCTCTGTTACTTCACAAAGAAACCTAGCAGCTATGTCACATTAAACATTAAAATGTATAATTAAATGTTCCATATTTTTCTATTTGCTTTCTCGTTGGCTTACTCTTTCTTTCTCTCTTAGTGAAGCGTCTCCGGTTGTTTCCTCGACTGTCCTCTAGAGGGACCGACGCCAAGACCAGAGTAGGGACCACTTCCTTCTTAAACTCAAAGCTTAATGTCTTGGAAATTCACTGCATGTCTTTCTGTTGTGCTCCTAACTCTTTAGCATGAATAGGATCTTTCCTTATTAATAATGTAAAATTTGCCTGAAATGATTTCATTTTGCATGAATTGTTTTAAGCAAACACACTGTGCTTTGCAATTGTACTTTTTATAATAGTAGGAACTTCATTTAGTTTATTAGATAAACCTAAAAGTAGTGTGTGTATTTTCTTAGAGTTACTTCTGTGTAATTTTTTATGTGAACTTTGTTTAACAGTTATCATGGTATTTCATTGCTATTAAGCATGATGTAAGTTTTCCAAAATGATGGCATTTTGTAAGACAATAACACACTTTTAAAAGCAAGTAGCTGTTGGATTACGAAGTATTAAAATAAAAAAGTTATAAGAACAGGAAGTTATCTACTTATCTTTGTCGAACCGATCTGAATCCTTAAATGCCAGTGACATGTGTTAATTATCGAGTAACATTGTGATTCTTCTACCATTTACAGCTGCAATCCAGAAAAACAACCATAAAATTCAGCTTACAGTACGTAAGTGCTATGCTAAAATACAACATTGATTCTTAGCTGAACAGAATTCTATTGAAAATTAACATTCTGTTCTGTTTATACATTTTTCACATTATTCATTGTTTATTAATACACACATCTTTTTTGTTATTTTTCACACAATAAACTGTTATCGACATTCATATTTTTTGTTTTTCATATGTAATAAGCACTAACATTAATCTCTTTTTAGCAAGAAGCTAAGCAAAAATCTCGGAGAATAATACATTCGAACTTCCGTTGTTATTACGAACAGTAACTTAGTCTTTTCTAAATTCATTTCCTTTATGTATTTTATATAAAGAATCATAACCTCCAATAGAAAAACATATTCTTATTTTATTCAGGAAACTGAGTTAAACTACTTTGTTTAACCAATAAAAGTGTACAATAACATACCTACACTATTTCAAATTTTGAACTACTGCTAAATAAGAATATGTTTAATATTAAAAAAATATAAAAACAGGTACCAGGCAATGTATCCTAACAAGTTTAAACTTAAATTAAATTAAAACTTCGTTAAGATTACACTAGCGAAATGATTAAAAGCACAGGCATTAGGATTTATAATAATGAGTTTTATAAATTCAAAAATTATTAATTACTTTGCCATTATCGATTATTTTCTGATTTCCAGATATTCTAATCTGTAGCTGATTAATAACTACTTCCAAATTTAGCAAATCAAGAGGCAATTGTGAGGTAAACTAAAGCTTAAGGCATTGAACCTAAGAGGTAGAGACTCCTACGATCGCTACTAGATTTATTAAGTTTGGTTTGGGTGCTTTTGGTTCGGTCCTGAAACTCTGGGTTCTGGGTTCGATAAAGGATTGAATATTCCTTTATCTCGTCTACATTTTGTCCTAAGGTCCCACCTTGATGCAAGATTCATCTTTCTTTTTTTTCCTCGTTAAATAAAGTGAATATGGGATGAAAAAAGATGAAAAAGTTGATAACAGTCAAATATTAATGGCTTTACTAAAATGTCCATCTATAATAATTAATTTACGTAAAAAAATAAACTATAAGATGTGGTGTTTAAAGTAATCAATGGCTTTCCATTACTTTCAGTGGAGTAAATTAATTCTTCCTTTAATTAAAAAAAGTTCCTTAGGGGGGAAAAAAATGAATCGTGCACAATAGAAAATAAGAAATAGCAATAGGTAAGAATTAAAAATGCTTAATGAATTGCCCATCTGTTAATGACTGAAAGTCTCCCGGAGTTTATTCTCTTTTAGATGAATGCAAGTTCTTTGTTTTCTTTCCTATATTTTCGTTTCGTCAACATCTCTTGCCAAGAAATATGATCTCTTAAATCAGGTCGATTAATAATCACGTGCAATCAAACACTCCTCTTTTCTTTTGATAACCCAACTTCGTGAAGCTCCTTATCGCCTATTACCCCTTTAACAAAAGACATCTTATTACTCATGGCTGATGTTCGTACAATCAATATTTCTTTATATTTTCACCGTTTTTTGCGTCCCTCCATAATTAATTACGCAGCCATTCTTAGAAGGCGCTTTAATAAATGAAGATTCCACGAAGCCCCCAAAAAATTGCGTGGAACAATTCATCGGAATTTTTCGCATTTCTATCTTTTTCATTTGGTTGTGGGAGGATCTTAATGGAGCCTTTTCCTTCCCCCACAAAAGGGGTCGTGTAAACAAGGGCGACTGAGGCAAACATCGCTTTGGCTTCGTTGTCTTTGCATGACTGATTTCCTCGTTGGAACCTGGAGCTGCGATCTATTGATCCTACTCGAAAAGCAAACACTGATTTCGCCTTTGTGGTTGAGCAGGGGGGGAGCGAAGGTAAACAACATAGCCATTCCCAACAACGCAAGCAAGGAGACAAAGGCCAAGACCCTGCGCCCTGCCTCCCCCAACCCGGAGGAGAATCTGCGCATCCAATCGAGGGGGATAATGGAGTGAAAAAATGCAGCTGACGATCGCAATCTGGCGAATTAAAATGGGTCGGACGCCACCAGACGGAGCTTCGATTAAACACTGTATATCAATAACAGTTCAAAACCTAATGATTGTTGCTAATCAAAAATTACCTATGAACTTTCAGTTTCCATTACATTGCTACTTTAATATCTATTTTACAATCCATACATAAGAATCCAAAAACTAATTCTTAGCTTTTTAAAAGAAATTAAAGGATTTCAACAAGAAATGTTTTCCTGTTTCCAACCACAACATCAAATTGTTAAAGTAATAAGGAGAAAGATGTGTCTCTACTCTAAATATAATGTTGAAAACAAGGTTTAATAAAAGCCTAAAAAAACATGTTTTTAAAAGCAATAAGCTTTGTTTTTGTTGTTTTTTCAAAGACAAAGAAAAGGAAAAAAATACCTCGTGTTTGTAAATTGTAATATCTACCAAATATAATTAAACCGTATCTTTAAACTTTTCCCTTTCTATAAATTAATTAAATTCTTTGTAATGTATTTAAGATGCGTAACTAATTATTTTAATCATATCAAAACGATTTAAGTAGATTAATAAAAGGATTAATGTTTCATTACAATGGAAAGTCACTTGTTCTTCTTCTAACGCATTTCCACGGAATTTTTTGTCATCTTCCCGCGAAAATTTCTAGATAAGGTTCTAATCTAGATAATACAGAATAATTTGTAGATACAAAAGTTGGCTCATTTCTTATCGATAAAAAAATGTATACCAAGTTTCAGGAAGATTCATTCACGTGCTCAAAAGTTATTAGGTAAAGGCTAAAAATTTCGTAATTGTAAATTGTTAAAGGACAACAATGTTAACGCTATTTCCTCAATTACTGCACTTTAAGGCAAAGAATATTCTGGTATCACGCGCAATTTTAAGATAATATCGACACAAGTCCACCATAACATATAAAGAATTTAATTACATAATATAAAAAAATTAAAATGCACATTATAGGTTTTTACACAACTTATCTACTTTTTTTTTTCCTTTACTTCCAAAACATTTAGTTTCATCTTAAATTCAAATAAAACAACATATGCTTACAGATTGCCATCCATCGAAGAAGTCTCATTGATAAACGAGACAAACTATTTGGACTTGTTTTAAACTTTAAAATAATGTTTTAAATATTTTAGTGTTTATTGTGTTCGTCTTTTTACATTTCACAGTTTTAATGTGAAGTAACAACTTTTCAACTTTTATACTAAAATGCGCTTTGTTGAATTTTAACAGTTGAGCAAATTTTCCTCTGGATAAATGGAAAGAGAGACATATTTACATTTTCTTAATACTAACATTTACGTGATGAAAGCTTTAAATCTAAAGCATAAATGAATGCGAAAGATGTAAAAAACTTCACTAAAATTGAAGCATATTAAAATTGTAGCACCTATGAGGGCATCTCAAATTCATATAGCCAAAAAATTTTAGACTTTTTTTAATGTGTTTAGTTTGAAAATCAATAGTGAGGATCAAGTAAATAAAGTAGACTTTATTTTTAAAAAATAAAGTTATAAAAAAAAACTTAAAAGCATTTAACAGTTTCAGATAAAGCTTTCCATCATTAGGTAAACAAAAATAAACTGAGCCAAAATAGATTTAAATTCTAATTTTAACTTATATTATAATTGGTTTCTTCTGCTTAAAGTAAGCTATTTACTTTCACAAAAAAGCAAATTTAACTTGCAGCAAATTAACAGAAATGGGAAACATATGCTTAGACATAGGTTTGCCTTATCATCGAGGGTAAAGCTGGCTGATGAGTTTCTAATAAGAAGGAAACAGCTGTTCCAGATTCCCGTCTATGATAAGCTCAAGGCGTGAAGGAAAACCTATGTGTAAGCTCATGTTTCCCATTTTTAATACTTCTTTTCTTTTTGCTTTTTGATAAAGAAAGACTCTAAACTGATTGGAAACTTTCATATTTTTTAAGTTCTTTTATATGTTTTATCAAAAGCAATGTGTGTTTGGCTGTATTGATTACAAATATATAGAAAAGCTTAAATTTTATAGTAAAGTAAATAAACGATCACTTAGATTTAGATTAGGCGTATTTATCAATGACACAGTATTTATCCATTTTAAAGTAGTTTCAACGAGAAATAACAAACTCCTCATTTTTCAAAGAATTAGCTTTTTAATGATTAAATGTAGTCGTGTTTATCGTGGACGTGAAATATAGAGTTCAGTAAAACGCCATTTCTCAACAGACGAAAGAAGAGCGGAAGATAAACTTGTGTTTCTATTTGAAGAAGGTCGACTTGGCAGTGTTAAGCTAAGCTAACCCTTGTGTGCATGTTCCTTCTCTCTTTTAAGAAGATAGATACTTCGTTTATCCACAACCGTTTACTGAAACTCTCATAAAGCCTCGACCCAGTTGATCACGAATCGGGACTCCAAATAAATCTAGCGCTAGAAGGAGCCACTTGACCGTCTCCTGAGATCTCACCCTCCATCTGTCATTCCAAAGCTCCTTTTTTTTTCCTCTCTTTTTTTCCTTCTTTTGTCTCTCCTGAAGATAAACAGACTCTTGGCCGCCATTTTCTCTTCACCTGGTATGAATTCGTAGTAAAATTAACCGATGACTATTTACCTTCCATTTCTGTATCAGTTCCCGCCAAAATAAAATTTCTTATCTCTTTATATAAAGACCTTCATTTTAACAGTTTTTCTAATCCAATTTTACTTTGTTTCTTTTTCACTGAATCGCTGCACTAAATTAAAAAAAAAAATAGAGGAGGGGGAGTAATTATTAATTATCGATTTTTCTTTTCTCTCCTTTCGTTTCGGAAGAGATGACGTCATACTTTGTGTCTTAGCAATGGAAAACTATGTTCTGAAAACCAATTACAATTCCGTTCTGAATTTGAAATCGACTTTTTCCATTCGGAAGATTAAATTCTGAAGTGGGAGACGGGTGGGTAAGTGTAGGAGGGCATGCTTATTTTCAAATGGATTCCAATTCAGTGTGTCCTTTTTTTTTTCTTTTACTTTAATAAGGCGTTTCTTAGTATTGATTTCTTGTGGGGGGTTTGATCTGTACAAAGAATATTTTGAAGGAGGGATACGAAGGAGAAATTTGGGAATCAAATAAACCCACTGAGAGCATCACCTAGCACCAGACGGACGCAAGACAATATTACACTGAAGAGAAAAAAGAAGTTTTCCCTCCTCCCTCTCTTCGAAATATTGAAGAGGGAAGAGAAAAAGAGGAAAAAAAAGAGGATCTACTTCTAAAGAAAGACACCATAGACTGAAGAGCCAATATCAGTTACAGCTTTCTAATAAAAAAAGGAAAATTTTGTCAGTAAGAAAGTTACAACGCACTACTTTAATTAATACGAGAATCAATAACGAAAAGGCTAATATGAAAGCGCAGTAAACTCTAAATGAACTTTGACGCTCTCAATATTAAAGTTTATTTCGAAAGTAATATTATATTTTGTAAAAAAATCATACTAAAGATGTATTTAAAAGTAACTAACAACAAATTAAAGAAAAATACTACCTATATATCAGTTAAATCACTCCTACATATAAAAAAGTCGTAAATGGTAAACTCTAAAACATTTGCATTGAAATTTATAGATTAAAACAGACGAAGGGATTAACAAAAATAAATATAAAACAGATTAATTAAATATATCATAATCGATGGAGTTTTTGAGATTTAATATTGATTTTCATTTTCAACTTTGCCAAGTAAGCGAAGGAATCACTGTTTATTTAAGAGATGAAATGTTTTTGATTCATTTTGAGGTAAAAATCTTTCTAATATTTCCAAATCTTCTTTGTTATTATTGCATAAAGTCTAAAAGGAGATCAGTTTAACTTTCACGACACAAGTTTTATTTTAATAATAATCCCTAGTAAAATTTGATGTAAAACGGTCGTATTGAATCAGAAACTTCTGGAATGGATGGCCTGATTTAATATGAGCGTTTTAAATTTTGTAGAAGAAAATCAAATGAGATTAAACAAAAAAAAAAAGAGAAATCAATAAAACGCAAAATTTAAACAGTGGAACAATAAGCAAAAACAAAAATTGAAGAAACAAAATAATTTAAACACAACTATAGTTAAGTGTTAACCTTATAGCCAACTGGAAGTTTGCGTGATAGCGGGCTGGAGAAGTTGGGTTCATTCCCCAATCCTAGAAAAAATCACCCAACCTCGGAGCAATGGGTACCGGATTTCTTTCTCCGGGGTTAAAGGCGGAGGGCGTTTAGCCGACCTCAATTTAGGCCCGTTGAAAAACGATAAGAATCTTATTTGACTTAGAAAAGTCAAAGCTACCCACTTAGATTGGGTTTGCCTGTAGTGTAATGGGTTGCATTGACTTTTAACTGAGTTAAGTTATTAATAATAAATTCTATTCTTGTATTTTTTTATTAAGTTAAATTATCTTCCTGCACTTTAGCTTAAATATTATTTGTGAAAAATTTAAGTTTAATGATAAGACTTAAAAACATTTTGATCAGGTTCTTATATTTGTTAGGTAACTACCAATTGAATGTTGTACGTTTGGACTAAAATGTGATATCCCCTCTTCTCCTTAATATGATTAGGAGAGAAATAAAGAAAGTCGAAATCTTTTAAGTTCTCCTGCCATCTTTTGGTGATCAAAAGAACTCTAAAGCTATTTAAACCCAGGAAGCTGAAACTTTAGTAGTAGGTTCTCAGAAGAATCTCTTTGGATTATGATACTTGTAGGTCCATTAAAGAACTACGAGTTAAAATGCATTGAGATTTCATTCAAAGAATTATTTTAAAAAATGCATTGGAATTTTCCTTTCTTTCTTGTCCTTAAACAAGTTTCTTTTCTTTCTATCTTTCTTTCTTTCATTCTTTTTTGTTTATCAAAAAATTATCAACTATTCTCTCCATCTTACCATGCAGATTTAAAAAATTTTAAATTTCAACTATATCTTGTATTTTGCAGGATTTTTTTTATTTTAATTTTAATACAAAAAAAGCTTTTAGATGTATAAAACATGATATGGTCAACCAATAATTTCTCTGGAAATTATCAAAACAGTAACCACTCGCAGTTCTTTTGGGATAAAATATAGAGAATAAGGTCTTTTATAGACTTCATTTGTTAATAACTGTAGCATGGTATTCAAGCAAACAAGAATAGTATCAGACTGACCCATTGATTTGTCTTTCTGCCCGTTTGGATTTATATACTAGTTATCAACCAAAACCACTTTGATGGAAAGAAATAAAATATCAACGTGACGAAAAATCTATTCTATATTATTTATTTTTTTTTACAATATTAATGTATTGATTAGACTGACTTCAAGAAATACTTTTGGTTATTGACGGATACAATTGGAATAAAAAAATCTCTGGGAAGTCCTCTATCAGGCCTTTGCCGTCCGAAATCATCAACACGATTGGAGAGAGGTAAAATAACGACGCCCATAAGAGAGAGAGCAGAGAATATATTAATAAGCAAAGCTCTGTTTAAACTAGCGCCTCCTTCAACATTAAAAAAAAAATAATTGAAAAATTGTAAACAAACTGCTTTTGTCGTGAAATTCTGATCTTATAAAACACGTGTCACTTACAAAAAGAAAAATCGTGCTTAAGTGGTAATGCAGGGGTCTGCAGGCTGGATAAGCCGAGTTCAATCGCCTGGCGGAGGTCGGTATTTGTTCCCTGGTCATTTCTCTTCGCAACCGCGCCCGGGATTAACTACCCAACCTGCCATCTAATGCCGATAAGCCTGGCGAGAGTCAGACAGGACCTCCGACCTCATCCTATTCGACATGTGATCGCAGGAGATTTATCGTTTGGGATGCTGACTTCCACATAGGATAAGGGTGTGTTAGTTTATGGTAACTTATGTAAAATGTTTCTTCTTGTCTGTTTCCCGACTTATTAGAAAGACATTTATCCTTCCAACTGATTGAAATAACCAGTAATGCTATTTAAATAATGATTGATGTTAATACAGAATTCATTTTGTAAAAATATCAATAAATGTTTTACAGCTGATTTTAAATAGTTCGGTCAATCTGAAAATGGGATTATCTGAAAATATTAAATGACAATTATTGATCTGCATATGAAAATTATACATTTTTAATTAAGTACTGAAAACTGCCTAAACCCGTAATTAAATTTTGATTTTATACTTTTCTTCCTTCTTAATTCCTCGTGCAACAAATTGACGCTAATCTGATTCAAAGTACTTTCAGTGTTAATTAAAGATTTCGTCTTTCAATGAACAAAAAAAAAAAAAAAAGCTTAAGCCATCTTAACAAATATTCCTTAAAAATTTAGGAATTTCTTTGTTTTAAGGTTATTTTGATTTGACATTCATAGACTTAGAAAACTGTTTGCAGTAAAAAGAAAGGACAAGAAGAATCTAATGGTAATATTGTGGTTTATGCATGAATCTCTATTATATCCTAAGTTTAGAATTTTTTAATATTTATTTCGAGTCAAGATTCCTGTGCAAAATATTCTGTAAATTTCTGAGTTTTAAAAACTTATATAGTATACCTTTTTTACCAGCATAGGAAAAGCCACTGATATATTATAAGTTTGGTCTCCAAAGTTATCCATCAGTCTGTGATCAAAATAACCCAAACCTTCACCAAACAAAGCAGTAACTACAATACAGGGTGTCTTCAAATGATTGGAGTGGTTTCATGATTGTACTATGGGTTAGTATTTAACATATGAAGAAAATTGTACAGAGAAACTTTCTAAGTTTTTGATCTATTTTAAAGATGACCGATATGTGCACCGCTAGTGACTTTGCACATATCAATGTAATCAAGTTCGTCCTATACTCAATGTATCATGTTCCTGTCAATTCCAGTAAAAGCATTGTAGATGCGAGTCCTCAGATCAGCCGGTAATGGTGACTTCTTGAACTGTACACTGCCAAACGGATGGATTGGTCGTACCGAGAATGATGATCACACACACTGCTGCCATGGTCTCCACGCTCTCTTGACTTAACCCCTTGTGACATTTTTTTATGCGGGTATGTGAAAGATACGGTGTTTGGGCCACCATTACTGCTTTAATACATTTTCTCTTCTTACATGATTCTTGAACTGTTTACTGTTTCTTTCTTTTGAAGTTTCAGTGCATTAAAATGGCTTCTTATGGCGATTTTACCATGCAGACATTCCAAAGTTGCAACGCCAACTATGTACTGTCTTAGTTACATCCCAGTTTCAATGGAGCCTTTAGCTGGCAGATTCTTGAAAAATTTTTACATACAATTATCAGCAAGGTAGCTCAAGGGAAATAAGACGATGTTGATACGGATGGAGGACCGGGAGTGGATCAGCATTGAATGTTGGAGACTTTTGAAAGTACGCTTTTTTTATAGATAAGAGCAGGATTCCCAGACCCTTTCACTAAATTGCCGCTTTAAAAAAGAGATAAGTGTTAAACTAGCCTTCATCCTTAATTTCAGCCCGTTGGCAGGTTAAGAGAACTTAGACATTTCCCACTTACGAGATCTGCTGATCATCTCGGACTTGTCCTAAAAGCGATTTTGATTTATGATGAGTCAAATTTATGAGAATAAAACTTTTAATTCAGCGTTAAAGAACCAAAAAATTTCTTTTTACATACAATTCTTTTTTAGGAATAAAAATGATATAAAGTCAGTTTTGTTTTGTTTTTGTTTTCTTAAATGGCTTAAAAATGTCCTTCTTCCAAGAATCCTACGTTTATGAAATAGTTACTTTTACTAACTTTGCTCAGCTTTTAATAAATATTTTCATTTGGTGCAATATTGACATCAATCGAAACAAAGTTTCCAGAATCCAATTTAATACACCTTAAGGGCAGGAAGTGAAATCGGCAGTTACAATAAACTTGCATATATGTCTAAACTTCCCAAATAAATGAACACTATAAAGTTAAATAGTCGTAATCAAATAATAAAGTAATTATGTAATAATTCACATAAAGTAAAACCGAAACATTCCAACATCAACAAAAAAAGTAATTGAGAGATAACAACTTGATTTCAATACAGAAGTTACAGCACGATATTGAGTTAACCAATTGTAATATTCAGAATTTTAAAAAATTCTATTCGTTGCTGTAAACTGAAAGAAAAACACTAAATATAGTGTTTAATTTACATATTCTTTCGCGTAATTCATTTGCGCAGTTAGGATGGACGAATGGAGAGATATTGTCAAATGAGTACGAAGAATTTTGTTAGAAGAGCATGTTCAGCTAATGTTTTTTTGATTGAAAGGTTTGAACATGAAGTTTTACTTTTTAGGGCTGTAATAATCAACCCGCGCAATAAAAAAAAGAAATATTATGCCCATGATTTTAATCTGCCCACCTTTTTTTTTTTATAAAAATCTTACCTTCAGTTTATATATATTTTTTTTCGTAAACTTTTTTCTCTTAATAAATCATTTGAAACGAGAATAAAGCAGAAGAAATTATTTAAAATAATAGACTAATACAAAACAAAAACAAGAGGATATGGAAGTTTAATGAAAAAGTGGTTTCGCTTCTTATTTGTACCAACTGTTGTTTAACCTCAGTTTACGTTCTTGAAATAGACTTCTCCTTTCTAAAGCTTCAAAGAATCATTTGAAAAGAAAAAGAGGAGAAGATGACAGACACTGAATTTTGATATTCTTAATTCTTACGTTAGTTAGTTAGTTTAGGAGTGAGCGTGGGTGGCAGAGAAGCGGAAACAAGGACAGACGGAGAGAAAGACTGAGAAAGGATGGCCTGAGAAATGTAGGGGAAATGAAAGAACCCCGGGAAAACCTGCCCAACGCGGATCGCTACCATCAACGATACTCACATGAGAACCGACTTCGGTACTCAGAAGTGAGAGGCAAGTGTCATAGCGACAACGCAAACCGAACGAATTTTTACATCAAGTTAAATGAAATACCAGTTCAACCCCTTCGTGTACAAAAGATCATTTCTAGTTCAATATTCTCATTTCTAATACTTCTGTTACATATTCATTAGCTTTAACGAGTAGAATATGAAAGAACTTAAAAAAAAGCTGGAGTTTAATTTATCAGCGATAAAATAATATCTTACTTTTTTTAATGTTCTAGACTTGATTCCACGTTTAAGAAAAAGGACAGTGAAATTAGTAGAAGCCGCGTAATGCCCATTCGATAAAGTTTGACAAACATTATAGTTCCATATCATATCTCTCGGGAATGCCGTCTGTAAATTATTATAAATGTTTGTTATCATTGACTTTGTTTACAATATGGACTAACATTTGCATTTAAATGCAACGTCCCGTTTGATCTTAGCTCCCATTATTTATTAAACTGAAAAGAAATTCGTTGGTATAAGCTTAGAATTCATTTAAGGTAAGTCAATAATGGCCACTGTCAATGGAATTCAATATGGTTTTAATCTGGGATGGTGTTTGGGTGACCTTATCTCGATATTTCAACATTAAACATACTTCCAGTTCTTATTACTAAAATTTTTCTAGCAAACATTTGTAATTAAATTCGTGACATACAACAATAATTACTTACAAAAATTTTATTAAAAATGTCAGTATTGTTACATTGCAAATTCAAAAAAGTTTCTCTTATGATTTATTTAGGTCTGCACTTTTTTTTATACCCATTAGGGGTAGTAATAAAGATTTCTGTTCGTCCGTCCGATCATCTTCTATCAAAATAGCTCAACAGAATATTCTAATTAAAGTACAAATACTTTCGTGAACTATGAGGAAGATATCAAATGATTTCGGTTAATTTTCGAAAAAAACCTTGCAGGTATTTCAAAATTGACACGCCAATTACATCTTTCGTGTTTTAAAAAAAAAATACCTAGCTTTCACAAAGTTTTCTAAACGTTAATATGTTTCCACGAAGAACAATAAATAAAATGTCATCTCTTAAGTTAATATTTGCTATTTTAATAAATTAGTGTTTTGGATATATTTGCACTGAGTCAAGTGAACTTTTACCAACGAAAACCATCGAACAATAAAAGAAAAAAAGCATTCATCCACCTCATGTTCTCCTGGCTTCTTTCCTTCTTTTTTTTCTGAGTCCCCGTAAGTGTTTGCTTAGCATTAGCCTCGAGCAAATGACTTCTGTCAGTTAAAGCTGAAGGTTTTTTTCACTTACAAAGTACAAAAACAGAAAGTAAACTTTGTTGTCGTTTAACTGTGAGCGAACAGTCCATTCCTACGTTTTAGTCTTGATGGAAACCGTTAATCTTTATTGTAGCACAGCTTTTCTCCTGTCAATATCAGGAAATCATTTTGAAATTAAGATTGACTTCATTTTCAATTTTAAAAGGATAAGCTCTAAGAAAATTGAAAGTAACTGTGTAGACAATGTTATTCAAAGCTAGTTTTGCTGATTATTTTGGTCTTGTTTTTTCACGATTCTGAAAGGTAAAATCAAAAGTAAATATCCAATACATTGATTTCCATGCTACTGTCTGGGCCTTTCGAAATATGCAGCAAATGTATAGCATTTTGATCTGTTCATAACGATTTTCTTATGTTCTTAAAAAGCGAAAGCAGTAAAGAAGATAAACAACAGGTTCCTGCAGAATTTTTACTTTTCTTAGATTTTTGTTTTATTTTATACTGTTGTTTTTTCTGATGGGGCTGGTGATACAGTTGGCAGCGTGATGCAGGAGCCAGTTCTCAGCGGATGTCGTGAATTTCTCTGCGTATTTCTCCTCCTAGGGTTCACTCCGGACCTCTGCAGTTAAAGGCGGGGAGTTTCGGGATCCGAAGCCAACTTCGGGATCCAGTGGTCGCGGAACTGCTGGGCCTATAACTCCAACGTCACCGAAGCGGCCAGCATGCCCAGTAGGATCGTTTAACTTCCTTTTTCTGTGTTTTCTAAAGTCGTGTCAAACAATGCAAACGATAGACCTCTCATTTTTATTATAATATAGATTAAATTAAAAAAATCCTTCCATCCGCATTAGTAATTGTAGTTGTTGGAATCCGATTAATTTGAATCATCTCAAAGTACGCGCATGAGCACTAATAAATGGATGTATTATAGACATCAATAGGAATTCCTTGTTTCGCTTTTGCTTGATATTTCTTTCAGCTTTATGCACACATTTTTGGATAAGGATCCACACGCAAAACTTTTCAAATACCGAATTCTGTCCGGATGTGAGTGTCAGGTGTGAGTTGGTGTGTCTCATAATAACTTTTGTACCGTTGAATGAATCGTCTTCAAACTTGGATTTATTAAAAAGCCAAGAGGCGACTTTTGAGAGAAATTTTTTACACGTGGCTCCTTATCGAGAAATAAGCTCTTTCTCGAAAAAGATTAGAACCCGAAACATTCGATTTCCATCGATGTCTTAAGAATGGATATTAATCCGCCTTCTGGCGGATACGCACATGGACTACACCTCAGTTGTTAGCTCTCACAATAAATCAAAACAATGCAATTCACATTATTGTTGAACAGCTGTTATTGTGTTGCCAACTTTTTTGTAGATTCCAGGTGGGATAAACTTCAAACCACTGGGAGATATAGTTCCGCGACATGTTTCGTTCGATTTTTCAGATCAACAACCAAAAGAAACCACTGATTCCCCCCCTTAATTTACCTTCCCAAACTTCCAGCAAGTCTTCATTTCACCCAGGGTACTGCATTATGGGCAAAATTTTTCGCTAGTCGGAACTCGATACCGAAGCATTTCCGGACCTATGTTTATATGACTTTTTTTTTACTTTTACATGTAGAATGAGCTGCCGAAGTTTCTGCATATCTTCGTGAATCACCCTGTATAATTAAAATCATTTAATTTAAGCAATTTTAGAGAATTGTTAAAACATGAAAAAAGTATTCAGCAAATATTGTAATTAATACAAACAAAAACAAACGTATACTTGTCATTTGTATTAATTTATGATTTAAAAAAAACAAGAGGGAAAAAATATAGGAAATTATTCATCAATTTCTTTCAGGAACTTCTTTTTTACTTTGGTTTACAATTGTATTTTTTTATATATATATAACTTAAACAAAACCTTGAGAAATCGACTTTTTTTTAGAAGTTTACCAAAGCGACACTGTTGCATTCAATCAACAATTGACTAGATATTCTAGTGGTATTTTTAGAATGCGAATTCACTAAACGCAAGTCTAATAAAACAGGTGTAAATGAATGTAATCGGTTTTACAACCTTCATCAGTATTCATCATCATCTACAGTCCTAATTCTTCTACTTTAAAGCGGTAGGGATGCTTTTATAGCCTGAAACGTGTGACGTCAACAGTTTTGTTCGTTCCATTCACAAGCAACTTGATGGACGGTAAAATGCTTGAACTTAGGGTAACTGCAACAACAAACCCATTATTCAAATTTCCGGCATTTCATTGAGTTGTGCCAATCCATTCTGCACATTGAATTGGATGTGCGCGCGCAGCCAAATATTAGCGCTTTCTGCAGGGAAACCGTCGACAATTCGCTTCTGACAGCCAAGGCTACGATATGTACCCAATGGTCGGCAACCGCGTACAACTCATGAAGGAGAGGATTCCTACCGTGATAAAACGGAAATCTTGCTTCTTGGACCAATTATGCTAAAAAGCGAAGAGGAAACTGGATAGAAGAAAACGTCAACGTCAATTACTAGCAACCATGAAAATGAATTCGTTCTCCGTCGAGCGACAAGAATGACGCCATCTCGGAGAAAGAAGAGTCGCGTTATTCCTTGGAAGTGCTCAAATATATCTTCAAGCAGAACTTTAGAGCTGATTTGGCTTCGTCAGCAATTTATCTTATTGAATAGACTACAAAAGACAGTAAATAAATTAATATTAAGTGTACGAATCCTAGTAATGGTTGTTATATTACTTATTCATTGGACAAATATTTATATTTAGAGATAAATCAATATAATTAAACAAGGATAAAGTCATATTCAATATTATTACATTGAATGAATTTACTGAAAGACGCTACACTTTGGATAACGCTTGATACCAATGCAATTATGAAGTGTTGTTTGCCGAAATGTTAATCTTCCTGTATTCTCCAAATTACTTATTTCCATATTTCTTTCTTCGTAATATTATACATATTATCATTTTTATATAACATTTATAATAAATTTTAATCTAAACTAATAAAGCTTTAGTTGTTTTACATTGCTTTTTATGTAAAAACTCTTTTTATCATTATTTCCTATTCGATTTGATAAGTAAAATTACAACATTTTCGTTGTCTTTAAATAAATTTTACTACAAATACTTGATTACTTGTAAACTTAATATCCTTATTCAGAAGAATCATTAAATATTATTTAAATATAACCCAACCATCTCATAATTCATTAATACTGTATGTTGTTAGAAACAGACACTTATAATCAAAATTTGAGAAACAAAATAACAATACTCGACTGTTAGAATATTAATGATTGTTCAATGAATGTAATACCTTACTCAAAGTCTTAAAAAAATTAAGATAAAATTTTATAAAAATATGATTTATTTGAAAATTAGAATCATAAGACCTTTTTCAGAGCTAAATCAACATTAAATAGCGTTAATAGTTAAATGAATAAAAGCTAGGATAAATGGAGAAGTTTTCTAAAAGGACAAAAAATTTAGCAGCACTATATATTTCAGTTATTAATTCCTACCAAAACAAAAAAAGTTGATGCTGCAAAAACATTTTTTATTTTATAAAAAATGATTTTATTTATTTACTTATTTAATTTCTTCAAATCAGGGGACGATAATTTCACGATTTCGTTGTTTCTATAAAACTACACAAGTTGTTATTTATTTAAGAGCTACCTTTTCTACCGAATTCCAATGCAGATGAAACAGTCCGTTGATTTTCGTTCTTCTTATCGATAGAATAATCGTCTAATTCGTTCTCTGCGAATGTCATATGATACAGGTTCACTGTGGTGTAACGATAATCAATTATGATAAGCAATTACCGAAGGCAAATCACAATATTGTCACGACAACTGTAATCTTGACATGTGCATGATTACAAAGCAGGTCATCACTCTTGATAAATGATACCCTGGTGAATAATGTTGAACTGCACTATAATTATTCCACTAATAAAAGTTTATTTTATGGGGCTGTAGAGGAACAACTAGATTCTACTGAAAGGTTTCAAAATTCCACAACTGATATTTGAGAAGAAAAAGTTTCCGAAATAAAGTTGTAATTGATTGTACAATAATAACTGATAAAGCCTAAGCTATCCAACAGGCTTTGAAGGTCTAAAATACAAGAATGTATTCATGTATTATTTTGATAAAAAGGTACTATAAACGCAAAATTTATCTACATATTGTGAAAATGGAACACAATAATTTCAACACAATCACATTTCTTAGCATGGCTTTTAATTCAAAAGTTAAGGATTTCTGGAGGTACCTTGTTCGATTCCCGGTGGTGATCGATGATTTTTTTTCCACAATTATTTTTCTTCCCTAGAGTTACAGAAGGCGAGCTCTATTTTCTTCCATTAGATTAGTGGTCGCAGGATCCTTTTTTTCCTAAGCTGTTATTCTGTTCAATTGAAAATACAGCAATGATGTATTACGTTATTTTTTTCAACGATTGCTATTAATATATTTTAGCAAAGACTAATACTCAAATCTACCTGGATTCCAGAAATTCCGTGTCTTATCATGGATGGAAAAATAAAAAAATATTACCAAAAAAATATAAATTAAAATAAAGGAAAAGAGAGTTTTAATAACTTTCTCCAACAATTTTTTTTGCAGATTTTTTTTTCTGTTAATTATTTTTAACCAATGTTTAGATCATTTTATCAACAATGAGAACTTTCTGTAGAATGTAGCCCCTTCAACCATTTTCTTCGCACTTGTAAGGTGATATCAGAACAGTCTTAACAAGGTCTCCTGAGTCACCTTGCTTTTATGAGATGTTCGTCTAAATGTCCGCACAAAGGGAAAAATGTCACCACAAACGCGAGACAGATGTTCAAGCATTCGCCAGCGAAGTAGAATAAGGGGAAAAGAAAAAAGAGAACGAAATAAAAGGAAAAAAAAAAAAACATCCTAACGAAAACAGATTTACTAAGTTCCAAGATGGCAAACGCCTCAGCTGACTCTGATTCGTTTTTAATTTAGTAAAGGACAGGTGTAATTTGAACTCTTTCCAAGCCGAAACGACAAATTAATTAACTGAGTTAAAATGAGTTTTGTTTCTGCTGATTTAAGCCTCATATCGGAAAAAATAGCCATTCCCCCGAGAATCTTCTTTGGAGCTACAGGATTTGATAATTACTTTGAATTTTTTTGAGGGATATCGAATAAACAACGATCAATAAAAAAATTGCTTTACACAAATAGTTCAAAGTAGTATTCAACTAAGAAACGCGTATTTCTATTAGGTTGGCCAAAAAGTTTGTTCGGTTTTTAAGTAAAAATAAAAGACACATTCTTCATTATCAACAATAATTTTATTGAATAACGTCTTCAACTGTTTGTTCCACTACCTACTGACACCTTTCAGACAACTTCATAATTCCATCTTCCTAACATTTTTTATCTTTCTGAGCAAAAAAATGTTCCAGATGCCTTTAGAGTCTTTCAGGGAATTGGATTTTTTTTTCCATTAAGAGAATTTTGTAAAGACCGAAATAAATGGAAATTCTAAGGTGCAATGTCTGGTGAATATGGCGGATGACTCAGAACTTCCCAGCCAAGCTGCAACAGTTTTTGCTTGGCCATCGAAGAAACATAGGGTCTTGCGTGCTTATTGTCTTCCATCTAATCTAACAAAACAATACAATCTAACAAAATGGTGGCGAATGATGTTCAAGACAGATAAGCGCTACTAGAGTAACGTGCGTAAAAAAAAAAAAAAGGAATTTTTTTCGGCCAACCCAATATTATAAATCTAATAGTAACGAAGAATTATTGTACGATTATTCAATACATGGATATTGCAATTATTTCATTTTGTTAAGCGGCAATTTATTTGAGTTCCATTAATTTTTTCCACTTAAGTTTGTACCCCTTTTTATGCTGAAAAACAATCCTTAATGTTTGTTTTTGAAGTTAGATGTCAACAAAGACGTTAATAAAGATGTCTTCTCGAAATGTTTCTGAATTGACATGATTTCCTCAACTTATTATTTTTGAAGTATGGATTTTAAGCACTCTAAAAGTATAAAAAAATTTGTATACTTGAATAAATGAGAACGCCGACAAACATACGTAAGATTTAAAAAGTTTTAACACATTAAAAAATACAATTAAAAATAACCGGTTTCGATTTTCTCCACAAATCTTTGACATTTAAATTGTTAGAGAAGTAATGACTATATTTGGCAGAGATACACCAATAATAACCAAGAAAATATTTAAAAATGATGAACCAATGGAGGGTCTTGAAAGATCTTGCTTCGTAATGCCATCAGGTTTTCTAAGTTACTATTGGTCTGTCTCTGCCATGTATACTTATGTACTTTCCTAAACATTTACTTGTCAAAGATTTGTGAAAAATCGAAACCGGTTATTTTTAATTGCATTTTTTAATAAGTTAAAAAATTTTAAATATTACATATGTGTGTCATCGTTTTCATTTACTCAAAATTAATTGCACACGTTGAACTTCAGAATTTGTATAATTAATGAATCTTTCAAATCCATTCAAATCCAAGATCCATCATCAGTTTTTTAGAAATGAGAAAATGTAATTTTGATTATATGTATTCTATTTTATAAGTTAAGTTAATATTTTAATTTGTATTAAAACTTTATTGCATCTGGTCCTGTTAAATGTTATCAGTATAACTTCATCGAAACGCCATTGTTCTGGATCTTGAAGAACTTTTGCTTTGAGCAAACTGCACATTGCAGAAAATTTAGAGAACAAAATAAATGAAGATAATTTTTTTAGTTAAGAATTATAACAATTCAGAAAATATAAAATGTGTAAGTTTCATTTACTGACTCTCCAAAATTTGTACCATTAAAAAAATAAAGACAAATGTATTTATATTGAAAACTTATAAAATGATAGAATGAAAACGCTACAGTCATGTTTTTGAAATTAGCCTTATCGTTTGCTAGTTTTCCGAGAATGATGGGATAAACGTGTTGTGCCTCATGTGTTTCCATGTGTAATCATCGGCTTATAAGAGGTTCAATCTGTTACTCTCGCCATTTTCTTAATATCTCCGGTTAATTTAAGGCAGCTGTGGATCTAAGCAATGAAGGACGTCGGATGGAATTTTCCATCCCATCTATCGCGAGAGCATTTTCCCAGAGAAAGAGGGAGTGAGTAGATGCCCTTTAAATGGTCAACAACATTGACGGAAAGATCAACGCCGTCTTACCAACTGTATCGTCCCTCGCAGCTATGGAAATCCATTCCACTGGATTTCAAAAATTTAATGTATTTCTAGATTATGGATGATGATGATTTTATCTAATGACACCGCTTTGCAGGATTTCGCAGGAAATGCAATTAAAAATCATGAATTTTTAAAAAATTCGTGATCAGCAGGTTTCTATCCAAACACTCTAATAAAATATCAATTTCTGTTACGCTAATTAATTAAACTCAGTTAACGAGGTAGCGTATTGATAGAGTCATTATTTATTTAGGATAATCTATTAATCAAGACTTCGTCTATTAGTGAAACAATTATAAATGTAAAAAAATTAAAGTTTCATCAACAATTAAAAGGAGTCTTGAGAATTGTCTGCGACTCCCTTGGGTTTTCTCGATGAAGAAAAAAATGACAGTCTACAATCGATATTTCAAATATTTAACTATGATAATTGTTTTGTTGTATTTTTTTAATACCATCACTATTTCATTTGCATAAATAAACAAGATAGTAATAATGAGTAAGAAGATATGTAGTTTACATTGATATTAAGAAAAGGAGGGAAGACATACAAAAGAAAATCTATCTTTACACATATCACAGCGAATATTTGTAATTTTACGTTTAAAATTCGTATTTTACCATTAGTGTTCTAAAATCTCTTAGTTTCTAGAAAAGTCGTCATCTCCTTCAGTATGTAATTTTATTTTTATATTGCCTAATATGTATTACCTTCCATTGCTTTCTTTTCCTTTTTTTTATTTTATTTTCTTTCTGGAATATATATATTTTTAGGTTTTTACTTGCAATTTCTAAATTCCTATTTTGGCTCTCCCTGGCTATAGTTATTAGTTTCTCAAAATAGTTCATTAAAGTGTTAATGCTTGTAAATACATTAACTATTGAAATTCGCCAGGAGGAGCTGTGTTAAATGCACAACTACAACTCCACAATCAAACGAAATTTAACAAATCTAATGAAATATTTGGAAATTTAGACTTAAATCGTTACTACAAGCACAATAATGTAGTTACTAACTGCAGATTTGAGCGATATCATCCAAACAAAAAATAAACTCTAATCCTATTCTTGTAAAATAGGTATAAGCTTCTGGTTACCTCTATACATGCTGCTCAGACACATGCGAGAGGACTATGCGGTAGCCTACTAATTTTTGGCCTGAATCTAGATTCCAATCCCGAGGTCGACATGGATGGTTCCTTTCTTTCCTGTGTTCATCTCCTTTTTCTTTTCTAAATCTTTCTTCCGGATATTTGCGGTCTTTGATGGTTGTTAGGCTTCTAACTAAACATAAAAACCGCAGTACTAGTTGAAATGGCAGTCTCACTTCTCTTTCCAATAAATAATAATAATAATAATAATAATAATAATAATAATATGTGCTTTGGTCCTGACCCGCCATATTGTCTTAGCTGGGGAAACCCATGATTTGAAACTTTTTTTCGATAATAATAATAATAATAATCGCCCTGTCCGCCGTTGGTCTGATACCTCACATATTGCACCACAGCCTTAGCCCACTAGGACTTTACAAAAACACTTATGCACAACTCCAGAAGGCTGTAGTACTGAACACAACACGCATAGTTAGAAAATTTATGGACACAACCACACATCCCTAATCATTCTTGCGCACGTCTATACACTTGGCAATGTGTGCTTTGGTCTTTGAACCGCCATGGTTGCATTGCTGGGATAACCCAAAGTTTAAAACTTTACGAGATAGTAATAATAATATAGCTCACTGTTGATAGAACTTTTGAAAACAATTCCAATCAGTTGGTTCGATTTCCATTAACTTTTTTTATTTTTACTCTCAAATATAACTTTTGACTTTTATTCTATTTTATATTTGTTTTATTTTTACATCTTCACTCTGCAAAATTAAAAACAAAATCAGAGAAAAACTTTATCGAATAGAAAGATGCTGTTTCAAAGTCGATTTAACACTAGAGTAATTGTTTGCATTTCTTGAACCTGCTCCATCTTTTCAATTATTAAACTTACAAAGTAACCTTGAAAAGATAGTGGTTTTAAAGATTTGGTTCCATACTGAAGCCTTTACAACGAATCAAATACAAATTCTATTATACTAACAATTTCTTTGCATGAATATTGCGCAGTTCCAATATTTTTAGTTCCAAATTGAAATAAACTCAATCATATTTTTGTAAAACTTAAAATTAATATATTTTTCTTCATATTTATGAATGGAAAATTGTTCTTTTCCATTACAGGTTTTCTTCTTCTTTTGCTTTTGTTTTTCCTTTTCGTAGCTACGGTACTTTTTCTTCTATGATCTCCATGTCTATATTTACACATACTGTACAGAGTTTAAAATTTTATTCTCTTTATTGAAACAGTTCTGTGGTGATTGGATGCACAGATTTAGAAGACCTCACGCACTCACCACATCTTTATATTATTTAAAAATTAATTAGAGATTAAATTAAATTTTTGTCGGTCTTTAGAGTATTAAAGCATCTGGTTTGTAAAACTAAATTTAGCCATGCGGTGACACCCAGCGGCAAACTGACTGAGGTTGTCCACTTGCTCTTCTTGAATATAGACATTTACGATCATGACAATAATTATTTTAGTAATGGAATACGGTTTCATTGCAAATACCTTATAAAAGTTTAATTCTAACAAATCGATAACATAGGAAATTAAACTGGCCGGAAGATCAACACACGAGAACTGACAACCAAAAGAGGTCCACGTTTCAAATTAGAAAACGAACAATAATTAATTGGAACTCATTAATCACAAAATTAATTAGGAACCAAAGGAATTTGAGATCGTAATAAACTCAAGAGATACTGACACGTCATTGGTTATCATTTCTGTTGAATCTACTTCAGTGGTTGTAAACAATTCCAATGAATAACTAAACATCATTATGACATTGCAATTAATAGTTATTGTTCATAATATGAATCTTTTATGAAGCTTTTTAAACAGTAAATTAGTAAATATGTAAATAATTTAAACAGAAAAAAATATTTTAAAAAGAAAAGCCTCAACATCCAAGCAGATTTTCCAAATTTCACAAAAACCATAAATTAAAGATATTTATTATCCCATAAACGTCAAAGACAGTAGCTTATTTCGAATCCTTTCGAATGGTTTTTAAATAGTCATGAGATCATCTATTGTGCTTGAAAGAAATTATGGTCATAGGAATCAACTCGAATTCACTGAAAGAAAATGTTTAGCAGATATTTGCTATCGAATATCACAGAAAGATGTATTTTGTTACCTATCTTTAATATTCAAACATTCATTTATTAATATTTCATCAAATGATATACAATTCATTTGGGATTGGCGGAGTTGAAGTTGACTAAGTTTAATTAATTTATTGATATTGTGAAGCAATTAATTTAAACTTACAACAGAAAACAAGTTATAGTCTCCTAATCCTATGTTGTTGATAGGAAAAAAGTAATTAAATGATATAACCACAAATTTTAACTTTTTTATTCTTATTAGGACCTGGATTTTCATGTCACCCCCCCACCCCGATCTTTATTTTCATTTCCAATTTTATTTTACTGCAAAAACTTTTTCCAGTAATTCTGTATTAGTTTTTACTCTAGTATGTACAGTATATACAAATTGCATGTTAAAGTATAGTTTGGCAAAAAGTCAATCTTTTTTATTTGTGTAGAACATTAGCGAAACTTGTTTAAAGCACAGGAAAAAGGAATTGTCATCGGTTTTTTTTTTCTTATATCATATTTTCCTTTTTTTATTAGTGCCCTGACAATTAAGAATTTACAAATAATTGACAGAATTTATCCTGATAAAAAAAAGAAAGAAGTACTTTGTTCACTGCCACATAAATATTTCCTTCTATTATTATCATTTTTAATAATAATTAATCAATTAACTAATTAATAATAATTTTTTTTTTTTTTTTTTTTTTTTTCTTTAAAAGGTTAATACAGTACAGTCTCGTTAGGGACATAGAGTCCCTATCAACGAGTTCTGGCAATTAGGTAAAAACAAAATTATGTTTGATCTACAAAAAAAACAATAGTATTAACAAATAATATATGATATCATTATCCAACTATAATTTTTACAACAGTTATGATGTAATCACCAATAATATTCTTACAATCACTTATTATTTTAAAGTAGTTCATGATATTTGTATAAATAGATTTTACATCAGTGTATCAACATATGATTTATAGTTACAGTATACTTATAGGTAGAGTATAAGTTGAAAGGACTGAACAGATTGTGACAATAGTGATGAGCTTAAATATTTTCTATTATCCATTTTTTTAACTTTCTTTTTACAATTGAGATGTTTTGATAATCATCAAAAATATTTATATTCATGTTATTTAGAAACCTTTCTATATTGTAATTGATATTTCTTGAACCATAATTATTGTTTATGTATGGATAGGTTAATTTAATGTTACTTTCTTTCCTTAAATTGTAGTTTTGTATGTTGTTGTTTTTGATCTTCCATACCTCATAGTAATTTTGAAGTATTATGTTATATAAAAACTTTTGTTTTGGATATAATATTCCGTATTTAGTTAGTAGATTATTTCTTTTTTGGGTATTTTTCCAGATTTTTTTAGAAAAGATTAATTTTAATACTTTAGTTTGAAGGATTTTTAAACTTTCCAGATTTATTTCGTTTGTATTGGCCCATATGTTTACTCCATAATTTAAAAGCGAGTCGAATAAAGCATAATAGATCAGAATTTTAGTTTTTAGTGGTACAATATTTTTTATGTAGTGAAAAATATAGATTGTTGAATTTAATTTTTTATGTATAATATTTATTTGGGTGTTCCATATAAATAAGTTATTTATAATAATTCCCAAATATTTAAAATCATTTACAATATCAATTATAGAACAAGTGTTGCAAATGTTGGTTTGTTTGTGTAGACATAAATGGGAATGAAAATGTATTCTTGGATGGAAGTTTGTTGTTTGTTTTTTTGGTCTGATGATCATGCATTTTGTTTTGTCTTTATTTATTGTTAATTTGTTATCATGCATCCATTTTTGGAGAATGTTGAAATTTTCTTGAATAATATTGTTTGCAATTAGTGGATCTGTGTTGGCAGTGAAGAGTACTATGTCATCTGCATATATGTACATATGACAATTTTTTATTAATAGAAAAAGATCATTAATGTAGATTATAAATAACAGAGGTCCTAGATTGGATCCCTGCGGGACACCATAACTGATCTTTCTCCTCTTACTTATGTTGTTGTTAATGTTAACATATATTTTCCTGTTATTTAGATAATCCTTTAATATTTGTAAAAGATCACCTCTAATTCCGCTGTTATTTAGTTTTTCTATTAACAATTTATGATCAATTAAATCAAATGCTTTACTTAAATCTATTGTTGTGAGGATTATAAATTTATTTTTATTTAATTTACTATTTATGTTATTGCTAAAGGTTTCTAATAATTTAGTAGTACTTTTTGATCTTTGGCATGCATATTGATTTTTATTTATTACGTTATAAGCTTTTGTGAATTCTTGTATCTTTTGTATTAAATATTTTTCAACTATTTTATTGATTGTGGACTGTATGGCTATAGGACGATAATTTTCAAGTTGAAATTTGCTATTTCCTTTGTATATAGGTATTATTTTAGATATTTTTAGTAGTTTAGGATATGTTTTTGTGTGAATAATTTGTTTTATCAATGTGGTGATAATTTTTGAAAAAACAACTTTTATTTCTTTTATTTCTTTAATGGATATTAAATCTAATCCAACTGAGCTTTTATTTTCCATTCTATTTATTATATTTAGAATTTCTTGTTCCGTTGGTTCATTTACATAGATTGTGTTATTAATTGATGTATTATAATTTTCATTTATTATTTTTTCACAACAATTTGTATTATATCTATCACCTATTGATTGATAGTGTTCACAGAATTTGTCAGCTAATGTTTTTTGTTTGTTTGTACCATTCATTTTATGAGAGAAATCCATCAGCTCCTTTTTTTGTTGCTTTTCTCGATTTTTTTTGCTCGGTTTCATAAGTAATTTGTTTATTTCAAGCCAGCATTCTTTTGGGTTATTAGTTTCTTTATTAAATTTATTGTAATAATAGCTGTTTTTTGCTTTTGTAATTTTTGAATTTAATTTGTTTCTGAATAGCTTGTAATTGCTGTAGTAAAGTTTATTTGATCTATTGCTTCTATATTTTTTATAAAGTTTGTCTCTTTTTTGTATTTCTTCAATTAATTCGTCTGTCATCCATTCCTTTTGAATCCTTTTCTTTCTATATATTTCTTGGAAGTTTTGGCTTTTGTTCTCAGAATAGTTTATTGGCTTTATAGAGAAAGAAGTATTTTTTGTTATTTTTGAGTTATTGTATTCTGTTATTATTCTTTTATATAGGGTGTTTGGATCCATAGAGTTATTCCTTTCTAAATCATCAAGCAGACTTTGCATATTGGTTTCTAGTAATTCATTATTTATTACTTTATACTTTTTCTTTTTTATGTGTGCATGTTTTCTTTGTTGCAATTTGTTATTTGTTATTTCTACTTGTAATGTGATCAAATAATGATCAGAGATTGTTTCCTTAATGATGTAACTTTGATGATTATTATTTAGTATATTTGTAAAAATATGATCAATATTAGCAGCAGTGTCTTTAACAGTTGTTTTCCCACATCTTGTTGTACCAAATAAACAATTTTTAAAGCCTGTATAACCTAAGGTTTCTAAATATAATTTAACTTGTTTATTTTCCTCTATTTTATATAAATCGATATTTATATCTCCCAGTATGACGCAGTTCTTCCAATTATATTTTTTATCTTGTAATACTTGATCTAACTCTTTTATAAAATGTTTTGTGCTAAGATTAGGGGGCCTGTATATTATAAACAAATTATATTTATTTTTCCAGTTTTCTTTTTCTATCTCAATTTTTAAACATTCGAAGTTTGTAGAGTTTATGTTATTTATACTGTAATTGATGTTCTTTTTGATAAATACAATGATACCTCCTCCTCTTCTATTATCTCTTAGGTTATAGCATATATTCCAATTATCTATATTGTACATGTTTGTTTCAATTTCTGTAATATTTACTTCAGTTAGAGCAATTATATCAAAACAGTTTAGATGGTTTTTTATTTTACATAATAAGATTTCCCAATTTTTTCTTAGTGATCTAATATTAAGATGTGCGACATTCAGACATTGTTCCCAGTTTTTTTCATCTTTTTTTTCATTCCATTCATTTAGATTTTCTAATATAATCGTATTTGGATATATTAGTGTGTTTTCAATATTTTTATAAATCAATTCAAACTCCATGCTTTTGTTGTTTGTTTATTTGTTTGTTTTTTTTTAGTTAATTTTTTCCAAATCTTCAATTTCTTCAATTTTTAGAATATTTGTATTCTCTGCTTTTCTAACAAAGATAGACCCATTTTTCACCCATACGAATTTCATATTCTTTTCCTTTGCTCTAATTTTCGTTTTCCAGAGCAAGAATTTCTGTTGTTTTGTTAGGTTATCATTGATGAAGATAAGTGTTTTATCTCCATTTTCAATGATCTCCTCATTTCTTATTTGTTTATTTCTCTTTTTTTCCATCCATTCTTTTTTTTTGCTTAGTTCTTTGAATTTAATGATTATTGGTTTTATTTTGTTGTGATTGAATGTCGGTATCCTATGTACCGTTTCAATGTCCTGGGGATCATGCTTAATGTTCAATCTGTTAGCAATATCCTTTATTATTTCCTGTAGGTCCTCCTTTGCCTCTTCTTTGATGTTTAGTAATTCGACATTCCGTTTCCTAGATTGTATTTCAGTTGTTTCAGATTTTTTTTCCAGATCATTTATTCTTATATTATTTCTTTTGACCTCTTTTTTCAATTCAAATATTTCTTTCTCTTGTTTTTTGTTATTTTCTTCCAAATTTTGTATTCTCTGCATTGCAACATCGTACTTCTCTGAAAGAAAAGCTAAGGATTGTTTGATTTCATTAATGTCCTGGAGTAATTGATCCAGTCCATCCAGTTTTTTTAATTTGTCCAGGTTTTTTAATTTTTTTTGTATCTCAGCTAGGGAGACTAGTGATTCATCTCCTTTTTCCCCTGCTGGAGATGCAGTGAACAAAGTGTTTGCTGATATGTGTTTTTTTGTTCCCCCCTTTCTGCAGAAGATGCACTTCCATTTTCTTTTGTTTTTGGCCGTCATACCTCTATAGGTAGATTCTGCTAATGAGCAGTTATGATGGAATTCACTTTTACATGTATAGCATAGGACTTCCTGATCTGTCATTTCTATTGAGCAGGAGGCACAGCAGCTTTCAGACATTTTTTTTTTTTTTCTTTTTCAGAGAGAGAGAATAAAATTAGTATAATACTTACAGTTTTTCCTTTTTTTTTTTTTCCGTTTGTTCTCCTTTTTTTTAATAGTAATAATAATAATAGTAATAATAATAATAATAATAAAAATGAAGACCTGTTATTCACTATCACTAAGTCTTTTTTTATTTACACCAGTGTCCGCGCACCACTGGTTGAGAAACCTTGATTTATATTGTTAAAGACCTGTTAGAGCAGTCGCATGGAAAGCAAAACACAGCCATCATGATTGCCAACCTTAATAAAGATGTACTTAAAGGAGAAGAGAGAGGTTTTGTTTTGTTTCCACTGCTTTGCTGAGACAAAAACCTCATTCAAGCATTCTTTAATAATCGGAAATGTCTCCTTGTAAATCTTCCTTTGCTTCGTATTAGGCTTAACACAAATTCACTTGACTAATTTGCAAGACTAGATCGACGATGTTTCCTTTTTCATCAAAGTTCTAGTCTTCTTGGATTTATAGGATCTCTCTAACAGCTATTGAAGAATATTAATAACTTAAATATTACAAATTACCTTTAAAACTCGTCCTTGTTAAGAATTCAGGCAAGTTAAAAGATCTCATATTATTCTACGGATGAAACAAAATCATCAAATTCCTTTTCTTTTCTTGTAATCCATCACATTTCTATCAAATAATCAAAATGTAAATACGGCTTAGCTTCAAAACCACTTCCAATTCCAAATTTATTTCGCTAATAACTATTGTGTCAGTCTGTGTTTAAAATAGAATCAACCGATATCAATGTAGGCTCTCCGTCAATCATTTCGTATCTGATGGCCACGAACAAATATCGACCAGTCGACGATAAACCTCTTCTCAATCTCTATCCCTCGGTAGAATAGGAACAAATATTTGAGAGCTCATTTTGAAGCAGTTTCATCCAACGAATTACATCGACAAAAGATCAAAGATTTATTCACGATAAATTTCTAATGTTACTTATGCACAAAGACATTTCAAATTCCAAAAGCGGATAGTTTCAAGCAATGATGTACATAACAAAGAAAACAGTAATAGAAAATGTTTCTGTTTAAAACCTATGACGCCCCCAATTTGAGATTTATTAGCTAACCATCCTTTCTCAAACAGACGTGAAACAAAATTAGAGATTCACATTAGAAACAACGATTTTGAGGATAGAGTAAATATAGTGATATCTTAAAAGATAATCAATATTTATTTACGTTTACAATACCGATAGCATATGTGATGTTATTGTACTGTTGTTATCCTCACAAGTGTCGAGTAGTCCCTTTTAGCGATCTACATGGGTGCTGTTGGGTTTGTCCTGTCGGTCCGTCTGTCCGTGTCTGTCCCTCCCTAACAACTCCCTAACGGAAGGTCGGATCGGCAAACGGACTTCACCATCGTGTTCAGAGACCCAAAAACCGTAGGAATGGGATATTCATTTCTGCCTACCCGGAAAAATGCGGAGAGAGTCGATTGTACCTCAAACTGCTACACATTCAGTCGAATAAAAATATAGATTGTATAGTAGAATCTATACAATCTATAGTATAGATTGTATACTATATTCAATCTATATTAGTTTATAGAAAACTAAAGCATTTCCAAATTTCAAGTCAATCGAGTCAGTAGTTGAACAGGAAAAAATATCCAAATTTCATCTTTTTCCGGTGGACAGTCGGCTGTCGTTGCGCGGCGGATAAGCCTCCATCGCTACATAGGTGCAGTTTATGTTTTAATGAGTCGCCCTTAATTTTATGCTTTAGCACAAAATGTTTTTCACAAGTTTTATATTTGCTTAGATGAGATTGATTCCTTTAATAAATTCCCGAAATTGCCTTACATGAAGATATTTGAGGTTTCTGTATCATTATTACAGTAAATTAAGATTATTCAGAAACTTTTTTTCTGAATTGGATATTGATTTCAGTTTTTCCAACTTCACTGTACAATCGTGGGTGAAAGGAGTAAGGAAAAAAATAATTGTCTCCCCTCCCCAACCCCCTTGGATTTTTCAAAATTCATTAATGTCATTTTTAATATAAATCATAATTTCTTTTTTTGCAAGAGGACTAGCACATATAAAAAAAGTGGTCTTTTTTTTTTAATTATTAGTATTATTTCACTTATTATATGTAATTTTACAACGTAATGTAAATTTTGTAACTTTTTTTAACAGTGCGAGTTTACTTAATTCTCACTTCTTCTGTATTCTGACTTCTTCTATAATACTGTTAATGTAAACTGATCAAGCAAATCATTCAGATTCTTAGTTCAAATTACTGAAAAGCCTTAATCTTAGAGCCTTAATTCAGTAAATTACTGAAAAGCCTTAATCTTAGTAAAAACAGATAAGATATATAGAACAGCAGGTCATCTTGTTAATTTGACTTCTTGTTGGATTTATAATGAGGATCTTTTGTTAAAAAGTTACCTGATGATACTGAACACTGTTGCCAGTGAAACCGGCCCTTTTTAATTGTAAATATTCTTTAGTTTTATTTATATGTGTAAGAGTAAAGTGGTTTAATAAGGATAACTTCACACACTTTAAATATTTAAACATGTAAAATATATTTAAAACTCTGGTAATAAGGATTTAAAAAACACTCAATGTAAAAATAGGTTTGTAGAAATCTAGACCAGTTTAATTATCATTGATTATCAGTTTAATTATATAATAATAATAGAAGTACATTACTAAAAGTAACAAATGTTCTTCATTTAATTCCGAGAGAGATTTTAGCTCTTTTTCAAAAAAGTTCTACTGAGGTGAAAGGAAAGGAAAAACGATAACAAAAACTTATTCATTCTGGAAATAAAAAAGGAAAGTCGATAGTTGGATGAAAATTTATCCAGGACCAATTTTATTGCTCGAGCTAAAGTTTAAGCCTAATGCACAAGTTCTTTCTGATAGTTCAGCGTTCTCTGGAAGATTCCAGTAAGGCGGATGAGTGGGTGGAGAGAGGTGATTTTGCTGTGTCCGTCACCCCTCCGACGTGTTGAGCATCGAAACGGCCCACGTGGCTGTCGGTAGGGGGCTCTGGCGTCTTGCCAACGCAAACTGAAAAATTCGTCTGTTGGCTTTTGCGTGGAGCCACGGAAGACGGGAAGCACCCACCATCCATCGCCGCAGGTGAATCGATCTATTTCGACGATTGATAAGACGCTGCTCGTGCACAACAATGGCTGTCTTTGTTCCCTCGGGTGACATGATCACGTGACACCTCGATTGAGCACACGGTGATTGGCTCAGATTCATGGTGCCCATTATGAAAGAGACTCCCACAAAAGAACAGGTTTTCAAAGAGTTAAACTTCCTTTTTGGGGGTCTTTCTATGACAATCACCCTATCACTGTCTCCTAATTGTGACCAATAAACTAAAACTTTATTAGAAGATTCAGTTTCCTTTGCCAAAATAAAACTTGAGTCTCAACTCCTCAAGAAAATCAATAATCTCAAAATCAATAATCAAATCCTAAGTAGCTAAATTCTTATCTGGTATTCTTATCTCAAATTCAATTTTCGTTCCTTGCATTCTATTTGAAACACGTAACACATTTGTAACAAAAAGTTAAGCATTTTTTTTTTTATTAACAATAAGTTCAAATTTATTTTTTCAAGAACTTATTTCACAGTCTCGGGTAAATCTTTTAGATATTTTTGCACTATTATGATAGAGGAACGATAAGTCTACTTTGGATAACCCAATCTAGTAGTGCTTCAGTTCAAGATCACCTATGAGTAACTAATTGGAAATACGGAACTTGATTTTTCTCAACAAAAATATATCAAGATCATCGGAAAGTGCAGTGGTGCAATGTGTATTTTTTTCTTTTGAGGCACCACTGCGCTTTCGATGATCATTCATACCAGCCTCAGTACGGAGACCTTATTATTTATTGGTGACTTCTCCTGGCTGATGATGGCCAAAAAGCGTGAAACAGCTGTTCCAGAATGTCACTTGATAAATAATTTGGTCTCATCCATTGTTGTTTAAAAATATTTCATGTTGAAAATAACAATTTTCAGACTTGCTTTTTAGTCCTTTAGAAATTTTTCTCGAATATTGTTAGTTCAGATTACACGGTAGCCGTTAATGTTAATACTTGTCTTAATAACAAACTGTAATGCATAAAAATCCATTTTTTTGATGATAGAGAACTGCCGATATTTCTTCTAATTTAAAATATAACATCGAAGCTATTTTAAAAGACAGCATTTTAAAAATGTAAATGTCGCATTTTAGAACACAAAAAAGGAGCAAATTTTTCATGCTATGTTTTTTTGAATGGAGACTTACTAAGTTAATAAATTAACGTAATAAGTAATTTATAATAGTTAATTGTTAGAAGGACTTCTTAGATTGTTCGAGAAGTTTAACACACACATTTTTAAAAGGACCGTTTGAAATCAGCAACTTTCACTATGTAATGGCACTCGGTAAGGAACTGTCGCTTGTCGGATCGTTGCTACTCAAACCTGGCGAACTTTCCGATTGTGGTTTAAGGATGCTGTCATTACATAGATTAGTCATTTCTATTTTCTGGAACTCTGAGTAATTACGATTTTGGTGTCACTTCCTCTTTAACGGTGGCTTCGTCGGTGTTAACTGCATCAGAAATCAAATAAACTTCAGCAGAAAAAATAGCTTTGACATTGGGAAGTGACTGGAATTCATGCTGCTTGACAAATCCATAAATATGGTTGACAGAAGTGCTTCAGACATGAAATCAGTGTCGACCGATAAAAGAAAGGGAATAGAAAGGTTGAAATCCTTGACTCGTGAAGTCATTAAATGGCTTGAAATGAGCCATTTGGTGCCACTTGCAGCTTTTCAAGTGGGAATAAGGAAAACTCGTGTTGTCATGGCAACTGTTGGTTTTCCATAAGTACTCGCTGATTGAGTGGCTCTCCATTTTAGAAGCGTACGAAGCGCCCCGATCGGTTAATGAGTGAATCATCACTTGGAGAACTAATGAACCATAGCTTCCGGTAGAAGACAAATGCACGAGAGAGAAGATAAGAATTACATCATGGAAGACTAGTCGTACGAGTAAAGATAGCGCCATTAAAAGTTAGCGACAGCCCAAGTTTGTAACGATAATTCTATGCCAATTACTGCACCAAAATTGACCTAACCTATTTCAACTCAGATAGGAAAAAGGAGAATGTATCACCAAAAGAAAACGTGAACGATTACAGGAATAATGAGCAGATTCTATAAAAAAAGACATTACGTACGTCGACTTCACAGGTAGGCCTAATTAATTTGTCTGTGACGAATCTTACTTCCTAAAAAATCTTTCTTTCTTACCTGAAAGTAATTTTAAAGAACCTTAAAATATTCATAAAATAATCTTATACTTTAAACGTAACAAATAGACTTATAATTCGGAATTTAAAAACAGAGCGATTCAAGTGCAACAAGTGTGTTTTTGAGGAAAAGTTCATTAAATTATTAACTAGGTGTCATACAGCCTTAAAGTTACTCACAAACATGTAATGGAAGATAGTATTGGATAGTTATTTCACAAATTGTTTTATCAGCAAAAGTAATTTCATACGAACTGCATTATCATTTGTTTGTAACAATCTGAATTCTTTAAGTATCTATAAATGCTTTGCGTAATCTTTTATTATCAAACATGATGTAAAGGCTTTTCTGCCAAAAGAAAAATTAAGAAGAGCTATTATTTCCTTGTATAAACATATATTAGAGATGATAAATCGTGATCTTAAGATTTAAACGATCATAGGAAAATGATATAGGCTGACAGAGCAGTCTTGACGAACGAGATTTTTTGAGTGAAAAAAGATTTTACATGCGATTCATGGGAAGCCCGAAATCTTGACTTTAGCCTCTTTCGGAGGTTTCAAGACATGCAGTACTGTGACTGTCTAACAGTAGGAAAATGCTACACGATGAATTTATTGTTTGACTGTTTTCAGTCTTATGAAAAGTAGACTAAAATAAAGCAAAACCCTTGTGCATTTTAAGAAAAATACTCTTCTACTTGCAATATAATTTGTATGCGCTGCTTTGTAAAATAATGTGTGTCGATATTTTGGAGAAACCTCGGAAAGAGGCTATTGTCTCGCACTTTATGTGAAACTCGAGAAATCTCGTTCGTCACGACTGATCTGTCAGATTAAAGTAAGAAACTGACTGAATAAACAATGCTATTTTTATTTCTCTTATTTCTTTTCTTCTAACAGTTCAAAATTGCTTGCTTGATAGTTGAATCACCTGTAAAATACTGTTACTCTTCTTCTTTCGCTGTTAAAAGAAAGTTTTTGTTTTGTTTTTTTTTCCGTTGAAGTTAAATAATTACTGTAAAAATGTGCATTTCGCTACTTAGTAGTCATCAACGTTTGACGGATTTTAAAAGTAGTCCTACTGTCATAACTACAATCGCTGAAATCAATTGAAATCCTATTTATACAAACTTCACACAACTTAAAACGTTCTGTTACACTTGTCTAGTGTACGTTCTGTTACACTTGTAACTTGTAGACGTTTCGTTATTGTAATTTGGTAAGAGATGAACAGAAAGTTTTTTATTTATTTATTTATTTTCCTTCACAGTTTGCTTAATCCAAGTGAAACTATCGATAAATCGATTTTTCGTAAAACGGTTGTTTATAGTAAATCTGCATATTCTGACACTTCACTCTGTTCGAGTTCTCCCAGTTCAAAATATGCATCAGAAGCCGTCTTCAAAATTTGAAATTATTAAAATGGCAGCCGTTCTGGTCGATTAAGCAAAAAGCTTATCTCATTTGAATAGGAATGTTTATTTTGGAGCAACGATTCACATTTTAGAAAGGTAAGCAAACACAACAGCCCATTCGAATTCACTCGTTTGGAAACACGACAGCCGATGCTGGACATAAGCGTTTCCAACTCAACTGGCTTAAAACGAAGTTCTAGCAATTTCCATGGAATTTTCTTAATATATTCTTTCTCAACAGGTTTAATAAATTACACTAATTTTATTTTGCAAATCTTGTTAGTCGACGAAAAACCTGTATGAAAATTTTTAAGCCAACATATTGAAATGTTCCTGTTAACGGATGTAAGTATAACAGAGCCACAAATATCCGAAATAAAAAATGGCTCGTTCTTACTTGAATGATCTTTGAATTTAAAGAACAGGCATGACAAAATTTTAATCTGAAAATGACTGTTTACATTTTTACTTAAATTTATATTTAAAGAAATAGGTAAAAATATTCTTTTGTACTTTTTAAAAATTTTATTCAGAATTTAATTTTACTTATCAACATTCAGAATTTGTTAAGGACTAAGTTTGAATTAATAAATGGAGAGATGAAAAAAATATAATATTCCTTTATAGGGAAATCTGTAGTATTCTCCTAACTTATATGTGACTGGAATGTTTAGTTCTAAAAATATCCATTGCTAAAATAATTGGTTCGTTAATAGAGAATTTACCATATATGTAGAATAAGTTTTAAAATATTTTTAAAATTTTTTTTAAAGAATATCAGGAAAATTATCAATCAATTACAGCTCAACAATGAAACACGTGACATTAAGTGTTTGTTTTTACTTGAAAATCTGCATTTCAGAGAATGGAACGAAATAAGGTGGTTCCAAATGAAGGGTTGGTGAAAACAGAGCGAGAAAGCTTGTTTTTAGAAAAAAAATACTAAAAATAAAGCATCATTGGCGGTCTGCGTCTCGTCGATTGCATAGAAGGAAATAAGCACATCGGTAGACGATAGCTAGAGTGACGCCACGATTGTTTCTTCATCAAAAGACCGTGGTCAAGTTGTTTCTTCGCAATAACAGCAAGAAAATGGGTTTGCGAGTTTCAGAGAGACTATAGCGGAATCTGCAGTCATGAAATTGAAGGCGGGCTCCAAAGAAGCAGGTGCTTTCAAGAGTGGTCGCGGATGAAGTCTTATCCGAGAACATGAGATAAACGATATAGCAATGAAGGAGACAGTGTAATTACAGACCAGAAAGCAAATTCACGCATTGGAAAATAGTCGAAAAGTATGCTTGTTTGGTTTCAACAAACCACTGCAAAACCACTTCGAACAATTCTTTATTTAATTGTGATAAACCGTTGTCTAAACCACATAGTAATCACAGATGCTCCAGTTCGAAATTTCCTTAATTTTCACTGTTACAAAACAAGAAAATTATAATCGGCGAGCCAATTTTCGAATACTTCAAAAATGTATGCTCGTCGTAAAGTATATAGTGTAAACTTATTATTAAACTTGGAAGTTCATGAATTCAGCCGACCACTAGTTACAAAACAAATTTAATTAAAAAATAAAAAAGGGTTACAGAAACGACCCGGGTTTCGAATAACCACGTAATTCTTTATCGAGCAATGTGGGGGAATAATAATACAAGGTTATATAACATAAATTATTATTAAACTTTTCCGAAGTAATCTAATTATAGTTTATATTTTTTGAAAACACTGCTTAAGCAAGGTCTTACAGAACCTTTTTTTTTTTTTTTTTTACATTTGGCATTATTTCTATTAAATTCATTAGAGAACTCATATGGTGTAATATCAATAACTGATGCGTTGTAAGATTGGTAACTGTTGAATATATCGTAATTTGGTGCTTACTGTCAATGTAGATTGGCAGATTTTATCACCTACGGATCAAAAAGTATCAAAATTAATATTATCTTAAAAAATCTAATTACCCATAAAAATTGCAACTTTCTAAGATAAATAGTTTCTAAGTAATTCTGATTACACACGGATGAAAGGACATAAAACGTAATACATTTATGTCGTACCCCCGTCCCCCTCTTTTTTCCAATGCATAATAAGGTTAGCAGAGGAGGTAACTTAGACAATACCTAAAACTACCTCTAAAGCTATACTAAAAAATTGCGAAAATGAATGATTTTTAAAACATACTTTACTCTGGAAGATGAGGAATAAGGAATCACCAAGGAAATTCGGAAAATAAATTTTAAATCTGAAATATTACCGTTTTGAGGTTTTATTGATTCCCTCATCATTCAAATAGAATGAAGACTTTTACTGCAAGTTGAGTTTCAGGCTTTTTCTGTCTTGAATCATTTCATTCATTGAGTCACTCTCTTTCGACCTGAAGCAAGATTAATAGTTTATTTTAAAAAGAAATGAAACATAATCTGATTTTCAATCTTAGTCGTATATTTTTTGTAGTATTTTCAGAAAACGTTGGCTTATCGTGACAAATAGGTTTTAACAATATTTTTATGACTCTAATAGACATTCGTGAGGTCGCGTGTTGCATGATGATTGAATGGCCATGCTACAGACATCTAAATCGGACGATCATAAACAGAGATACCCAAGACATTAAAAAAAAATAATCATGCGATTTCACTAAATGACCCATCAATCATCTCCCGCCACTGCATCGAATCGTCAGCATAACAATGAAAAATTAATTGAGGGCGAAGTTTTCTAATTCATTATTACCACAGTTCATTTTTTATGTTACTGCTCTTGACTATCTGTTTTTCAAATGTCACCAAAAGAATTAACTGAATTAAATTGCTGGATATTTTATTACTTTGTATTATATATGCAATTTCCAAATGAAATTAGAACCAATAATGAAAGTCAAGATAATAAAAAGTCTATGTGAATAAAGAATATCATACACTGAATTTCGTTTAGTGAAAATGAAAGCTTCCCCGAAAATTCGGGATGTTAACGCACGAACAGCTTCGGGTATCGTCTGAGAGAGCTCAAAGGTTGAAAGAAAAATTCCATTTTATTCTGAGTGGAATTCTGTGTTGGAGTTCTTCGGAATAAAAGAGCGTGTATTAATTGAAGTTTTCGAAGGAAGTCTTAGGAGTTACAGAAGTATCCATTTAAAATACAGGAATTCCTTATTATATCTTTATCCGCCTAAATGTAAACAGAAGACCACATTTATCATTCCATTTAGACACATCTGTTGAAAGCAGTAACATTTTCGCTGCTTGAAATTAGTTGTTTTTCTCTAACCTTCTGCGGAAATTCGACAATAGAATGTAATAATACGGTATCGATTGCTAGGATCACAGAAAATCTACAGGAAGTAGTCAAAATAGTGCAAACACTTGCCATTTGTACAAATCTCTTTAGTCATTTTGAATAGCAGCAATTCAAAGTAGAATGATGCACGTAGATCTAATTACTGAAGATAATATTTTAAGTTTTTCATCGTGTCAAATCTTTGCTAAATCATCCATAATGAAGATGGAGGTAATCTGAGATATTGTTTCTCTTGCAACGGCGTTTCCCGCCGTTGAGTCTCAAAAGCCCTTACTTAGACGGCATGAACAATCATGTCTTTTCAGAAATCACTGAGGTGTGCCCTTTTACATTTTTACAAGACGGCAATCAGTGGTAAGTGAACTCCTACGCTGTCCACTAATTACCAAACAGCACAAAGCAACTGTTTGCATAAGCGAATTTTCTGTGCTTCGTTTGCAGTGGATGTTTTCTATATCCTGTAAATAACAAGTTAATATTTTCTCAGTATTATAAAAGGAATATTAATTATAGTGAAACATAAGTATATTACCTCCACTGTATATACTTTAATTCCCTATAATCCCAGTATTTAAATATATACTTTTGCCAATAAGCCATTGAGATAGCATTGCATTTTTTTTCTCTCTCCTTATACTCATGGATGCCTATGAACAAATAAATCACTAAGTATCATACTTCCTCCTTATTAAATCATTTTCTGTTAGTATTCTAAAAGACTGGATGTTAGGCAATCTTCATGTTCTAAAATTCGTTGGTTAGCTTAAAAAAATAAAAACAAAAAACAACTAATCTCACGTGCTCCTCTGGCTTCTGTGCAAATTACATACATTAATAAGAGGATTACTTCTAGCATTAAAAGGAAGATCCATTGCCTTGAAAGTCATTATGGTGAGGATGTCCAGCTGGGAAATGTGAAGACTTCGTCCTTCTTAGCCAGCAAAGGTTAGAAATACTCCTCTAAGTCCGAAAATCCCATTTTGAACTATTCAAACGTAATGTACTTTAATCTCCATAATAAAAATAATGAAATATAAAACCAAAACAAAAACTAGAGGGAATATAGACTAGACTGAAAAATTATAAACACAAAATCTAAGAAAAAATAAAATCTTATATTTTTTGAATACGTATGTGTGTGTGTGTTTATTTCATTACGTTTGTAATTGAGATCAGGTTTAAATAATATATATATAGGATATATATATAGGATATATATATATATATATATAGGGTATATAGTCCTAAATTACTTAGTTATTTCTTTTTACCAAACTCTATTTACCGTACATTCAGTAGATTACACTTATTTTTTAAAAAAAGAAACAGTAAGATTTTGAACATTTAGAAAGTTTTGTATAATCAAGTACTGATTTTATCAGCCGTTTCGTAATTCATTCTATTTCTTCAGTGAATGTGTTACTTTTTTATTTCTTAAAACAGAAATAAGGTTATCTATTTTTTTTCTGCGCCTAAGGACTTTCTTTGCCAATAAAACTCACCCTCAACAAAACGCAGTGATTCCTTTAATTCTTACATAAAATTAGCATTTGTATGATTCTTGTCTGAGCCAAAACTAATCCGTTACACCCGAATGTTGTGAATTTAAATTGTAGATGGGTTCGAAGTACGTCCACTCGCCAGAACGAAACAAGAATACCCACCAAATGAACAATAAACAGAACTGCAAGACACACAACCTATTCCTTCAACCGCTGAAATCTACTTTAGAATTTAACAGCCTTCGTTGAAAAACACCAGACAAAGAACCCTTCTAAGCTAAAAGGCAACACACAAAGCTTTCATATAAATTATTTCTTTATCTTCATCGTTTACAAACATTTTATAAATAGAATAGCTTTAGTTGAAAGAATTGCATTTGCATAGACTACTCCTCATCTTTGCAAATTGACAAAATTTGCTTCAATTCATAAGTAGTAACTGAAAAATCATTATAAGCTTATTATAAAATCTTAAAGAGACTTACATTTGTGTTATTATGGAGGATTATTTTATAATATTTTAACTGCTTAAATATATTATCTCGTGAAATTTTCAAATTGTTGATTTGAGAAATCCTATACGAAGGATGGTGATATGTATTTTACATTTTAATGTCTCTGAATGTAACGAAATTTCTTTCTAGTTGGAAGTTGAACAGACTGCTAGAACACATTCGCATTCTGAAGGAGGGGTGGATTTGGTGAGGACTGAAAGGAACACTATCCGAAAAAGAAAGAAATCCAGCCATTTTTACTTTTTTTTGGGAGAGCCATTCGTTAATCACCACCACTCCCCATCGGGAAAAAAGACAGAACGTCTTCTTTCTTGGTGGAATGGCCAGAACCTTCATAATCCTTACCTCTCTTCAAATAATGTTATCAATACTAATCTTCTCAGCTGTGAATCAGTACAGTTATGAAATCAATAAACTCAATATTTAAAAACAGAAATCTTAATTGAGTTTTTCCAAGTGAACAGATAAGAAAGTACGAAGGGCAGTCAAATGGGTTTCAACTCGCTATTTGGAGTCCCTATATCTCAATATGCACAGTGTATCTCAAGAGACATGTGCATGCCACTTATTAAGATTCATATGTGTAATACAACAATGTTTAAGTATGCTTTAGTATACTGGTATGTCGACTTTTTTGTGGTAATATTAGTTTTGAAGCATCTCTAAAACTCACTTCCATGGATATTACAAAGATTAATACACCTTATTCCCTAAAAACTTTGATAGTTATTAGCAATATTTCGCTCCTGATTACCGCAGCTTCAAAGCCTCAACGTTTTTAAAATTAAGAATTAGTTTTTAAACCAAATTCTTCAACAATCTTCTTCCTTTCCATATCAAAAATATAATATAGATAGAAACACACTCTTCCATACATTTCATTAGTATTTAAATATTTATTAAAATACTAATAAGGGAGACAAATTTTCAGGAACTGTACATATTCCTTTTTTCAAGTCAATAATATAAACATGTCACAAACAGAATTAAGAATAAGCTTGGCAGCAATTGATTAAAAACATGAACTTTTAACAAATTTAATTGTTGTTACAATTTGCTGAAACATTTTTTTATTCTTAAATCGTTTTGAGATGTTTAAGCAAATTGTAACAACAATTAAATTTGTTAAAAGTTCATGTTTTTAATCAATTGCTGCCAAGCTTATTCTTAATTCTGTTTGTGACATGTTTATATTATTGACTTGAAAAAAGGAATATGTACAGTTCCTGAAAATTTGTCTCCCTTATTAGTATTTTAATAAATATTTAAATACTAATGAAATGTATGGAAGAGTGTGTTTCTATCTAATTAGTTTTTAGTTATTTTCAAAGTTGTTAAGCCTGTATACGCTGTACCCGATTCGTAGCGACATATCACTAATAAATATCAATATTTGCAAGGGATATATTTAACTTTTTAAGCGTTCAAATAAGAAACAACTGGTTTTCGAACCGCGGACGAGATATTCAGCAGCGAATAGCTATTACTTCTGGCAATTTAGAATCTGTGAGTAACTCTTGTGACGATCAGAAGTCCTCCAGGTAACGCAAACTATATCTTGCCCAAGTTTTGAGGTAGATATTACAGAAATTTGAATACAAGACTAAAGTATAGATCGGTCACCTTATGACTTTCAAGGTCTTCGGAATATTATGAAATCATTAAAACGTGAAATTCACCTCGGATGGGTAATGTACGAGTGACTGTCCAGCGATAGTTCCAAAAACGACACCGAGATTATTTAATATAAGCGGAATCCACCCTCTAGTACCATAGTGGGATCATTACCTTAATCGCTACAGTGACATTTAATATGTAGGCGCATTTGTGGGCGATGTTATCGATGCCTCTCAGCTATCATTTACCTGCCCCTCGTAATAAATCACTTGTCCGTAATTAGTCAAGGATCGATGCGATTTACTATGGGAATGATAAATTATTGTTATTCTTTTATTATCTCTATTAGTCAAATGTATTCAACTACTTTTAAATTTACTTTAGAATATCTGAAACTACTGGAAGTTTTCTATTATGATTAGACAATGTTACTCAATGACAATATTCTTTTTGCTGCCAAGACTCATTCTTGTCAAATGATGTGACTGTTGTTCTGAGATTCAAAAAAATACTCAGAAATCGTAGATCTGTCACAGGTATTGGTCACTTAGGCTTCCTAATTCTATTTTTCTTTTTCTTTCTTTCTTTTTTTTTTTCTTTTTTTTTTTGAGATCTGCTAGTATTTCTTATACTTATTTCTTATACATTTATATTTCAGTAAATCATGGATCTGATATTTTGACAACTTTCGCCTGTCAAATTATACATTTCATTCCTCTTAGAAACAGAAAATCTTAACTTACGACAAAGAAAAAGACGCAGCCATCTGGTTGGTGCCAGAGGCAAACAAAGCGGAGATAGAAAAGTTCATATTGAAGGTGGATACCACTAATAACAGAAGCCAAGATTTTATATCAAGATTTTTGTTAGTTATATTTTTAACTATCTTAAATTTTAATACTTTCAAAATACTAATAGCTACTAAGAAAATATAATAACGAAAGTATTTGCAATATTAAAAATATTGTTGTAGTTTTTTAGAGCTTATTATCCACGTTATTACACTAATATGTAATTTAATTGACTTATTTAAATATAGTAAAGAATCACCTGCATAGGTTCATTCTAACAAATTATTGTATTTAATATTTTATTGTATTTATTTTACAAATATGTTAAGAAGCAGATGGGAATTGAAGAAGAAGTATGGTACTGTAACTTACAAATGGATTTACCGGTAGATCAATTAAAATATTACAGATCAAATCCTAATGCTAAAGCGATTGCGACTTAACCTCTGTTTGTTTCTACATTTGTGAGTATGTGAGATTACAGTTGGAATCTGAAATTTATTAAAAAGAGATCTTTGAAAATCATGAATTTAACAAATGTTTCTTCAAAAACTGAAAACTTAAGGGAATCGTATTCTCTCTCGACGTTAGTTGAATCAAAATTTATGTCAACTTTTACAACAAACGGAATTAGAAGCAATAAAACAGCACTTAAGTAAGCTTAATTAAATGTTTTAACTAGCGCTGCAGTGCGCGTCACTGCACTTCACAGGGTATTGCTGATTTTATAGCTAAGCTTATTAACATTATACAAGATTTTAACAACGAACTTCAATTGCTATGACTGAAGAGAACGTTAACGTTTCAAATATTCTAATGTAATTCTATTATTATAGAATTATAATAAGCCTTATAGTTATTATTATAAAAAACTAGCTATACGCATCGTCAATAAAGATTTTTAGTTTTTAAGGTTTTCAGTTGAGATAGAATATTTTAAGTAAAGTTCTTTTTGTGTTTAAATATTATTTTTCATTTCTTCCTTCATGTCGAGAAATGTCTCTAACGACTCTTCAGGTTGTTGCTGAGGGCGAGCTTCTGCCTCTAATGCTCGCCTGGCCTGCGCTTGTAGTAGACAAAAAAAAATGAACATTGAAATTTAAATTTTAATCTAGTTGGTTGAAATTAATGAGTTTGGTTTTTTTTTTTTTTTGCTCTTCTCTCATTGCGCCACACATACACAGAGAGTGATAAGAGATATTTAACAACAATAACTTGAATGTAGTCCCCGTGGCTGACTTCGGATTAGACGGTTGCAGGTCCGGTTCCTATCACGGACGTTTCATTGTAAAAAATATTTCTATTTTCACAGTAAATTAAAATTATTTTCCAAAAACAGAGGAAGTGCGTTAGACACAAACAGATCTGAAAAACTACATAAGAGATAATAATCTTAATTTTTCTCTAAGATGCGGAACTTAATATTTTTGAAATCGAACAAAATTAATTACAGTACACTGTTTCAAATTAGTATTCTAGGCCATATCTTCTACAAAAAGGTTACTTTTTCTTAATTTTATTTAAGAAAAAGGGGTTACAAAGCTTAAAGATGTCGTTAGCAAAAAGAAATAGTTGAAATAGTTATAAGCTTAATCGTAAGATTGATTCATAAGTCTGAAGTACTCAGAAGAGGTACTTACTAGGTACTGAAAAGCAAATTTTTAAGAGATTTTCAGAAATTTGATAGGGCCTGGAGCGCTAATTTTATCGATTATTCTTTAAATGTATTAATAAGGAATCAAAGCAAAATAATATTTACAAATCAATTATAACAAAATAGAAACAGTAATTCTACAAATGCAATACTGGTTCCAAAGTTATTAATAAACTTTACGGAATTATTAAATTAAATAAATAATGAAGCTCAATAAGCCATGATCGCAAGATAAACTCAACACATGAACTTTTACAATGTTAGTGTTTTGTTTTCTTTATAAAAAGTGGTATATTAGATTAAATGTTCAGAATGTCTTGAAAACAAAAATTACAAAAATTAGTATCACTTAACTATGTAATTGTTTTTTTTGAATGACAGGTAATAGGAAATTATAATAATATTCAAAATAAAAGCTTGACCTTTTTATTTTGGCGTCATCCACTCATTAGCTACATCTCGAACAACACTAGTTTCTTTTAATCACAACTGTTAAAGTGAACTAATTGTAATAATTTTATTTTAACATTTCCTTTCATTTAAGGAAACAGTCTTTAAGAAAGCAAGATAATTATTACTTTATTGAAAACAAGAAGTTCTTGAAAGAATTTAATTGCTATTTTCCTTAAAATATTCTGTTTTATTTTTCATTGATCTTAAACTGACAAAGGAAAGCCTCCGCATATGTTTTATAAACGAATACAAGCAATTTTATTTTCAAATTTCCCGTTTACTGAGTAATTAATTAAATTTTCAAAATATAAACTTTAACTTGCGAAATCTAGTTAATTTAAAGTAATGCATGTGCAAATGTAAAATGTATTCCAAAATGGCGTACAATGTCAACAGAACTGACATCTCTATAACACCAATGAGTTAGTAAGTACTTCTATATTTTGAAAAAGAATTTTTAATAACTTCACTCGCAAATATACCCACAGGTATCCATGCGAAGACATTTTCAAATATCAAAAATGCATCTCTTATCCATAATTATGCACACCAAATTCAAGTTGTCTTCATGCATGCTAATAAAGTATCCACTGATTTATATCCAGATGTATATTTCCGTATGTAATTCGTTCTGAAACTAAATGAAAGCGTAATACAATCCTTTTTCATTGCACTTATTAAAATTGTTAGCATTTGTTAGTACTTTTTAAACATTCAATAATATAAAATAACTTTCGATAATTTTAATAGCATTCAACTCAATTACAATGAAAAAAGAGGAAAGGTTTTTCAACGTCAGAAAGTTTATCTGTTGGTCGATAGAATGAATGCTTTTCTTAATGTTGTGGCGAGAAGTTAAACAGGAACAAAACTTTGATCAGAGGTTTCTGGCTCAGATTCAACTTGTCTGGAAGCTGTTCGCGAATGAGAAATCGTCCTAAATTTCCGTTTTTATTGCGGCACGGGTTTCTGTAATTAGCCAAGTACAAATGTAATTAGGCTTAATTAATGGTCTCGCTTTGTCAGCCGGGGCTTCCGAGGGTCGAGATCAAGCAATGTGTCCTTCAGTTGTAAATCACTCTGATCTGGTCCGCGTGAGAGTCCGGTCTGCCATCGTACACCATTTGACATAGTGGGTGACATTTCTCTGCGGGTGGGAAACTCTGATAAAACCACAAACAAAAAACGGATAGCATTTCGGTAATTCATTATCAAATTCTGCTCGTTCTTACGGAAGTTATCAGAGCCAAGATATATAAGCTACTGAAATTTAACCCCCCCCCCCTTCCCCATATAAGACAACCTGCCAATCTTTACACTTCTTCACTTCACACTTCACTTCTCCACTTCACACGAAAGGGAATTTTTTTCAGAAAATATATTTTTTTTAAAAAACTGAGTTAAATTCTAAGAACTTTTGACAATTTTATGATATGAGCTGATTAAATATTTCAGTTACATATTTTTTTCCAGAAATTCAGTTACATATTTCTTTTCCAGCTTAAGCCTTCCAAAGTAATGGCACGAAATACATTAAAAAAAGCTGTTCTAGCAACTCAGAGGTTGCTAGCATATCAGAGGTCATATTTCACAATGATTATTTTTATTTCCAAGAGAATGACAGAATTGTTATTAAGAATATTATTATTAGAAACTGCATGCTTTAGTTTGTAAATGATTCCAATACATAACCACTGTAAGAAATGAAAAATCCTACTAATGTAATTTTTAAGAATATTTCCATTAAGTTTATATATTACAACCAAGAATGACAGAGTAATAATAATAATAATTCGGTGTTATAATAGATGTCGACGCACAGGATTTTACAGAAAAGGACGACAGAGAGATATTCATTTCTGTCCAGAAAAATATGAATGTGCTGAAAGAAAAACCACAAACATAATAAAAGACAATTTATTTTTCCTTTTTTTGAAAAAAATTCTATTTTAAGATTGTGGATCCAAAAGCAAGCTAAAAAGACCAATATTTAAAGCCTTTCTATGGCTTTTACCACTGTGGATTTCTCGTTAGAATTATGAAATAAGGTAGATGCTATAGTTCAAAAATGAGAATTTCTAATTAGCTCAACTGCTCGTATCTGGTATGGAGCCTTTGATGGATTATGATAGGACAATTACGCTGCTTAAGAATGAAAAGACAAAAGCTTCCCGAAAGAACATGAAATTTATTTTTCTTAAAATACTTTTTGTTTGTTCATTTGTTTTTTGAAGTCGTAAACGTATTTGTTGAAAAAAAAAATGATCAATCAAAACTGCTTTAAGAAAACTAAATGCAAATTCTTTAAAGAAGTTATCAAACACAAATTCCATCCATCGACTACAATCGAACTCATTTTGAATTTGTTGAATATTAATTAAATCCTCATAGGATGATATTTAAGTAAGCAAATCTAATTACTTTCAATCAAAACAAAGCGCTCACAAACAAAGTGGATTAAAAAACAGGATTACTCTAAATTGTTTGCGATCAATAAGAATCAATTGTTTCCCTTCCAAAGCATTTCTATGGAAATTTGCACCTTCAAAGATTCGCACTGAGTTTTGAAATTATAAACGACACATCGTCTCTTGACGGTAAATATACATACCAAGATACAGTCATTACATCAACAATTATTAATGATGATCTAAGACAAATGGATATTCATAGTGATTTTCTAACCTAATGTTTCTTAGAAAGCAGAATACTAAGAAGAAATATTGCTGCAAATTAAATAAATATTGACGTAAATAATATTGCATTCTTATGTAATATTTATTTAAGATAGAATAATTACAAAAATATTGTGTCATTTTGTGACCAACGAACTGAAATCTAATTCTAAGCATTAAATAAATAAAATAAAAAAAATTTAAAAAAAAATTAAAATCTAATGTAGTTTTATATTTTAAATTATTTAATTTTTATTTAATTATTTTATTTTTTAAAAATATTATAGAAGGCTTTGTTTTTGTGTTAGAATCTCTCCTGTAGGTTGTTCAGCTTTGCTATATGGGATTTGGGTGTTATTAACGGCATTATGGAAATCTCACTGAGGTACAGTTACAAGAGACGTAGCCACGAAGATGTGGTTTAAGAGAGATCAGTTTTCTCTTGTAGGTGCTTACTTCAAATCACCTTCTTAAATAATAATATATCAACGTTGTGGTTTGTGGTCGGGGCAGAATTCTTCCATTAATCCGTCGGATGTTGTGTTGTTGTACATGGGATCTTAGCAGAGAAGTGAACTCGAGATAACAAGGACATTGAGATAGCGATGACGCGGAAGAAGTGGACACATTCATAAAGGAAAAGTAAAGGCGAAAAGAAAGACCAAAACTAAGCCTAGGCCTAATGTAAAACCCTACCATAGACAAGCTCTTCAAACACGAATCGAATTCACACATTGCCCGTAATATCTAAGAATTAGGTCCTTTTATAAAGCGCTTTTCTCTTCTTTCAATTTATGAAACGAAGAGTTTTATCAGTAACTTACCACTAGTTCTTGAAATGAAGCTTAGTTAGAGTTTAATTTGCACGGATTGCTAGTATTGCTAAAAAATTATTTTCAAATTATATAAAATAAGTAATCATTGAAATTTATTTGAACTTTATAAAGTTTAAGGAAGTTCTTTTTTGTTGTTGTTACATTTTATTAATCTGATGAACTTAAGTTTCATTGGTTATTAAAAGCAGTTTTATACCGTTAGTTTTTTGCTAATTTTTTTTATAGCGCAAATACTTTTTTCTTTGTGACATCAAGATATCTAATTGATTTTAATTGTGCTGAGTCAGGAACGATAAAAATAAAGTGAAGTTAAAATAAGCTTTCTATTATTATTCTCCATACAAGTATGAAATAATAAGAGGCAGTACAAAATGTAGGGATATCAATGGTTATATTATAGTTTATTAATGCTATTCAACATCGACACTTCAACAGTTCACTAAAACTTCCAGTTTCTTTTAGCTGTCACATATAGTTCTAAATGTTACATAATTTTATATAGTCTTCCATTTGTGAGCATTCGGTTTCCACTATCAAGATTCCAAAATCAATCTGTTTACATTACAAGATGAAGAAATCTTGTGCTTTTCTGCCTCGAACTTCTTCTGTATGAGATTTCCAAAGCGTCAGATTTCATCAAACTCCAAAAGGTCAGGCCAATCACCTTTTCCTGCAATTACTGAATGTCTTGCTGTCTTTCTGTGTTCGGATACAGCAATATCGCTAAAAGAAAACTTTATCCTCGGTTGACTGGATTTTATCCTGTTAAAATTAATTTTTCTTTCCTATCTTGGAGCCAATACTGCGCATTTATTTTCCTTCCCGGTAGACAAGTCATAAGGTTAATCCCATTTGATGACAGATTTGCTGTCACGATGCACTAAGGCTTAAAGATTAGGCTTAGCGGCTTTCCATCATCGAATGGTTTTTCTCGTGGCAATGGTCAAAGGAAGGCAGAGCCATCATCCGGGATTGTAATTAGGATCAGACAAAATCTCTCAACAAAGCCTTCCTTTCCTCTTTCTTAATTAAGGAAGAAACCTGTTTTAAAGTTTCAAGAAAAGATATAATAAAGATTAAGAGATCTGAATTTCACTTTTCTTCAGAACTTTTCCTGAAATTGCAGCAAACAGAAAAAAACAAAAAGAATGTTTTCAGATTAAGAAAAAAACTCTTCTAACACTAACTGAATTTAAAGTATAGAATTTTTTCTTAACGGATAATGCATGTATAGAATATTATGGATAGAAAATATATTAGAACCATTGAATTAAAATTGATTCTTCTAGTTATTTGGCTTTCGAATGGAATTACTATGCACAATTTCGAAACTTTAAGCGTAATTGAAGATTGTACTCCATCTTTGCGAATTTCAAGTCTAAACCCATTTCAACCTAAATAGGCAAATTATAAAAAGTGCAATTTCAGCTATTCTCAAGAATTAGATTATTCATTTCAATTTCTATTTCCCATCTGACCACAATGTGAAGGAACTTAGTAAAGGAAATCTAGTTTATTTTTTTTCTTCAGACTTTTAAGTAAGAACTCGTTTTGCTTTGGAGAGCTTAATTAATTTTCACGAAATTAATGAGAGATTTTGGAAGGTTTCTGGCAAAGTGAATCTTTAAAAGAAAAGGTTCCTCACTGTTAAAAATAAAAGGGAGTAGCAAGGTTTAGTATATCCATATTGAAAACGATGTAAAGATGACGGATGATTCTGTATTTTCTTTATATTCTTCGAATATGAAGTAGAAAACGAAAGCGTAATAATGTTTCCCTGTATTAAAATTTATTAACGTCAGGAGTTTTGGTTTTCTGTTTACTTTGTTATCATTCTAAGGCTTTGATAATTTATAAAAATTATGTTATAAATCATATATTATAAATGTAAGGTGTAATTATTTTGACAATTAGGTGAATTTAAATACGTTTTCCTTGCACTATTTTCTACATATTCTAACAGTAAATAAAATGTAATTGAAAATTTTAGAAGCGGCGCGGTTTTTTTTTTCATTTCTTTACATCTAGTAAGTTATTCTGTGCGTATAAATAAACCATTTTATTGTATGAAATGGCTTTTTAGCACAAGAGCATGCAAAATATCACGAACTAAGATATAAGAAAAGCTTCACCTAAACATTTCATTAAAAGCATTTAAGTTTTTAATCTTATTTATCAAGAAGTTTTTAATTAACATCTTGGAAAGAAGCAAGGGTCAGAGAAACGTTGCAATTAGAATTGCCATTCATCAAACATTGCCAGTATCAAAAAGCTACGAAGAGCCTCCGCCTATCTTTCTACGAATAACTTTAGTTAAATCTCGAAATATTTGAGATTTCTAATTGTTTTGTCACTTGCTTTGACAATGTGAAACTACTAAAAAAAAAGCACAGAAAAATATACAAAAAGGTCTTAGAATCAGAACCGTATCAAAAAGTAATTATAAAAAAATAACTTCTTTGTAATGTGTTACAGTGTTGATGTAATCTTTCTTCAGCAATTCAGCAATCCAATTTTAAACAACAGTGTTAAAGTAGCTTCGTACTGATAATTATTCGTAAATTTTATTTTATAAGTCTTCTATTTTGTGGTTTAGGCGGCGGCCTCGCACGAGGCAAAGATGACGAAACCTGGGTTCGAATCCCGGTAACGGCATAGATGTTTCCTTTCCTTTCCTGTGTTTGTTAGCCTCTTCTTCACTTTCTCTTCGGGTCTGAAGCCATTTCCTAATGGCTTCCTGAGGAAGGCAACGGGCAATCACCTCAGTATCTTTCCCTAGACGTTTCTATGGAAACTGCTGAGTTCCACAGAATGCGTACTTCTGTGCTCGGAGATAACACTTAAAACAAAAGTCTTCTACAGGAAGTGTACTTATCATATACTTGCCTGTGATCTTTATATCTGCGTCTTAGCTATTCTGTTTAGGATTTATCTCAAGATTGTATTTATAATTCTTATTAGTTTTCAACTAGAATATACTTTTAATTTTGTTCAAATACCAATAAACGTAAGTGCTTTTGTTATATCAAATAGCTTAAATTTTATTATATTATATTATAATTTTAAAAATGAATGCAAGATAATAATACTGAATACTAATATAAGACTAATATTACTAATACTAATATTACTTTTCATGGTCATAAATTAATGTAGGGATCGATATATTTCGTCTTACGATTGAGAATAGAGAAATTCGCCATTATATCATTATTTTTTATCTAACTCAACGAAATTTAATGCAACCGATATACATTTTTTATATATATTTCCTGAATAATTTTAATATTTAAGTAATAGGAGCCATTTAAACAGCAAGATCAGCGTTATTAATTTCAACAGAACTGTTTATCACGCAACAATGAATAACAATGTCTAAAAATTAATTATTACATGTTATAATTGAGCAAAGATTACATATAGTCTATAGTTTAGCAGTTTCAGAGAATCATTCTCATCCCCACATTCTAAGCACATATTAACTTATTTTTACTGGAGGAAGTATTATGAATGCTGATATTATGACGTGCTGCTAATATCAGCATACTTTGATAATTTCAGCAACAATTAGGCCTATGTCTTAAATATAAATCGACTCGTACAGCTTAATCTCCCTTTCTGATTTCCTTTTCTTTATTTTAATTTTAATTTTTCTTTTTGAAGAAGGTTAGACAGAATTGATTTAAACAGCTTCTTATGAAATAGTCTTTTCATGCTGCATTGAAGTTTTAGAAAGACATTACTTTAAGAAACGAAGCAACTTTAATAAATTACGCCAGTCTGCGATGGGAAAATAACATCTGTCGCCTTGTATGAAATCACAATCGAGACACATGAAAATATCGACTGTGACTTAAAAAATAAGCATTTCGACTAAACGTGATAACAGCTAAGACAACGATAGAAGAATTAAAGAAGCAATTGAATGGTGGTAAAACTCTAAGTACACTTAAGAATCATTTATCTTATTCTTTAAGAGGACTTCTTTCGTTACTTGCTTGTGGTCTTGTATCACTCCTGTTTAAAGTTAAGACCTATTTGGTAATTGGCAAATTCAACCATTGGGAAGGATTTACACCTAACACAAAGAAGACTACATGTCCCTCCTGAAAGGAAAGACGGACTACAGGAACAAGCGTCATTGTCATTAAAAATTGAATGCTTTCAATGCGATGTTAACAAAACACAAATTTTAGAATTAACTTCAACTTCAACATTCATAAAAGTACTACTTTTTTTGAAAACATATACAAATAACTGAAGGCAGAAAGTTAAAAATTACTGAGTTAAGACTAACAATTTAAAATTTTGAAACTAGGTTTTACTTCTCTATTTAATGGTTATTCAAATTTGGAAAGAGATAATTAATTTTCTCTTTTTTCCGGTTATCTTTAACATACGTAATTGTTTGGTTTTTTTTTTCTTTTTTTTCAGCTTGGATTTTTAATTTTAATAATTAACCCTTAACTAATACTTTCATTTACAATAAATTTAAGTTTACCTTTTGGGAATGAATGCTTATCAAAATAACTATTCTACTCATTCATTCGTTCAGCTGAAGACGACCTTCCAGTATTCCGTGGGTCGAAACCATTCTGCTAATAATGTTTTTACTATGTCTTTGTTCTTTTCTGCAATGTTAATTGTTTATAAATAGAACAGTTTTGAAATGTGTGCATTATTTTTTAAAATGTTGTTACGATTTATTATAAATTTTAAAGTATATCAAGATTAAATTCTAGGAGAAGATGTAAATTAAAGTTCGTATCATCAACAGAACAGTAGGGGAGACCGGGGCCAAGTGGACCTAGGGGTAGAGTGGACCGTTGATTTTAGTAATTCGTGTAAACGCTAGAATGCGCCAAAAATCGGAAAGAAGGTTGGTGCCATTGTGGCGCTGCTACCACAAAAGCGTCAGTGAATTCGGCTTATTGGTGACAGTGAGGTGATCGATTGTTTTGTTTTTGTCCAGGTAAGTAAATGTTTAGTGTTGTTTTTACTTTAATATTGCCGTTCAGCGATGCATTGAATAACATAACCGTAATATTCATATTAAAGATGGTAATCTAAAGATCATTTTAAGCTATAGTATGAATTGAATACTTAAAGTAGTCGATAGTTACAACTGAAGGAAACGCTAAAAAGGCGATGGGGCAGAGTGGACCGAACGAAACGGGGCACATTGGACCAGTGGTCCACTCTGCCCCGCTGTTTTTACAATAAAATATTTTGGCACTTTACATTATATTTTTTTTTATATTATATATTTATTAGGCCTATTATATTATATTATATTACATTATTAAATATTATATTTTTTTATATATTTTTTTATGTAGGCTATCATATATTGTGTGTGGCCTATATTATTAAAGGATATTACCCCTTTAGTAATTCCTCTCAGCAAGTACCGTAATAGGGGAAGACTTCGCGCGAAGGCATCTTAATCTTCGAAAATAACCAATTTATACATTTAAGTGTTATTAAATTCTAATTAAAAACTATGCAAACTGTCACGTTGTGGAATTGGCAACATGACACGATTAAAATCTTGGTCTTTGAGGGAATATATTTTGATTTTTAATAATTGTATTGTTGTAATTATGTATTTGAATTTTTGTATTTGGTAAAGTCTTGTATATTATTATTGTGATATTTCATGGTTAAATATTATTTTAATGATTTGAGCTTATTTAGAAAACAATATGTGCGAAAGAAAAAGAAAAACTTCGAAAAAACAGTTGTGCGTTGATTGAGTGATCACGTGGTTTTATCTGTTTCGTTTTCCCATGGGAACAAAAGAAGAAAAGTTATGTACACTCTGGCGGGAAAAATCAGATCAGTTGATGAATCTGAAACACACGGGCAAAAAGTACACCCAATCAGTCTAAACATTTCAGGAGAGGGAGCATATTCTAAAACACACACAATTACATCCCTAAGTGAGGTGGATTCAATGTACGCAGTGCAAGAGATGGACCCATAGTTCCTGTGTAGCCAGTGATATTCGGGGTTTATTTTACGAATGCCTCAACTGCAAAGAAGATTTCTCTAGTGAAAGTGATTAATTAATTCAATGTAAACCTATTTGATATTATTCATTTACGACTTTCAACTGCATAATGATTATTTTAAATTTTCACTTGAATATGTAATACCTTAGGTAGTCTATGTTAAGTTAAACTTAATTTCATGGTATTCTAAATGGAATGTTATTTTATATTTAATAAAAAACTTACTTTAAATGTTGTTATTCTTACCCGGACCAACGTGCCCTATGGGGTGGTCCAGCCTGCCCCGTGGTCGGGGCAGGTTGGACCACTCTACCATTTTTGCTTTGCGAATTAATATCAATTTTATTTATGAAGGTAATGAAATGAAATCAAGTATTTACATTCTTGAATAGTTTCCGATTCTGACAAAAAAAATGCAATGGAAAATCTCTTAACAAAAAAAAGAAAAAAATTCAACAAAAAAAAGTGGACCGCTCTGCCCCGGTCTCCCCTATTTAGTGGAGATGACAGATCCAGTACGATACTCGTTCACCTTTCTACTTACAAATTGAAAATAACAGGAGCTATAAATATAATGTTTCTACATATTACTTCTAGACTAAATAAAAATACAATCATAATTCCAAAACAGGAACCAACCATCTTACGTATATTAAGGATTTTCAAAACACGATTTTGATTTATATCCAGACAGTGTGATAGTAATACTGCATTATTTTATTGAAGTTCTAGGGGGAAAAAGTCTCGATTTTTCATTAAAAAATGTAGGTTGTTGTTACTCACTTAGAAAATGGTAGATTGTGACATTTTAGTCATCTTCCTTCTTCCCAACTCCAAAATAAAATAAAATTAGTTACAGTCAAGAATTTAAACAAACAAAACGTGATAGATGAACTCTAATGCTCAAAGCATTCTTACAAAATAATGATCAAATCTCGGACCCAAATGTCTTTTTTATAAAATCACTAATAAAAATGTCTTTTTTATATGAAAATCACTAATAAAAACGTCTTTTTTATATGAAAAATCACTAATAAAAATGTCTTTTTTATAAGAAAATCACTAATAAAATAATGGCCGATTAGGCTATTCGAAATATTGCATAGGAGGATGATGTAGTTAAAGAAGTTTGTGGTAATAAATAATTTACGTTAATTATGAAGTATTTATTTATTTATAATTAGGACTTTTAAGTCATAGGTGTGAAGCTTTAATTTTAGTGCATTCAAGATTTTTGGCTCTGAAATTTTCTTCAAAGATAATTCTTCAAATTTCTTCAAGGATAAATCTTCAAATTAAAAAAGTGATCTGGACTTTACTCAACGATATTAATAGTGAAGTGGACTTTGTTCGAAAAAAGGACTTTTCAATTCAAAAAATTGTCTTCAATAAAAAAGACGTTTTTATTAGTGATTTTCATATAAAAAAGACATTTTTATTAGTGATTTTATAAAAAAGACATTTGGGTCCGAGATTTGATCATTATTTTGTAAGAATGCTTTGAGCATTACAATTCATCTATCACGTTTTGTTTGTTTAAATTCTTGACTGTAACTAATTTTATTTTATTTTGGAGTTGGGAAGAAGGAGGATGTTCCTTTTCCCGAGATAGCTTGAAAAAGAATAGGCCGATTAGGCTATTCGAAATATTGCATAGAAGGATGATGTAGTTAAAGAAGTTTGTGGTAATAAATAATTTACGTTAATGTATACATATTAAAAAGTTTTATAATTAACTTTTCCACTTTTTAATTGTAGAGCAGCTGCAGAATAAGATTTTAGGATATGTAAAGAAAACAAAAAGCTAACTAGGCATAGCTATTTTACCCTGCTTAGCATTCTTCCCATGGTCTAACAAAGACTCGTGAGAGATCTGAGAACGGTAATGCTATCAGTCTTCAAAATTAAAAGAAAACATGACAAGTTTTCTCAAGCTCTTATGTCACTGCTATCGTCGCTCAATTTCAGTAAAGAGGGTTAGTAGCCACCGACATCTGTCTAACTCATTGCTAATATGGTTTTCTTGCATAAGTTATTAAATTCGAAAAAAAAACAATAGAAGAAGAACCAAACACAAGTTTATTCAATTTCGTCTTTGTATAGAAAATGAAGAATTTCTATCATCTTTTCAAATTACCCATTCCATTTTCAGCGTTACCATGTTATTTTGTCATTGTATAGAAGCAATTAAGCAGAAGACCTACAAAGGAACAAAATCTTGATGACGGAAACTGAGAAAACTGTAGCCATTTCAAAAGTGGTATCAAAATTCTAATAAATTTAAGCAGTACCAGCTACTAATTATAAATTACTGTAAATGTGTTAACAATTCAAGCTAAAATACTTTTAAAATTCCTGATGTGTTTTGACGGAATATTACCATAGGTAATGTTAAACAGCAATATTAAAATTATGGTAGGCAATTAAAAAAAGACTATATTTTTCAAGTCTGAAGAGAATTCCTGATGAGTCATCTTAAAAATGCAGGAAAAGTCATTTTTCCCAGTTATTTAAAACTGGAATTACATAATGATAACTTCAGCTTTTCAATTCCGGTGTATTTGTTTATAGTCGAAAAGGAATGCGGTATTTTATAATTTACTGAGAAACTCATCAAACCTCTACATAGTTTTAGGTGAATTTCTACATCGAAGATGGCCCAATAATGAAAACTAGATTTTGTAACTTCTGCCAACTGAATAGTAAGTAGGTAATTTCAGAACACGATTTACTTTTTCATTACTAGATACTAATTGAATATCTCAATTGAATCAAAAAATAATTAAACAGCATTTTCATTACGCTGAATTTGAGTCTCATATTTTATATAAATATGAACAGATTGTATTAAACTTTACAGCGTTTTTTATATCATTTGCACTAGTTTTACAATTTTTTTTCACGAATTTTAAGGAAATAAAGTTTTTCAGCAATAAAGATAAAAATGGATTCATCTTATTTTCGTCTAACAGATCATTTAAAGAAAATAATAACATAATATTTAAACATTTAAAGAATTTAAATAGAATATTTCATCTAAGATATATACAATTGTACACACAATAATTTAAGAGGTAAAAATACATATTTACAATATTTACCTTTTAAATTATTGTGTTACAATTGTATATATCTTAATTCACATATGTTATAACACACGTAAAAACGTTTTTAAGAAAATAGAATATTTACCAAAATCTAAAGAATTCAAATAGACTATTTACTAACATCTAAAGAAACAAACATTTTCAAACGAAAGTAAAATAAATAGAATCTAGAATCTAAACATTTTTTTCAAGTCTACAACCCTAAAAAAAATTTGTAAGAGTTTAGATATCATGTCGAGCAAGCGGAGGTTTCAGTAATGTTCAGCTTTAGATTAGATTCTATTTTAGTTACTCTTGTTCCAATTCAATCACAGAAAGCTTAATATCTAAGAGTTGGTATCTAAGATTCTTTTGTTAGGATAGTTATTACTTCACTGAGATGTTCTACTCCTAATCCATCTTGATATTATTACATGCATGCAATGTTTCAGATACAGCTACGTTTTAATGGTGAGAAAGATGCAAGTAACTTTATAACAATTACAGTTATTGTTTTATAATTTAAAACTGATAGCACAAGGTTTCATGACGCACAAACTAAGTCTTAGTTTGACAATAATCTGCAAAAACATTTATTAAATAAATTCTTAAATACACAATGAGTGTAAGGAAAGTGCTAAAGTCTCCCACTAAAGACCTGTATTGGCCTTTGTGATGGAGAGAAGTAAGATTCCGGGAGTACCATTACCGATGGGAACAAGTTGAGGTCGAGCGATTTTAATTCCTGGTACTCATTTTTACAGTGGGTTGGGTGAACTATAGAGCCCATTCCGAGGAGAAAAAAGCTCCACCGGGATTTGAACCCGAGTCAACCAGCCCCCAGCTGTTGCATTACCACTGAACCACAGAATAGCTGTTGATTACTTTCAGTGATGAACTAAAGTAAGTTTTCTTAATGCACGCATATCAGGAAAAAATATAAATGTATCATACTACTATTACAAAGCTGAAGAGTTTGTATTTTTGAACGCGCTAATCTCAGGAACTACCAGTTCTATTTGAAAAATTCTTTTTGCGCAAGATAGCCCGTTTATTGAGGAACGTTATAGGCTATATAACATCACGCTACGACCAATAGGAGCGGAGTAGTAAACATAAACTTCAATCAACGGGTGCGGCGGCGTAACTCTACACTCTCCAGATGAAACATTATCAAAACGTGCATTATTTCATAAGGTCTCAAATTTGATTTGTTTACGCCCCTTTTGATTTCACGACACTCAACGGCGTAATATTCTATCCAGATAAGGTCTTGACTTGCCCTGTGTTTTCTCTCTTTACTAAACTCAGATTTCCAACCCTATACTTCATTGTCAATATGTTGACGACTTTTCATGGTCGTAACTTCGAAGTTATTAAAATATTTTGAGTAAAACAAACAAATTTCAAAATATAATCAACTTAAAGTCTCTTAAATGCCATAATATCAACATACACAAAAAAAACAACAAAAGTTGATTATCCTTTGAGATTTGGTGATAGATTAGGTGAAGCTCAAGAATTTGGACAATGGAAAAAAATCTTCAAAGTTAAGTAAAAAAGAATGATAAAGAAAAGAAATTTCAAAATATATTTAACTAGCATGGTAAAGTAAACCATAGTTTAATAAAGTATCATAACAATCTTCCTTTGTTACAATTACACTGCATTCTATATCAAATATTACATCATTTTATATATAAAATAGAAGAAAGAAAAACACCTGCCATTCTCAGTAAACAGATTTTTTTTTTATTCGCAATTGTAAGAGGAAGGTGCAATCAATAATTCTTTACAATTCTCCGTCAATCCTGCAATCGATACGAAATGCCTTCCGGAAGTTCTATAATTGGTGACATTTGTGAAAGTTCGATGTCACAACGATTTTCTCTAATGAACGAAACTGAAGAATGAGAGCCACCAACATTGTTACACATGATTGCAGCTAGAACAATCAGTGTCATTCTCAGAGCTCAAAGGTTCTTCAAGTCTCCAATGGATGTCAGCACTTGAACACAAGACTTGTAAATAATTGAGCATGTTCAAGTTCACTTACCACTCGACAATGTGCCTTCAAAGGAAATTTTAAACCATTTATGTAGTAGCAAATGGCTTGAAAATTGTTTCACGGTAACAAATTAGCAGTACAGCTTCAAGAAACCAAAGAATCATCAATATTCTATAAATGCATTTGTAACGTTCATAAATGCTGCTTCAAGGAGAGCAGATGACCTGATGGAAGTTGATTTCCACAAGGCTCCAAATTGGCAGAACTTGTTCAAGTCAGCTAGGAACATTATGATTATAAAAATGCATCTTTAGAATTAACGAAGAATTTAGCAAGAAATCTG
>JAFIDM010000001.1:114146150-114171028 GCA_023159025.1 Thereuonema tuberculata | reverse complement strand
TTACCAGTTTCGCAGTAGCAAGCGCTACGCTTTCTCATTAAAAAAAAACCTCCTGCCCTAAAATAATGTCGATTCAGACAAAGAAATATTGGTGGCGCCATCTTGTATTTTGTTTCTGCGTAAATACTGTTCCTGTAGCGCTGTTGGGATGACACAGAAATATTCGTAGCGCCACCTTGTATTTTGTTTCTGCGTAAATACTGTTTCCTTAGCGAGTATTGAGAAATGTTGGCGGCGTCACCTTGTATTTTGTTTCTTGCTTAAATGCTGTGTCTATTGCGCTGTTGGGACGACAAACACCCAAATATCCGTAAACCCGTAAAATTTTTGCCTATTAATAGTATGATTAATTGCCATTTGCTTTCATACAATGAAAGTAACTTAGATTTAAGCAACTCATTTATGTAGATTTGTAGATTTAATTTTTTCACAACGTTTCCAACGTTAATTTTAATCGCAAATCACAATATACAATATACAAATGGAGGTTTCTCGTTTTTTCACGACTATAAAAATAAAAAAAATAAAAAATTTTAAGGAGCACGTTTTAAGGAAAATAGACTGTAAGTTTGTAAAAATATAAAAAAAATAAAAAAATTTTAAGTAGAATATTTTAAGGAAAATAGACTATAATTTTATAAAAATATAAAAAATAAAAATTTTGAAGGCGAATATTTTAAAGAAAATAGACTGTAAGTTTATACAAATATAAAAACTGAAAAATTTTAAGGAGAACATTTTAAAGAAAATAGACTGTAATTTTATAAAAATATAAAAAAATAAAAAAAAATTAAGGAGAACATTTTGAGGAAAATAGACTGTAAGTGTGTACAAATATAAAAACAAAAATTTTTAAGAGAACATTTTAAAGAAAATAGACTGTAAGTTTAAATAAATATAAAAAATAAAAAATTTTAAGGAGAACATTTTGAGGAAAATAGACCATAAGTATAGCCTATACAAATATAAAAACAAAAAATTTTAAGAGAACATTTTAAAGAAAATAGCCTGTAAATTTATACAAATATAAAAAATAAAAAATTTTAAGAGAAAATTTTAAAGGAAATAGCCTGTAAATTTATACAAATATAAAAAATAAAAAATTTGAAGGAGAATATTTTGAGGAAAATAGACTATAAATTCTCTCAAGATCTTCTTATAATACATACCAGTTATTAAATACAATTAAGATTCAACACAATATGTCAGAATTCGCTGAACGGAATACCAATCCATTCCCACTGTCTTCAAGCACGTAGTCCTAAGATCTGAAATGTTTAAAGCGAAGCCACTTGAAGAGCAGTAAGATTCTTAAATCCTGTAAACGTTACTCCTTCGTAAATTCCACCTTAATTCTAATGTTTAAGTAAATTCGTTCCCGGAGGCATTAATTCGATTACTTGAGAACAACTCAACTAAGAAAGAAATAACGTTTTCAATATTCTTCAGTTCTGAAGTAAAAACTTTGCACAAGAACACGACGAAGGAAGGAAAAAAATCCCTTCTTCGATGGCTTTTGTGAGAAGACAAAGTGTCTTTTGCAATGTCTCTCTCTCTCTCTCTCTCTCTCTTTTCCTCTTTTCTTTCTTTTTTTTTTATCTTTCTTTGAAATAACATTTTCTTTCCCCTTTCGTTTTAAGAATGGAAAATAAAAATTCGCTTTTTTTTTAGATAACGATGTGAAGAGGGAGAGAGAATGACAAAAAAGATTAGAAGATCCGTCGTGTAGAAAACCTGGTATATTTTTTATTCTTTTTTTTTTTTAACTAAAAAAAAAAAAGAATCAGGTGAAGGGTCCCAAAAGTCTTCACCTGTTTGTATTACAAAAAAGAAAGAAGAAGGTTTTTTTTTTCCTTTTTTTTTATCTTACATGCAGTGGTGTCTTTCTTCACGGATCCGTTGACTAAGGCAATGTGCCGTTGAAGACACGAGACGAAAGGAGAATATTCCCTCGGAAAATGCTTTAAGACTACCAACACGTTACGAGACGCAGGAAAGAGACATTATGGAAATGGTATAGCATCAAACGAGACAGAAATATGAGCAGAATTCAAGTGGCGGAAGAAGCTGCACAGCGGCTCGTGCTTCGGCGTCTTGAGTCTTCTATGAACTCAACCTTACAAATTCTCCTCTAAATTATTTACACCGCAAATGACTGACCAGTTTCAAAAGCATAAACAACAATTACGTTCCGTAAAATCTTTTGTTTTCGGTTTCGCCTTTTTTATTTTAGAGAGCCTCTTTTCTCCTGCGGTTGTAAAAGACAGTTTCATGAGACCGTAAAGAAAGTGCGAGTGGTTTTAATCTAAAGGAGTCTTTTGTTTAGCACATTACAATGTCGTGATTTCTTACTGTTTCGGGAATTTTATGAATCCCTTTCCCAGCATGCAGATAACATATGGTCAAAGAGACAAGAAAAAAAGAGAAAGATACAGAGAGACGGCAACGTATTGTTAAACACTACCCAAAAATAAAACTTCACTTCAACTTTAGTTCATAAGTAATAAGAAAATGTTGATCTTATATTAGTCAAAATACTTATAATTTTGAAGCGTGCACACCCAGGCTTAAGGTTGTTTTTTTTTGGGGGGGGGGGGGTAGGGGAGGGAGAGCTAAGGATAAAAAGCCCCATTCAGTTGTAGGGCTATTAAAAATAAACAGTTTCAAAGATTCCTTTCCAAAATAATAAGATACAGACATGTCAGTGATTTCATAAAGGTTTTTCTTCTGGTTTTTCTTTATATCTTTATCTTTTTCTTTATTTATTTTTGGGTTCGGAGTGGGGGGTTCAGCCCCCTTAGCCCCCCCCCTCCGGGTGCGTCATTGATTTTGAAGCCTTAATCCTTTCAAATACTTTTTTTTTTAATTTTTATAATATTTTGTTTTCTATCGGCAAATTCATATGAAAAATTTGATATGACGTACATTTTATTAGATTGTCAAATTATTAGATCCTGTTGAAGACGATTAGCTGAAGGAATCTCAACGCCTTGAAAAGCATATTTCTCCTCTCCGATCGATTTTCTGTTAATTCTTTTTCCGTGTCATGTACATCGCAGTTTATTCTCTACCTTTCTTTTTCTTTTTTTGACAAAATTAATATCTTGAAAAGGTATTAGATTCCAGGTTATTCTCGATCACTAGGCAGATCGTAAGTGGATTTTGAATTTTCAATGTAATATTTTCTACAATTACATAACGTCCTTATAAAAGTAGAGACTGATTTCAATATACGTCATTTTAAAATAAATTTAAATCGTCTTAATTTCGTAGAAGACTAATAATACATTAAAAAAAATACTTATACATTACAAAAGAAAAACATATTATTTAAACTTTGTTGTCATCCTTAACATAGAATCATTTTATGTCATATTCTTAGGTGATATGAATTCACTTACTAGTAAACCGTCGTAGAAAAATCAGTTACTAAAAAAGATTAAGTTTAGAAAAATTTTTTGAGTACCGGTAACCTATTCAGAATGGTTTACTTACCATATAAAAGGATAAAAAAGGGAATACAAATTTTTCGATGGTACATTACTGAAGTAGCAATTTACTGCTCTTTCAGAAGTAAAGTCGTACCTCTACATTGCCATTTTTCTATCCCCAAAAACACTGTCAACGTTAAGCTACAGTTGTAAGATCTCAAACTTACATAGACTTAAGTGCTTTGAAGGTAAACGCTACTATCTATTATTTTCGTGTAACAGATATTAGGGTTGATATTAAAGTAGATTGATAGCGTTGATGGTAGCAATGATTAAAGTTCCTATAACGTAAGGATACATGAAAGAAAGAAGGAAGAAACCTTTCATGTATTCTTGCATTATAGAACATAACAGTAGACAATTTTTGTCAATAACATAAAAGTAGTCGAATCGAAATAGTCATTCGATGATGACCGAAAGCAGATACTGAATTAAACTTTTGAAATTAAGATACTTGCAGAATGTCTTGTTTTGGTTTGTTAAATATTTTATTTTCTATTGAAATATCTCTACGTTCTTTAAATCATATAGAAAAAATGACGGCAACAAAAAAACATTAATTCTGGAAAGATGAATTATAAACTTATAAGAATACCTTGCTACTTAAAGAATAAAGCAAGAAAAAGTTTATTTGTAAGACAAATTTGATGTAACTAAGAAAGAACGCTTCCTATTGCTTTTACCTGGGGCAAACAGTGATGCAATTATAAAGATTTGAAGCTGCTTCGAGTTATCAAGGTTATTTCGAAAAATATCTTTTCTGTTAATAAACTAACATGATAATCGGATTGCCTACTTTATAATAATTTGATAACAATGTTACACATTTCTTGAGTCTGCTACGTTTCTAATGACAAAAAAAAATAATAATTTGTCATTCTTCCTTTAGGAATAATTCCTTCCTTAATACTAGGAAATTATGTTTTTTAATTCAAAATTACACTTTTCTTTAAATACTCCTTTTAATTGTAAGTTCCCTTAAATGAACTGCGTAGTTTCAAGGAGCTACAGACCCTGTAAAATATTTGCCTGTGCTATCTAATAATTTAGAAGATTTGGCATATATTACATTCAATAGTTCAATGATTCGTTTCAATGGGAGGAACTTTAATCATTGATAAAAAGCTTAATTAAAAATATATTTATTTTTTCCCTAAGTACAGATCCTCTAGAATATCACCAAATCAAAATAGCTTCCACTCAGTAGCCTTTATCACAACTTGAGCTTAGAATAGACAGCAACCGATAAAATAGAAAAATGAATCAGACTTGTGTTTCTAAATGCTTAAAAAAAAGCACCTAGGCTTAGTCTAGAAGGGATAGTACATTAGATAAGAATAAATCTTTCCCTGAGGAAAGTTTCTTCTTTCTTGCAACTGGAAGCTACGAAACAAACACGGTTATCTTAAATTTCAGGATACGTTTTCAGTTTTTCAAATTGGAAAAGCTTCCATCCACGAGTCTTCGTCGATTGAGGATTTTAGGTTTCTCAGAAATCGATAGAAAAAACTAAAGAACAAGATTAAGAGAGAGACAGAAAAAAAAACAACCAAACAAGAAAAGCATACGATTTTGCTTACTAAACGTAAAATTAATACAAAGTTTTAGAATTTTAACATCATTGAAAACAAAACAAAAAAACTTTATTTTTTCCAAATGTAAAGTAACACATGATGTAAAAATTGAATGTTGCATGTAACCAGCAATATTCGAAGAGACAGCAATCCCTTTATATACTTAATGGTTAAAAGGCCATAACAGACCATGCAGGCTCACCAGACGATGGAGGTTGAGGCTCTCAACGATTCGCGACAATCGGGATGAAATTAGGGATAGTGGTCAATTCTATTGCCTTTTCAACTGCATTTCATACATAAATTCTATAAGCAGCATTTACGAAAGAAGGGTTGATTGGTTGGTTGTGCATTAGCAGTTATAGCTATGCCGCGCTAACAAAAGAAGGGAACTTATTTATGTTTTAGTGTACGACGATATTAGCTCCATCTAATTCCACTTAATCTCTTAAAAACTCACAAATACACGCACACACACATACACACACACACACACACACACACACACCAAAATTATCAATATATCCAACTTCATCAACCAATACGAACTCAGTAAAATTAAGTGAAAATCTTAACCTGAAGAAGTATATATATATAACATTTCTACATTTTATTCCTTGGACACATTGTAAATACAATACAATGAGAACCTAATATATTTTATAAAGTCTGTCTATACGAAAGCCACGAATGTGAATCTTATAAAGTATGATAGTAACCCAACTTACAGTTGAATCTATTGTTTGAATCCTGAATAGTGCCAGATGTTAATTGACGAAAAGACATTTTTTTCTTCATTATTGCATGCCGAACATTCCCTCTTAAGTAAATGAAATCAACAAAAATCAAAAAACTTTTTTGATGATTTAAGCCTCAGCAATGATGGATTATATTTCCCAATAAGAAATAGAAATAAACAAAGTGTAAAAATAAAAAATTAAATAAAAATAATTATATTTAGGGAGAATGACTAAGATGAAATAATATAACAATTGGTGTTTTATTCCTTAAAGAAGTGCCAAATTCCGTATTGAGTCAAGAATATTTAATGTACAATATCATAATATTTACTAGAGAAAAAAATATTGAGATGTCAATGTAAATAATTTGACTACTTTTCTAATTTTGAGTTTTAAATAGCTGCTTCACTTATCTGATTGTTATAAATCTGTCTTTTTTTAAAGAAATAAAAAAATTATCTAAATTACATTATTTTTACTGAATGTGATGAGGGAAAGAATTCACTTCCTTGGATTGAATGTATGAACTTCAGTGAATAACAGTTTTCGAGATGGTGAGAAGTTTTCAAGGATAAACTGAGGTTTGGCAACTAAGATCACTTCCAATACCTAGATCTCATTAGATAAAAAAAAAGTAAAATAGAGATTTCATCTTTAGTGGAGATCTTATTTTTTTTGGAGGAAAAAGATTTGGAAGCTCAAGTTCCTCCGTCATTTTGAACAAATATCAGTTCAGTCAGATAAAAAAAAGAGTTGAGAGATCTTGTGTTGTCAGTTGATGTTGATTGGTTAAATCTATCCCCTGTTGACATATCCTATGATATGGAACAGCTCAAGTGTTTAACGCGAAATGTATGGTGAGGAGGGTTTGAAGCGAGCGACTGGGGGCGGTGACATTCCCATCATCCATCAGTTTCTGTCAATAGCAGACACTTGCAGCTGAAATGGATTCCTTCCATTTACCAAATCCTCCACCACCGCTGTTGGTGCATGTTTTAAGACAAAGGCAAACACTGGGAACTTGAGGCTTGACCGGACGAATCCAGTGTCCACTAATTGCTGCTAAATGAGACTATTGTCTTTAGTAAAAGCCTAAAGTACAATTTGGAAAGAGAAGATGGTAGTGGCCATTTCTCTCTGTCTCCAGGCTTATTTTCTTGGTGTAGTTGTTGTTTTCCTCTCCTTTCTCTTGCCCCCGCGGTGTTAAGTGACATTTCACGTGACAATAAGTGAGTATCCTACGTAAGTGCTGGCAGGGAGTTGACTTAATTAGATAAAGAAAAGAACCTTTTGTTTTGAAAATGCAGTTGGCATAAAAATATTTTTTTTCACTTTATTATTCGACTCTTTGAACTTTAACTTGGAGAAAGTCAATCTAACGATTCTTCCCTTCGGATTTCTTTTTGGTTTCGCTACTTGTTCAAATTGCATCACAAGGTTTCTCCATTTCCGTCTCTTAATGTTGGATATGTTTGGTAAAAGATTTTTCATGCAGTTCTTCTATTATTTCTTCTTATTTTCGGATCTAAGTTGAATATATTACTCTGTAGCATCAACTTCTCTAATCTATCTTCTTAAGATCAAACTTCATATGATGCCTCTGAACTGAAAACTTTTATAATCACTTGGATAAGATTTTATGGTTTTGTTGATATACATTGTTTTTTGAATATTTAGATCTATTCAGAATCATTTTAATACTTATTTAATTTTAGCACCTTCACAAATGCTGTCTGAAACTGAATTTTATATATAAAAAAAAAATACCAGATACTGAATAAGTAAAGAAATAAAAAAAAAAACAAATAGAAAGAAAAGCAGGCATAATGTCTTTCTTTATATTTCCTTAAGAGAGATAAGTAATCCAGATTAGATTGAAACGAATCGAGAATCTGTTACAATTATTTAATAATAATTGTTATTATAATATTATTGTTTTATAATATTATTGTTTTATTATTGTTGTTGTCGTCTTTTATTTCCTTGCATTTAATTGATGATTATTGTTCATATATCACTTGCTGTAGTTACTCTAAGCTCGTTCCAGATACCCAATGCTTCTTTAATTAAACTGATAATTAAGAGATTTTTCGAGATGGGTTGTAATCAGGTAAAATGACCACAGTAGGCCATATTACCAAAACGAGGAATGTACTGGACTCATAACAGACGATAAATCTGTATTTATTTGCTACACATATACCCATGATTGATATTTTTTATATTCTATGAGCTTTGATCATTTAATTATTTTTTTTTTCTAACTCTGTGGATATACACTTGATCTAAATTGTAACTTTGAAATAATTTTTGTTGTAGGCCCCTGGAAAGTGTGAAAATTTTAATGAAGTCAAGACACATTTACTTTCAACCCAAAATTAGTAATCATTAACAAAAAAATATTTTCCTTAAATAAAGAGATATTTTTGAATTTGGCCACATTACCTTCACAAGGGCATGTTACCTGCACAGTGCAAGCTTTTTTAAAGATTAAAAAACCCAGAACCTTTCGGTTTAAAAAAAAAATCTTGAAATATTTTTTTATATACGCCTAAAGAGCCAAAGTTCTTGTCTACACATTTTTTTTTATAGTGAATACCATAATCATGAAAAAAAAAATATTCAAATTAAGGTGACCATATTATCTTCAGGTACCTTACATTGATATCAATTCGATATAATGTTAGAATTCATATGTATATACATAAACAACTATAGTGCTATAAAAATAAAATTAACTTAAAAATAAAACAGAAAGTTATCTCTAATGAATATACTTTACATTATGATGCTGCTAGCAATGGAAAATTCAATTTTTAATATAATAGTATAGTATGTAATAATGTCTAGATGTAATAATAAAGCTGATACTTTCTTTTGTATGCGAACAATGCAAATCAATTTTGAAACAGTTCAGGAAACTGTAGAATGTAAGTGGCTTATAAAGATGGTAGGGATTTGAGTTTGCAATTAATTTTCAGAATTCATCTTTGAAAAGAATATAAAGGACTTCATCTCTCTCAAATCTAGAGAGATTGAAAGATTATGTGATAAGACTGTTTGATTTTGATAAGATAATATTCAAACTTAATAGAAGACTTAGCAAAGAGTATTTGTTACTATAACAGAGCATAAAGAAGTAAAAGAAATGAATTCACAAAAACTTAAAAAAATGAGTTGAATCTGATCCAACAGCACTCTACATAGGGTGATCAAATTTTCAAACTAAAAATACGAGACACTTTAATGTATCCAACACTATTGCTTGTATGAAGATTGATATCTTGAAGGAGTTTGATATTCTGCTTAAGTGCATTGTACAAATCAGTACAGGATACTTCTTGAAAGTGTGTTTCCACAAGAATCGCAGCATTCAGTTTCAAACTGGAATCTTTTTTTTTTTTTCATTAGTCCATAAAGCATTTTCTTAAAGCGTTATCTGGAAATTGCAGTAAAATACGGGACAATTATGCATCCCGTATTAACTGTATCAGAACAACGGGACACAACCTCAAAAATTCCGGACAATCACGTAAAATACGAGGAGGGGTGGGCGTCTGGCCACCACATCTCTACAGCATATAGATACATGTAGATTTGAAAGGAAGATCTACACAAAACTGAACTATCAAATAGTTCATTTTCTCATCTATGTTACATTGAGATCATATATAAATGAGAAGAAATATCCTATGAAGAAATGAATGAAATTTAAATCGCGTTCATGACAATTCCTTCAGCTACGTTAAGAACAGTTTGTCTCGTTCACCGTAACTCGCAATTAATGTTTTCATACTAACCAACGTTACGTTGATCTTTTCTGAATAAAAAATAATACTGGGTTTTTTTTATTTATTTTTTTATATTTCATTAGAAAAAAATTAGAATTTATTAACCATCTATCTTGAATCTTATTAACACTAAAAGATATTTTCAGTTTTTTGTTGGTTCTTTTATATTAGAACAATAAATTATGTCTCAACAAAAAAAAAGAAAGTTAATTTTGTTTACACAAATAAAGGTTACATGAAATTATCATCTATCTTGAAACACTGTTATTTAAATGTGCATTACTGTTGAAAGAAGAAAAAAATGCAAAAGTAGGATTTAATACATTACGAAATAAAAAATGGTTTTGTATTGAATAAAGTAAAGAAACAGAAGCTTTACTTTATGTACATTTTCAGCAATGAAATAATATTTAAAAATTAAAACTGCTAATACTTCATCTACTTTGCCTGAGAAACCTTATGTCGTCACATGAAAAATTTTTGTGTAAAGAAAGAAAATCGTGACTGATACATAATTTTTTATTGATTTACAAAAACTTAAAAATTTTAACAATGAAATAAAATAAAATTATTTAAAATTGAACATTTGAAGAAAAAAAAAGCTCAAAATATGGTTCTAAGGTTAGTGGATTACTTTGAACAAACTTTTAAGATTTTTACGAGGATAGTACTTTTTCTTTCAATGAATTTTTATAAATTACAATCGTGTGAATTAGTTATTTTATTTAATATTTTTTCTTTAAGATTAGGTAGCTTTTTTTATTTGTGCCTAATTTTAAATTTATTCCCTAAATTTTATTCTTGATTCTATTTATTTCAAGCACTGAAACGATATTTTTTTTAGCATTGTATCTTTATTCTGACGCAGAGTAAAAAATAAAAACTTAATAGTTATCTTCATTAATCAAATATGCCTAAAAGCTTCTGGTAAACTACTTACAATAAATAATTTGAATTAAAAATAGTTATTGAATCGCAATTTGGCAAGGTTAGTTTTGAACTGGTGTATTTTTCGGTTATTGTTTTGTCTTTTTTTTTTTTTTTTCAATCAAAATGATGCTTCACTGCTATCAGTATGAAAACATTTGTATTTACTGATTTGCAAACAATTAAGTTGTCCTAAGACTGTTAAAATATCGTGAATAGACTTATTTGTTTAGTTACATAAAGAATTCCATCAGCATCCTGCAGATGTTGACTGTTTAAGTAGATGTTTTGCATTTTGACGATGATTTATACTTTGGAATCGGACACTGGCTGTGCATAATAATAACTATGCTTTGCAGTTGCTTCAAATATTTTCTGAAAAAAATACGAAAACCCACAGTTGGGCAATCGCTGTAGTCACATAGTCTTCATACGACCTTTTTTTTTCCTCGACCAGAAAAATCCTGAATGAAATGTAATTCCAAGTGATTTAACGGATTACGATCGTCTCGTCAAATACTTCTGGAAATTGTCTCAAATTGTTGCAGAAGTCATGGCCAATACTTATAGCTTTCGCCGGTAATAAAACGACTGGGCTCCAGTTGTTAAAAGTGAAGTATTCTTTCTGTTATTCGAAAGTTTGAACACTTTCATTTAACAAGCAAAGCGACAAATAGTTTTAGAATTCCGGTCATTGCAATTCCAATGTTTGTTTGCTAAGTTAAGCTTTATTGATACAAGGAACAGAATAAACAACATTTAAATACCTCGTATATTAAGTCACGTTTAAACGGAAATCTCGGCAATTGGCAATATGCAATTGGAACCTAATTACACAAACGTGTTTGGTCGGAATTTGCTATTGCAAATATGGATCAGGGTCTATTAAAAAGAATAACTGCCTATGTTTCTTAGCATGGCTTTCTTTAAATATTCACATCATTTCTTTATCAGAGAAATGTATTTGTTTTCTTGAACTAATAAACTGTTTGACTTCACTGAGTAATGGAAGCACAGAATATTGATATTGAAAAGAAATAAGTAGAATCAAACATTTTCATAAGACTAAAAAAAAGCATTTCTTTCAAAAAGACGAGACCATGAATGTTCCTGCAAAGTTTGGCACTCTTAATGGCTTTGCGCGTCTCTTGAGTAAATTGTCGAAAGTGAATGTAAGCGATGTAGAAACTTCTCCTGAAATGTAACCCTCCTTCCTAACCCCGAGGCGTTTTTGGAGCCGTTTTTTGCCGTCTCGATGGCCATCATCGCGAGGCTGCGAAGCCGGTCCTACTTGATAGCCCTAACTGCCACTTGGCACTTATTGATATCCTCTAAAAAAAAGGTAAGCGCTGTGACCAATGCGCCTTCCATATTCTTCAAAGCAATATATCGATCGGCAGACGCTCCACCATCACCACCTACACCGTATGCCTCCTATCGATCCACATAACTAAGTATGATTTATTCTTTTGCTATACATCGGAGCACTGCCCTAATTGGCAGATTTCTTGGCTGTTTCCTTTTACTGGGGAAGATCGAAGAACCCCATCTGCAGAGCTGGTATGCTGAATTCTTCACAACCTTTTGTTTCATAAAAGATCAGGAAAACTTTTCCTGCCCTTCTATATTAAATCCTTTCAGCCAAAAAAAAAAATACTTCACAACTGGAAAGAATCTAGATTTCACTAAAAGACAAAGTTCACTTGCTATTTTTTTGTCTTTTTTTCCGTTAAGAAAACAGTGAGCTTAAGATCACAGAGAATAATTAACTGAGTTAAAAACGTGAAAATGCACAGTCTACTGTATAGAATATTTTTTTTTCAGATCTAATTCGAAGAACTTAAGGCTTACGAAAGAAGGCTTGGTAATTAGAAATTTACTATGATTTAATTATGTTAATTAAATTAGGAATATTTTTTTCACGTTATTTCTAATTAGAATTAAAGTAGTTTTTAAAGATCCGAATGTAGTAATCATCTTAACATTCAAGCATAACACCATTCCCAAAAAACGTATTTGAAATTTCCATTCGTTCGTATTTAATGCTTTTCAAAATAAAATCATGTACACCATTTAAACTTCCTTGATCCATTTGTTATGCAGCTTATATAAAAACCATGTATATTAATATTGTAAAATTTCAAAACAATCAAAAGGGCAACTTTTGGATTGATGAATAATTTTAAAATAAAAATTAATAAAAGTAACTGAAACTATAACAACAGCAAAACTTAAAAACTAGTAAATAAAAACAATCCTTTAACATGATTTTAATAAGAAAATTGTTAATAACAGATAACAGTTTGTAGATCTTTATTTCACAAGCGGTTAACCGATATCAGTCTGTCTCCTGATCGGTATGTTCGAAATGGATAGTTTATTAATTCAATATTAACAGCAATATTTACTGTTTAAATGTCATCCATATATTTTCATTAAAAATTTAATTTTCATTGCATTATTCTCTTCATTTCGGAAGATGGCAATAAATTTTGATATGATGAGTTGTACCTATTGCAAATGCAGTAATTCGTTAATATTTCAAGATATAAATTAGAATTAGAGAGAAATGTTTCTGGCATTTTTATACATCTGGAAGGTTTGATCTTGTTACAGTTTGATGCATTATGAATGTATGTCTAGATCCGTCATGCATGGCACAATGAAAATAAAACGGTTAGGGTAATGGCTTATTACTGATAAGATGATTATTTTTGTACTTCTAAATACATTTAAACAACAATGGGTGAGACCAAACTGTTTACCAAGTGATATCCTGGAACAGCTGTTTCACGCTCTTTGGCGACGATCATCCAAGAGCAGTAACCAGTAAACAATGAGGTCTCAGTACTGAGGCTAATAGAATAATCTCGGAATCGCAGTGGCGCCTCAAAAGAAAAAATAAACAATAATAAAATGAGAAAATTCATGTGCATATGCCATTACTGAGTTTTTTATTGTTTATTTTTGCTTTTTGAGGCACCATTGCGATTTCGACGATTATTTCTAAATTTATTTCTTCGCTAAATATTAACATTTTCCTTATATGTATTTCTTAGGACATTTATCTCATAATACATCTTGGAAAGTTGCTTACTTTTCTTTCTTTCTCTATTTGCAATCTAAAAGAATACGATTACGAGCCTAAACTTTCTTGTTTGGATATTTCTTAATCCCAAAGATTTCGAAAACGACAAAATTTAGAATAAAATTTTTCATCAACTTCCACTACTCCTAAGGGAAGATTAAAAATTAATTCTCCTACAGCAACAAACCAGATACAAATCCAATTCAATTTCTTAAGACAAATCATGGGATACGGTCGCTGCGCATTGAAATCCACACACCAACAAGAATAAATATTCTAATTTCATTTTCCACGTACCAGCAACATAGAATATTCTAATGAAATATAATAAAGTTTATCCATTAGAACGTTAGTTTATCCATCTAAATAATGATTATTTTAATATTAAAAAAGGTCATCATTGAAAATTAATAAATGAATAAATCTAGCCCAAACTATTTTTTAAGAACGAATATTTGGACTTTATCTCTTAACTTCTTTTTATCGTGTTTCTTGTACTTGTAGCATATTCTAAAAGAAATCTTAAAGATGAAATGTTTTCAAATTGAAACAAAATTGAATCTAACAGCTATTTTTGGATTCCCAATATGCCGTTACCCTTGTGGCAAATATTTATTTGCCGTAGATGAACACAATGCAATGGATTGTTCATTGTTGTAATTATAATCAAATTTGAATTCAAAATTACAGAATCTTTAATTTTGTTCTTCAATCATTCAAAAATATAAGAAGTTCAACATTTGTGTGATGAAAGAAATAAAATTTTAGATGTTGTATAGCTGTGAAGATATAAATTATTATATTAAAGTTATTAAATTATTAATCAATAAATCAAAAAGATATCAAAGTAAACAAAAGATTTCGCCTCTGAGCTGTCAATAGTGGGAGTGTGAGACGGCCGTTTTGTCCTCTTTATGGACTCATCAGCCACACAAACCCTCTATCGAAAGCTCAGATCGTGAGACCAAGTAACGCACACGCACTCGCCTGTGGGTTCCCAATAAAACAAAAGCAAAATAAAAAATCAAAACAAAAGGTTTGTTCACTTTTGGTTTATTGATTTATTTATCACAGGCACGTTAAAATTTCTTTGTTATTAAATTATCGTTTGAGTATCAAACTATTCGAAACATTAATATTTTTAAATTTTTAAATAATTATTTTAATCATAAACCTCCAATCGTTGGAAGATATTTCAATTCCTATTTTCGATTATTGGAGACTCATGAAGTCTAACCGAAAATTCCATCCACATAAGGTGGACAAAATTAAAGTACTCTTGTACTTAAGTCATAAATGAATATTAATAAACTTTCATAAATATTAATAGAGAGTCTTAATCTTAGAGAAGAACTGATAGCATGTACATGAATTTATAACAATTGTTAAACTACACAATTTAATTACAAATCCTAATCTAATCAAATCGTAACAAAAAATACCTAATCGTTCAATACAGTTATCATGTAACAGAGAATATGCTGGTTTGAGTAACAAAATATAATAATATATTCCATCGTAAGTAACTTTAATTATGAGGGAATTTTTATGTAATCTTTTACTGATAATTTTACTTTTATAGTTATAAACGTTTAAGAAATTATGTTTATTATTTATTTTTCAAAACTCTAGTTTTTGATGATGGGGTTTCATATTTCAATATCCGAAATATTCATCCAATTACATCTCTGTAAAGTATTAAAACTTTGTGTGTGTTTTTTGAACATTGTAGTTAGTACTGCACACACGTTATTTTTCCATTTCTGACATTAATTATCGTCGAGAATTCCTATATTTAGGATGCTCATTATTGCTTTAAAAGAAATAAAAAATTACAATAATTTTTGTAATGATGAAATTTTTCGAGTTTAGCACTGTTGAAAATGAATGTTTCAAAAGATGGCAAATACCTTTACAAGTCTCTCTCTCAACTAATAATTGATCGATAATGGTCAGAAATCATTCAAACGGAAAGATTAGATTATTGGCTCTTGAATTCTTCTCGTGGAAGGATTCTTTCAAAGCTGCCCTCTAGCGGTGTTCAAAGAGGAAATGGTAAGCATGGATTGTTCCAGTTTGGCTTTGCATTTTCCAAGGTGAATGTCTTAGTTACCTAGTAACTACAATGGCTCATCCTGAAATTGATTGTAGGACCCTTTGATGGATGATCCACTCATTAGAAGAGTTGTTGTTGATCTTAAATGAACTCAAAGTAGGAATATTTGGAAACTCCAGGGAGATTTCAATACAGCTCTTTTTAAATCATCTGCATTATTGATAATTGTCAATCTTGTTTGCATACATATTGTTTTAATTTCAAGCTCTCACCTGCAAAAAAGCATCTTTGTAAACGTTCTTTTTTTTTACTTTCAAATATTTTTATATCAAAATTTTTAAACATTAAACTAGATTTTTGTCCCAGATTTTCATTATTTTTCTCATGTTTTTATTTTGTAGTTTAAACAAAGCATGTTATAATTATAAATGACTCAAGCTTTATTTTTCATTTTTAAATTCGAGTTCCAAGCCAAATTCCAAGTATATTGTGGAAATGGGTTCATATATTTATTATGCATTTCGATTGCTTTCAAGAGATAGTAACTAAATTTAGATTTGTTTCTACAAGAGAAGGAAGAGTTTTACCACATAATTATTCGCATTACCAACATTTATTTTTAATGAAATCGTATTTGCTCAAATGGACCAGTTTTCAAAGTAAAAAATCCAGAAGACCATTATTGTTATTTCTTCGATGTCACTCAAATTACTTAGCTTTCAGTTGGATAAGTCATAAATAAAAAAAAAAATACGTGACAATTATATACTTTTCTTTAGATGTCTAAGAATTGTAAAATCTACTAATTTATCCCAGTTTCCGTATAGATATATATTTTTAGAATAATGGTATTTAGCATATTATTAGGTTATAAAAGTATTGATCATTCCTGCGAATTCTCAGAAATAAACATATATATAAATATATTTAAGATTTCCCAGGAATGCTCAATACTTTTCTACTAGTGCTTGATACAGTTTAAATGAAATTAATTTGCGATATATAGTAACTATGATAAATATATATTTTTCATATTCTTTTAATTAAAATAGTAGTTATTTGAAGTTATTTGAACAATTCAAATCAATATTTCAAGAATTTGTAATCTTATCTTTAATAACTTTTTTATGCTTTGAAATTATATTTTAAAAAAACCTCTTTGATTAAGAAAAAGGTAATATAAGGTAATTAGATTTAATATCGAAAAAAAATACACACACTCCTATTTAAAACACTGATTTTTTTTTAAATATAGGATTAGCATTCAAACATCAGACAGTTTCGTTCCGCTTCTCTCACCTTCCTCATCCAAATTTTCTTTAAATCTATTCCTAATTGCTTCCTTAAATCCTAATTCCTGCAATTTATTCCTTCTATACTAAAACACAACAGAAATATTCTATAATTGACGATGTAGTTTAACGCAGTTGATTCTTCGTGCATAAATAAATGTAGCGTTTCCAAGAATGAGTTAAGGTGCGAATACCGGAATTACTGTTGTATGAAAAACAGTGCAAAACTTCCGCAAAACTATTACATTTAAATAATTTCCCGAAATTCTAATATTATGTAAAGACGAGTTTGGAGTGATTTACAAAGCGTTATTGCCGTTAAAATAAATGGAAAAAAATAAAAAAATCAATTTGGCTTGCAAGTTTTCTAAATATTCAAAAATCGTTTTACAATAAAGTCACAGTAAACTTATGTTTTTCTACATAATTTATGTTTATTTATAGCGATAATAAGGGTTTTATATAGTAATTTTGGCCTCCATGGATTCTCTCAGAATCAACCATTACAATTTCAGCTTCGAAGTATTATTGCTTTATCACGACTTCTGTGCGTTATGGTAACATATTTTTTATTTCTTTTTGTCTTTACCTTCTTAATAAATTGTCGAATGTGTATGAACAGTAATTTTTCTGGTTTAAAATTGCCTTTCGAATTTCAACTTCCTGAAAAACTTTTGTGTTATCTGGATGCCTGACTGAAGAACTAATATGCATTTATTTTAAACCTTTTGTTCTGAAGTTGTTGGAGTTTTTTTTTTTAATTAATCCTGTAATTGTTATCATACAGATAAAATCATTTATAAAAACATAAGACCGAGCAAAGGTAGAAATGGTGAAAAGCTGAATAATTTTTCTTCTTTCTTGAAGAGATTTAATTATAAAAAAAATCCCCTTTTGGAACACACAAATATTTTCCATGAAAAAAATTCCACAAAATTAATTTTAAAATTAATTAAATATGACATTTTAACCAGTATGCTTTAAAACTAATTAAAGTTAGAGAATAATGGTTTTTGACAATGGTCCCTTTAAAGTTCAAATTTTTCATACATAAAATGCATGCAATGAATGCATTAGCCAGATGTCTCTTGCGATCTGGCTTAGTTCCATCATGTTTCTATTGAAATTGTTCAACGGACGATTATAAATATCAAGAGCTGTTACACCAGGAAAGAGGCATCGGCAACCAGAAGTAATTATTTCGTTTTGAGTAAACAGCAATAAAAGCTCCAATCGCTTATCTTTACTACTGTATATTTCAAATAGGTTACGGTAGTTAGGAGTCGAGGAAAAAAAAGAATTGTGATATTTTGTAGATAAGGTAGTCAAATATTTTGTGACTTTAAGATTTTCTTTAAAGAACTTTAAGACTCACTTCCACAGTTCGATGTAGTTATATAAAGAAATAAAAATTCGATGGATACACTGTTACCAAGACGATATTCGAAAAGGATAAAGAAAAAAGAAGGAAAAACACAATATTAGGTAGAAAATCCGAAGTGAATCAGCTTGTCTTCAATTTTTTTTTGTGAAAACGGCTAGTTTGGACCGATTACTAGTGGGTCAAACTGTCTATTCGAAATATATTTTCATTTCATGACATTAAATTGACCTCAATGTCAACAGCTGGCATATTTAGCAATGAAACTGCTAAAGACTTCGATGAGATCCATGTATCTTCTTACTTTATTCTAGAAAGTACAAAGGTTACCAAGCCTATCAGTTTTAATTTTCTTCAGTGGAAATAACAGTTTATGATCAAATAAATAACCAAGAGTTTTTTTGTTTTTGTTTTTATTTAATTGTACAATTTAATTTTTCGAGTATCGCACCATCAACCAAAGAGGAAAAACAAAATACTATACAAAAAGGCGAAACTACTACACAGTAGTTGGCAGCTGAATAAGTTAATATATAAAAACACATTCACTTTTTTAGATTTATTATAAAGTTCTTTTTGAAATGGTTCACTGATGCGGAAATTAAAATGAGCGTAATGTATGTATAATTCTATTTATAAATGTAAGAAGAAAAAAGAATTCTCCACAATGATTTTCGTTACTATTTCAAGAAGCAATGAAATGCAATGAAACCGTTGTATGTACAGTTTCTTCATAGCTTGAAAAAGACTTAAAGGAAAGAAGTTAATGTCTTTTGTCTAACAATTCAATGACAGAATTTTATAATTTATTATAATTGATTTTATAAAAATGCATAAATCTTGTTTCATTTTTTTTGATTATGCGAATGGGATGTAACTAAGCTTTCATTTGGGTGAATTGGTATGGAAAAAACACTTCGAATTTTAACAAGTCTTCCTTATTTTTATTTATATTCACATTGGACCAGAGCCTGTCTGATAAGTGCACTGGCAAGTTACAAGGCGAAGCTAATGGTCGCTTACGCTCTGAAACACACTGGAAGGGGTAACAAAATGAAATTTCAAAAGAGAAGTAACTTGATTATAATAAAGCTTATATGTATCATATAACAATACATCAAATGTAAAAGAATAAATAATAAATTTCTCGCATTAATCATCCACCAAGAAATGGAGAAAATATATAAGGTTACTAATATTCTTCTTTCATTTTAAATTCGTGTGAAGTGTTTAATTTTAAAGTGTTCATTCTAAAACGTAAAACAGCAACATTACAATTTTTTAAAACATTTACATTATAACTTTAAAACTACTTAAAAACAAACATCCTTTTTTATTGATAAAATTTTACTTCAAATATTTTTCTTACATTCTCAAAGTTCTAACACCATTGTTACACTGCATTTTCACTTAGTTTTAATTCACTGAATTGTAATTTCTTTATTAAAATTATTAATAAAAAAAATTGCTAAATATATAAACCAAGACTAAAGACCTTCTGTTGAAGTTATTTCCTCTTCGGTAGTGTTTCAAGCTTTGCACTACAGGTCAGATTACGAGAAAAATGCATATTTAAATTTATAAATAGTTTTCAGTTATTAATGATCTCTTTAAAATCAAAACAAAAAATTCTTAATCATAATATAAAATAGTTGGGTTATTAATTTGACTCTGTAAGACTAATTTCTTTAAAATATCGCATGTTTGATCCTTTTTTCTTTTTTTAAAGAAATTGTGGGAGCTCTACAAACAAAACGTCTCCATTTTTGTTATTAAGATACCCGCCGAAAATAAGCGCTCCAGATTTGTATTCCTCACTTCTTAAAAAACACTGATAATTCCTGCAAATCGAAAATTCTATTTTTGATAATCGCATAAAACCACCAGTAACTGAAAAGATTTAATGTGTTATTGGACACCGAAAGAAATCGATTTAAGTTCATTGTTTCGTAAATTTTTCTATGGAAATTTTCTCATCTTCAAATATCTGTATAGGTATCCATGCGGAGAAAACTTCACAATTAATAGATAGGATTAAAAGATAGGTCATTCCAAGAATATCTTCTCAAGAAGATCCCTTCACTCATCTTACATGGAGAGAAACATATCTGCACACAGATTTAATGGGTTCAATTTCTTTTGGAAAGCAGCCTACAAAATACATAATTTACCTTCACTCTGAAAACACTTGAATAAATACTTACATAAAGCAAAAAAGATTAAATTTGAACAGAGACAGTTATCTATTTATACAGTTTGAATTTCCTTGCACTTGTAAACGATTGTACTATTGAAGGATTCTATATTGAAAATTGTTTCTTACAATCAGCTTTAAAAAGAAAAAGGAAAAAAATATGAATCAGAAATGCTTAGCATTTTATGTTCCTCTTTCTCTGTTCTCCATCCGAAATTCAACGAGATAGAAAACAAAAATGGATTCGCAAAGCACATGAATCACTTCTGAACGAAAAACATTTGTGCATGTATGTTTTGCTAAAAGAACAAGAATTTAAGTCCAAGCGCTCTAAATGGTGGAACAGAATCTGCACTCCATTACATTCAAGTGAGATTTTTTTTTTCTTTTCTTCTCTCCATCTCGTTTTTCATTTTCTATTTTCCCTCCTTCTTCTCCTTGTTTCTTCTTTTCTTCAAGCCAAACAGCTGAACTCCCGAGAACTCGTAACTTGGCGGCCGCCATCATATGTGCAGGATAATCCGTGTGTCAACACCTCTCTCTGAAAACGTCGGCTGTCACGAATAAAAACAGGTTGTGGCCGAACTTTTACAGGCTTTCCGTGCAGTTTACGAGCTCAGGAGAACCGTATAAATCAGCATTTTCGTCAGAATAGAAGGCAAAAAATATCAGGGAAGGTTCAGATTTATTCCGGTCACGAAATAAAGCAACGGAGCCACTTTTTGCTTTCAATTCTCTTTCCGCCATCTTTGTTATGGCGAAAATGTTTTCTTTCCTTTTTTTTGAAAATATCTGAAAACGAAATAGAAACACGTGCAAAGACCAAATACAAAGTATCCCCCTCCAAAAGACGCTGATAAGCATTCTTTGACACTGAAGGCTTTTGAGGACATTTCACAGTAACTTAAATCGACCAAAAAAAACCTACTTTATCAACATCAGTGTACTGTATGAAAGCTACATTAAAAAGTGTTACCAATTATTAATATCTATATTTATCTTCAGAATTAAAATAGAATTGTAATTAATGTTAAGCAAAATTACTAAGGTTGTTCGAGTTCTCATAAGTCATATCAGTGAAATGGTATTGTGAATAACAGTAATGTACAAGAAACTAAAAGCTGAAATTCAAACATAAATATCTAAATTTCTAGTGAGAATGAAGATTTTCGTATATGTATTCAAATTTCAGCTCTCCTTCCAAGCTTGCTTCCTGGTGATTTATTGAGATTTTTCCAAGAAAAAATAAAAACTTAAAATTTTTTACGAAGATTCCAGTTTTAGGAAGAATTTTAATTTAATTTTCCAGAAGTCAGTTTAATTTTTGAACGGCTATAACTTAGTCATTTTAGTTTCAAATCAGACATTTATCATTAAAATTCAAAAAGATGCAGAAAACTCAAATGAATTCTCTCAACGGCTGTAACTATCATTCAAACGTAAAAACAATTTTAATTTTATACTTTTCAACGATGTACACAATGATCTCTCGTATTTTCGGAAACAAAAGAGTTTTTTTTTTTTTTAACATAATGAAAAAAAGATTCAGAGAAAGAATAATCAAGTTCTCAGGAATTTGACATCACCAAATACTTTATAAGACATTTCGATAAACGTATGGATTTTCTGTACAATCAGTTCTCATGCGCATTTGCTAATCAGTGAAAATCAGGAAAACCGTTTGAACAATTCACACGCAGATCTATGGAAAGAGGACTGAATAAAAAGAAAAAAAACGAGAGAGCTTTCTCAGGGCTGGGAAAATCTCAGACGATTTTTGAAATTGCGTTGACTTTTTTTTTCTTTTTAGTTGAGCAAAAAATGAAATTGTCACCGACATTACACTGTTAAATATAAGATGAGAATGTTGATAATAATGTACATGATAAATGCTAGGGCATGTATGTTTTGCTAAAAGAACAATAATTTAAATTCACACATTCTAAATGGAGCAACAGACTCCGCACTCCATTACATTCAAGTGAGTTGGGTTTCTTTTTTTTCTTCCATTTTTCCATCTCGTTTTTCATTTTCTATTTTTCTTCCTCCTTGATTCTTCTTTTTTCTTCTACGACAGCTGCGAAATCCGAGAACGACCACCATTATAAATTCAGACGTAGAAGTTAAAAGATCAATGTTATTTTTTTTATTCTTTATTTTTAAATGTAAAATTATTACATTTCAGAGTAAGCAATCAACTTCAGTAATGTTTTGCTATTATTATATTTAACTGATGTTGTATAGTTTTAGGCATTATATTTTTGAATTCTAACTAAGAAATAGAAGCACCAAGATCATTTCATTAGTTATTATATATTAACGGAGAAAAAGACTGAATCGTAATTAAAACATTATTGAAGTTATTTAGCTGTATAGAGATGTTTCTTTAAATTAGTAAATATTATGAAGTAATTCTGAAAATGCTAAGTGTACATTATTATTATTAGTATTAATTTTAAGAGATTGACCTACCTGCATTATTACGCTTAATTATAAATAATATATAAATTTTAACATTAACATTTTTTTGCTTTAATTCTCCTATCAACAATAAAACCAAAGAGAAACAAAAAAAAGGATATATAGCTTGACTAAGGATATATCACAGAAGAAAACTAAGTTATCTACACATCGAGTTCAAGAATTTAGAAAATCTATTGTGACCATCGTTTTATTCTATCCATTGAGATGTAAAATAATATTTTTAGCACTTCTTTAGTTTTCGATAGACCTATGTTGTTTTCTGTGTTCTTGGCACAGTTAACGTATTCCATCTGTGAGATGTAACTTGAAATGGTTACAATAATTTATAAGGTTGTTGCATATCCTTTTAATGATCTAGGCAGGTCCAACATCATTATTTCCATGAACTCTTGTCAGTTCTACTTTTTTGGGAGAAATTTAAACTAGAATTTTAGAAGATAGTGGGAGGCAGGAAAATTTATTTTCTTTGCCTATCGGACAAATTCCACGTCCCAAAGTCACTGCGCGGGAATCTCGGGGGCCCGTAGATAAGATGCAAATAGCAGAGGGGTTCGCTACGATAAGGTCGCAGGTGCAGGTCGACATCTACAATCAGTTCCACTGAAATTGTCACCGGGTAATTTGCACTATTCTCGTGGTTGCAAATGCTACATCCACGGGAAAAGCAGTTCTGTCGCACTTCTAAAGATAGAAACAGTTAGACTGTGGATTCACAAGAATTCAGAATAGAAATAACACGGTTTATAAATACGAGGTCGAAATCAACTTCCAACAAAACCTTAAGGAAACCAAGACAAAAAAAATAACAAAAAAGGGAAAAACCGGTATCTTCTGAACCACGTAATTTACATTTAAGTTTTCGTCTGCCTGCATTTCTACATTTTTATCTCCAACGATATCGCCAGTGGCCATTTACATTCTATATTCATGTTGTCACAGCCTCTTTGTGCTTTTGTATTTTGGATAAATTTTGCACAGTTCTCTTTTTACTATCAAGATTGCAGAACCATTATAGAAACAGTGATACAACATTTTTTTTGGCCCTAGTGGAGCTATTCATCATAGGTTTAGTTAACATTTGTCTATCCATCTGTGATGAAGATAACACAGAACGTATTTGCCCTATAAAGCATAGTTGTAATACAAGTTTTAGGTTTTTCTAAAAGGAGATTCCTGCTAATTTTAGTACCAATTAATAAGGCGTTACTGATAAAAAAAAATATCGCCAAAATACTTAGCATTCAGTTCTGATACTATGATATGTAAAGAAGAAAAAACAAGCCTGGAGCTCACTACTCTGTAATATATTCTTCTCCTCCAGATTTTGACGTATTTCCTGAAAAATTTCTTCTCAGTTTTTGGTAGCCTTCAAACAATTTCTTATTTCCTAAGTTCTCAATTTCTTTTTGTCAATGAACATTTTATTTTTATCTTAAAGTTGGCACCCAAACCACATCGTGTTTATTTTTTTCCCGTTGAAACTTTTAAGTTACATAACTTTATTTAGTAATTAAATTCTGTCTACTATATACATACACACCCCTTAGCCACTATTTACAAATTCTGATGATGTTTAAAAGAGATGTTTACGAAAAGACAAATTCTGCAGTTAATTGTTTTTCTGCATGTGTTTGCTAGAGTTTTTGATTACTGATTAATATTCATCAAATGTAAGTAACAAAATAAAATTTCGAATTTTGAGAACATTTTACTACATTTAACATAACATAACATAACATTTAACATGTTATTCAACGGTTTTTTTTTAGAAAAATTAAGTTTAAGGTGTCTATACACACCTTGAATAAAATCTTATTGAGTATTGCAATTTAAGAAATGTAAAATGTTACTAAACTAAAA
>JAFIDM010000001.1:114118364-114129002 GCA_023159025.1 Thereuonema tuberculata | reverse complement strand
ATTCAATTTTTGTGCTGAAAGTTTTGAAAAAAAAGTGTCTAGTGCTGCGAACTTGTGTCAGAAACAAATTTAAATTTTCATCATATACTTCACAGATATGTAGCTTGTCATGGATGTAAAATAGAAGTAAAATGCTGCTGAAACAAATGGCTCTACAAACAAAGAAACCCATAAGCGAGTGGTTTGCCGTTAGTAGTTGAGGTTTGGGGTATCTCCACATAGTGTCGTCAGACATATCACAGACATCGTCGCAACCAGATAAACTAGACGTGGAAGATAATGCTTCTCATTCCAAATGAGTGTTGTAGACCACAGTCTAACATTGTCGATAGTAGCTGTATGGTCAAGGACAGATAACGTAATGGACTTCAGGCGCCAACTCAGTTTCGTGGCACTATTCCGATCATTATGGAGATATTCTTGGCAGCAATCACAGTTCGTCCAATTAACAACCGAAATTGTGATTGGGACAGCTGCCTTCTGACGAAGAATGCTCATGAAGCACCTGCTTTATGTCATACGGCATCAAATACACTATGAAAACTGAAAACTAAGAGAAACATCGTAAAATCATTATCCAACAAACTGTAACTGCTATCCCCTGCATCGCAGACTTTACCCCGGAGGAGCCATTAGTCTCCTTAAGACCAACAATCTTATTCTCTAGTTACTGTAACTTATTAGATAGTTTATTAGAACCAATTAGAGATAATTATTTAAACTATCTAATTTATTGATATATTGAAACGATTTTCGTGATGTCTCTAATATTATATCTGAAATCAGCCAACAGCCTTCATTTACAACTTCTTACATGACCTACAACGCCAAGAATATCTGCTTATTCGTTTAGCGTTTGTTCTTTTATCTTCCACAGACAGTATCCATTTTCATGAAATTACATTCAAATACGTGATAGAAATTTTACTAAAAAGGGTTGAAGCTAATAAAGCTGCAGTCAACTAAAAATATTATTAATAGAATCTGCAGTGAAATTGTTAGTCTTACTGTGGGATGCTGAAGTTTCTTGGCTGATAAATGAACAGTTCGCAGAGTCTGCAAATATCTGATTACTATATTTCTAGGCAAATGTGCTCACTATTCTCCAGTAACATTTCGATTCTTGACAGTGTGGGATACATAAAAATAGATGATCTCTTGTTCGGTGTCGAAGGGTTTACCTCATTAACCAACATTAGCTTCCTTAATAAAAGTGAAACATGATTTAATACAAAGCTGTCGCGTTTGTCACCTCCAACTGACCACTGACCTGCAATAATTAAGTGATAATAGGCTTTCTGTTATCGGCCAATTCCCATGTAATTTCTTTGGTTTGCCAACTTAACGATAATGTAACAGATTAATTGACTTGCTGACTAATAAAATTTTATTCCGAGTGCTTACTTCTTTATATTTCTTCCTTAAGTCTAATTATATAATTAATATTACAGTCATTAATATTAAGTCAAAAATCAAAAAAAAAAAGAAAGATACTAGAATTAAAAAAATATTTTCTAATTCAAAGCAAGATATGGACCATCTTTAATTTACAATTTCGAGTATAATAAAGGCTTTTATTAGAAATCATTTTTCTAATATTTTTTTGGTAATTTCAAGATAATTTTTATTCTCAGTTCAAGATAGATTAGGGTAAATTGCAGTTATGAAGATGGCGCTGCATCATATTGTTAAGCTTATCTTTATTGGAACCTATTCCACAGATTCGAAAAAAAAAAATATATTAAAATTAATTAAGATAATAAAACCGAAGATCTTCCTACAGTCGTATTTAATTGATGCTATCTCTAAGATTGCTACATAATCCATCATGAGTTTAATTCTGAATTTAATCCATCCTGAGTAATAAAAGGTTTTCTGAAAATTCACGTCAATTCGTCGTCTGCGTAATCATTGTTCAATGAGAATTGGAGACAGGAGAAATGGGGAATTAAAATCGACTGTTACTTGCTATACACACATGTAATTGACAGATGGCTTGAATACTAAAATATATGATCATATTTAAACTGAGATTGAATTTACACAGGAGATTGTGTAGAATTCTACCATTTCATTTTGGCAGAAGATAATTGCCACAAATTTCTTTCACACAAGAATTTAAGAAACAGAGATACAATGGAATACTTGACTAACAATCCAGTGATTATATGGATAAATGATCTTAACTCAGATATTTTCTGAATTATACTACATTACTAAAATCTTTTATTTTTCTGTCTGTCTGTCCGGCGCAATGGATAATGTTATTGTGAAAAAATTACTAAAATGAAATTTTGGTGACGGGAATCGAATCTGCAACCTTCTGATCCGAAATCAAACGACTTATCCATTAGGCCATGGAAGCTACATTCAGATTATTGTTTCTTATCACTTCCTTTGTGTGTGTGTGGCGCAATGACAGAAGAGCCAGTGAAAAAAGAAAATAACTCATTATTGGTAGCCTACTAAATTAAAATTTAAATTTCAATGTTCCTTTTTTTTTTGTCTCGCGTGATATCAAATAATGAGTTCATTCAAAAAGGAATAAAATATCACTTTTTACCATAACCGCTTGGAATCGATTCTTCTTGGATAATCTCATAATTACAAAGGAGAGACAGGGGGATGGCCTGGTTATACTGCAAAATAAAATGCGGTTCTTTGAAGACATTATTATTAAATGTCACTGAAAAGACAGGCAACACTTTTAAGATAAAACATTCTTGCTATGTATTTTCAGAAGTACTTAACTTTCTTAAGAATATCAATTAGTTTCATAAATTTGGACTGATAATTTGTTGAAAATCATAAAAAAAATAATAGTTCTTTTTACATTGTAAAACATGTGATGGGGAAAATAAAGCTTGTTATAATTATGTTACTGCTTGTTGTTTCTTTATATGTATATCATTGTAGTTATAACTACACGTATGTAACAACTACATGTATTATAACTACATATCATAATTATACTTTGATATGTATATCAAAGTACAGTAGAGCCCCGATTATCCGCGGAATCGGGTGGCAAGGGCTTCGCGGATAACCCGAAACAAGACTAAAAATGAGGTGTAAACACGAAAAAAAATATTTCAGCATTAAAAACTACGTTTTATTGTACAAAAAACATAATATGTAAAACTTTTAAAATATGTACAGTACAGTAGAAACCTTTGCAAAAAAGCAAGAGCCTGCCACTCAATAACAAATTCAGAGAAGGCCTATAGGATTACGAGCACAATAAACCTGTCGGAATTTTTCGACCTTCCCACTGTAGGGCCTATTGTACTTTCCCTGTTGTTGGCTTGGATTAAAATTGTTTTTGTTTTTTTTGAGATTGGTAATAAAAAAAAAATTCGCGGTTCTCTCGGATAATCCGCACCGTGGATCATCCGCTCCGTGGATTATTCGCACCGTGGATAATCGGGGCTCTACTGTATATATATCATTGTAGTTTTTTTCTTTGCTGAAGTCCAATCAACAGATAAGGTATTTCAAAGGGAAGAACTTTTACGGTTCCATATCCTTTGACGACCAGAGAAATTGCTCATTACTAACTTTTCACAATAATTTCTGATGAAGTTGCAAAGTGAAGAATAAAACTACGAAATTAGGTCTCGAATATCTGTACAAAAAACGCAAGTGAAGCGCAAAACTTGATTAAACATCTCACAAAGTTTTCCTTAAATTTGCTTTCATGACTTACTACAGTTTCTGGGTTGTTGTTTTTTTAAATCAAACGTCTTACTTTATTTACTAGCTCTAGATAATTGTACAATATTTTAAACTAACAATTATGAAAAACATTTCAACATTAATTACAAAAAATTTTTGCACCTATAAAAGCAATCCTAAACATATCTGAACACTGAGATACTGTTACCACCCACAGTATCAAGCAATTTACTATACTTGTAAAAATTATGTATACTATAAAATGACTTGTTTTCTTCTTTCGATAATTCTCGAAGATATACTCATACATAACTTTGTTCTCTTTGCAGTGGTTGGTAGGTGTCCGTCGTCGTCCTTTGGCATGGGTGATTCTGGCAGCCACACTCACTTTGCTGACCATCTACAATGTAGTTCTTGGTCTACGTTTGATGCCCCTCGAATGGTCGCCTACCCCCAACGATTCTCGGTCCGAATGGAACGAAGGATTACATCTGCCCCCGCCACCCTTCAATGTCACCGCAGCTTCCCTGCTACCTCTTCACTTGGACCTGCATGCCGGCCGCTATGACAACCGCCGAGCTTACCGCATCCATGACTTCGCTCTCGTCGGTGGCCAGTGGTCGCACGTGAGTGGCGGAAAGGTGTGTCTGGCGACGCAGACCTCGCTCGATCGCCTCGCGTCTTTGGTTGAGGTGGCCCGTGCCTGGCAGGGACCTGTCAGCGTCGCGCTCTTCGCACCTGACGTCGAGTTCCTTCTGGCGCTCCGCTATTTGCGCTTCTTGCGCGGCTGCTATGCTGCAGTACGAGACAATGTGAGCGTGCACCTCGTGTACCCTGCCGTGTGGCCGCCTGCGGCCGCGACTCCGCCGGACCTCGAGCTCGTGAACCTCACGTGCGGCCAACCCGTTCGCGGTCTTCAGAAGCTTCTGCAGCTCCGACCGCTTGCCATGATACAGTGGCGGGAGAAGATGATGTATCCGCAGAACCACCTCCGCAACGTGGCTCGCAAAGCCTGCCATTCGGACTACGTCTTCTTGACGGATATCGACATCGTGCCTCGCCAGGGACTAGCCGTGGACCTGGCTGCCTTCCTGCGCAGGCCGGATCTCTGCGACAGGTGCGCCTATGTAGTCCCCACCTATGAGATAGTGGAGAACTTACCATTGCCCCGCAACAAGACGGAGCTCCTGCAACTTGTGAAAAAGAAACGAGCGCAGCCATTCCATCAAACGGTGTTCATTCACAACCAGTTTGCTACAAATAATTCTCGGTGGGAGAACCTTCCTGAGGAAGACACCATGGCTGCCGCCTACCGAGTCACCAATTACGAGTTCTTTTATGAGCCATTCTACGTGGCCAAAGATTCAGTCCCACCTCATGACGAAAGATTCATTGGTTATGGATTCACAAGAAACACACAGGTAAGTATCTTTACGTCTGTATTACTTGTAAAGAAACCAATAAATGTTTTATATTTAAATATTTGTACATTTAGATTAATATACATTGCTATTAGATAGCCTCATTGTAATTAGATAGTAACTCAAAAGTGCAAATACAACTTTACATCATTTCATCTACTTTTTATCAACTTTACATAAGCAATTATTATTTTACAGACTGTTCAGCGTTATTCGGTTTGTAAGGTTTGTAGGTAGTTTCTGTCTTAGTCTTTTAATAAAGGCACTGTTCTAAAATTTAAACTTTATACTGGAAGCTTTATTTATAAGCAGTTTTTCCCATGACATACAACTTCTATTGATTAAAGGAATTTCAATACAGAGTTCTTAAGCCAATTTTAAATTTAGGTGACTAATAACTTTAATAACTAATCAAATTAATGATTTACCTTCTTCCATTAAAATTCAAAAGGTAGGAAGAGATTGATACTACACTCGGCATTGCTTTCTAAAACCGTCTATGGTGAACCACTTATGGTTTCAGCAATGAACAAGATAACACGTGTACAATGGTGCCAAGAACGTCGCGATTGGACATTGATAGTCCGATTGGCCCGATAAATACCGATAAATTGATTTGTGCCGATGAAAGGTGGAGAGATATCTATGAAACACTGCACTCAGCCTGAGTGGAATCTGAGAATCTACTGGTGTCAATATGATATAAGGATAGTCTGTTGGTTTACACTGGATCCATCGATACCACAAGATGTCATTTCAGTGTCGTAACCGACCAAGTATATTCCGCAAAGTTGCACTTTTTCCTAGAATGTGATGGTTTTCTGTCATCTTTCCTGTTCTCTACTTTCGCAAGACTTCAATCCCATCCACAACATATGCGACGCAATGCAAAGGACTGTCAGTATGACGTCGAATTTTTCCTTCATCAATGATTATAGAGTTGCACGAATGATTACCTTCGGATCGAAAACGATCTCAGACATCTCTTAGCATTAATAACGCGTCGAAACGTTGGCTAGTAACAAAAGGCTCTACTGAATATCAATGAAGGATCGTAAATTTTTGTTCAGTGAATATATATATATAGAGTGATTCAAAATTCCCTGTACAAACTTTAAAGATAGGTCGGGAATACAAAAATAAACCATATTGATAAGGTCCGCAAACGCCACCCTGTGTCCGAAACGCCACCCGCATATGTTAAGGGGAAGCACATTAATTGGACAGTGTGAGCCATCGTCATTTGAGAAGTTGACTTTTTACAAGTAGGATGTATCGCTTCACTAATTTTACAAGTAGGATGTATTGCTTCACTAATCCTGAGAAGACAGATATGTATCTAGCCTATAGGGGCAACGAACGGAAACATGATCGGCTGTAGGATTGTATCGTGAACGGTCCCTCAATAGATGTATGATCAGTCATGAAACGTCTTACATCGATAATGCGCTACAGTCGTTTTAGTGTTGTGACTGGCAGATAATCAGTCATGGAAGGGCCACTGCCACGGAGGGAACACTGCCTATTTGGAGTGCTGTGCATCAGAGAAATGTTCAAAGTGACACCCCTCTTATTATACACAATTGTGAGCATTGACCGCCGCTATCGTGCAAAAATGCTTGGTGTAGTAGGATGGTGTTGCAGGTTTCGACAATTCGTTGACGCAGTTCATTGACTGTATCGACAGGTGTGGCATATATAAGGCTCTTTACATGGCCCCAACAGAAGAAGTCAATCGGATTAAGATGGGACTCCTACTCATGGCCAACAGCCAAAACACTAAGCGCCCCAACACTAAACTACTGCGCCGTATCGGTGCAAGACCGGACACACATTACTTAATGAAAACTTTGTTTTCGTACCCTCTATCTACCATATTCTTCTGTAGCGTAAGATAAGAAAAAAACTCTGTATATATGAATAGAGCTGCCAATAATAGAAGATAGTTTAGATTTAGAGCTGTAGAACAGACAAAAAGGAAAAAAAAAGGGAAAAAACAAAGCCAAGACCGATAAGCCCTGCCTGACTATCCCAAATGGTAGAGATACAAAAAATGAAATTGACAGCTGATCTATTCTAATTGTAAGCTATCTAATCTGTCATAGCATTACAGAAATGATTATGAAAGATAACTGGTAGGAGAAGCATTTTGTAACCTTTATTCCAGTATCTCAAACTTACAGAAGCAATATAAAAAGAAGCAATACAAAAAAAAAATCCAATCTAAACATTTCATGCTGTAGGGCTTCGAGTAAATCATTGGAACAGATAATTCCAATATCGTTTTGCTTGACTCCGCAGGATAACTGGACAAATGCCGGCCATAAAGTATCTGAAGAAGTAATCGAATATGATGCTTGCTTTAGATAAATAGTTCAATCGAAAAGTAATCAAGGAAACTATCAAAGAACTGATTTGATAGATATTTGTGAAATATTAATTTTCTGTGATGGGTTATGTCGCATAAAAGTATTTGATCTCTCAGTAAACATACATTTTCATAGGAAAATTGCTCAACCACTACCAAGGATTTTTAATTTCTAACTTGTAAGGTTCATTAGTTAATGATGTATAATAGTTATTGTAGTTAAATAGTGCAATTATTCATTATGAGTGAAGTTTGATAGTTTCATATGAACATTTAAATAGGGGGTTTTAAGCTAAGTGGAATTTTTCATGCTCAAACTTCAACAATTCTGAAAGTTATAATACAATATCTCTTCCTCTAATTCACTTCTTCTCAATAAATTTTGAGTCCATATATCTTTCTTTATCAAAAATAGTAAAATTAAAATAAAAATACAAATAAGAGTGGCTAATTTTCGGAAAGTTACATGCTTCCCTTTTTCAAGCCTAAAATACAAATAGTAATGATTTTAAACATTTAATTTTCTGAAAGGTTTTGAAAAATAATTCTATAGCCAATTTAATTTTCATTCCAAATTTGACATAACATTCGATTCCTCTGCCTGAAAGCAGCTCTTCTGAATGTTCAATAACAAACATTCAGTTGAAACATCAGGCAAATTCTAATGCATTTTTAGTATCTTTGTTTGTTTTTTTTTGTTTTTTTGTTTTTTTGAAATTTTAAATATATAACAATTTAGAATCTATTCAAGTTTTATATATCTCAATGGCTATCGAGAATATCAAGCTCTTTCATTGGTAGCCTAATGTTGTTCTAAAACATTCTGACAAAAGGCTCAGAATCAGTGGCGGCTCTTGGCTAAAATTAGTGGGGGTGCTGCTCCAGAAAAATTTTAGCCTTTGTTTTAATATTGGGTAAAAGTGAACAAACATGTATAAAAAGAAAATTTATTCAGAAACTTGATAAAATCCTAAAATCTAAAATCCTAAAAAATCCTAAAACTGAAATCCATTCTTCTTGTTTTAATGTGCGCGAAAAGAAAAAAAAAAAAAAAAAAAACTATTTTCTACCACCACGCCAGGGTCGCCGCAACGACAGTGACTCTCGCCGTCGCAGCCTCGCGTGCTTCCTATGTGCACATGCGCACAATAGTCACCACGCCGCTGTAACTGTGAAGCGCACAGTTCCATACAAAGATTTTGTATCTTTTTCATAAACTAGGGAATGGCTACTGACATTAAGCTTAAGGATTATATATTGTAGAAGTATAAAGAATTAAAGGAAAAAGGACTCATTATATTAAATAGTATCGATAATATTAAGTGGAAATAGGGGGTGCTGCAGTTCCACAGTGCCTATACGCGAGCCGCCACTGCTCAGAATATCTCAACTTTTATAATTAATGCCTGCGAGAAACTGCTTTATTGACATCTTGGTAAACAAAAAAGTTTTAAAAGATTTACGACAACCAACCTCTTGCACATGCGCACTTCTTTGTCATTAATTCAAAATGTTTGACATTTCTTTTGAACGGAAAACAAAGAAATATACGATATCCACGGATACACTTTTAAACTTGTTAACTTTGTTGTCTAAGCAATAATTAGTTTATTATCCAAAAATAAAAATTGGGATTAATTAATAGAAATTAAAAAACACAATCCACATAAAATTAAAAAAAAAAATATTTAAGTGTAAGATGTATATAAATATATTTAAGAGTAAGATGTATATAAATATATTTAAATTTTGCGTCTATTTAAATTTTGGATTAACCGGACATTTCGGTTCAGTATGCTCACTGAGAAATACAGGAAAGATACAAGATTTAGGATAAATATATGAGAAGGGAAATAATTGGTTACCACTTCAATCAATTCGATGGAGGTTAGCTACGATTGAATGACAGCTTTCTTTTGTGCTGGCCCCAAGTGATAATCGATGGAAGCCAGACAGTAAATATAAAAAAAAACCACTGCAGCTTACCACTGGGGATCAGCACTTGTCATACTTGTCATCCAACAATTGACAAGCCCATCTAATTGGTAAGGGTGCTACACAATGTTCTATTTATCTACAATTGTTCGACATTTTCTATTTATATCCTGTCTATCTCAAGGTTCCGCTGAAGAGATCAGACATTGAATATTGGTCGAAACATTCAGACAAATTACAACAAAGACTTTTATTAGCGACCCATTTGGGAGTTATTGCGTTTGTCCTGTCCGTCCGTCCGTCCGTATCCTCCAACAACTCCCGAACGGAAGGTCGGAGCGGCAAACGGACTTCACCATTGTGTTCAGAGGCCCAAACACTGTAAGAATGGGGTATTTATTTCTGGCTATCCGAAAAAATGCAGACATAGTCGACTGTTTCGGGAAAATCCGCATTTTTCCAGACATTGTTCCGGATAGGCAGAAATAACAAAATATTCAAGATATTCAAAATAAATAGTTGTATAGTAAACACTCTAAACTAAAGCATAGCCAAATTTCAAGTCCATCGAATCAGTAGTTGTCCAGGAAAAAATTCCCAAACTTCACCCTTTTTTTTTTTCTTGTGTGCAAATAATATCGGCATATTTTAGTTCTCTGGCTCTTCTCTCATTGCGTCACACACACACACACACACACACAAACGGAGAGATAAGCGATACTTAATAATAATTTGAATGTAGTCCCAGTAGCCTAATGGATAAGACGTTTGACTTCGGATGAGGAGGTTGCAGATTCGATTCCTATCGATGATGTTTAATTGTAGAAATTATTTCCATTTTTAGAAATTGATTTTGCACACATTCAATGTCCGCGTGGGTTTTATTTTATTAATGGGTCGTCTTAATTTACTTGTTTTTAAATATCGTTTTTTGTGCTGTATTACTATTTTTACGTTGTTTCTTTTAGCACATAAAAAAATAATCAACTGATATCTCTATTTAAACTATGGAAATTTTTAGCATAGGAGATATTAAATATTATTACTTCTTTCACTGAAAAGTATTTCAAACCTTCCTTTCCTTTATTTTCGAGTTTTGTAATTTCCTAATTAGCAAGAGTCGCGTTTCGCCAGCAACTTCCATTCTTGAACTCTGTCTATTCTGTGAATCCAGAGGGACCTCATTAAGCGACGAGTCACGTGTTACAGTCAATGACAGCATCGCAATTTGCTCCAAAT
>JAFIDM010000001.1:113965627-114117964 GCA_023159025.1 Thereuonema tuberculata | reverse complement strand
GACAATAAACAATTAAAATACCGAATTTTTATCGATTTGGAGCAAATCTCTGCCAAGTAATGACTTTTATTTCCATTAACTTCTGGAAGTTGGCAATAGAGACTGAAATAGCAACTATTCATGAGGAAATTCAGAATTTCATGCGACCTGATATCAACGATTTTCTTCTATCTTTCCACAGAATCTCCAATCATCTGAGCAGAATCAAGTTCATATGACGTCAGTTCATCTTTATAATTTACTTTAACCATTAATGATTCATACTTGTATTTAAATTTTGTCTTCAAGGATTCAATCGATAAAATATTTTTAAAATCTATTGAAATTGATTTAAATTAACTCATATTGATTTCGAATATCTACGTCAGCATTTCACTGTTCTTCTGCTTTAGTTGCTATTCAATTCCTGATTTACGCTATCAACACTTCTTTTGTACGATATTAAATGTCACAATACACTGAAAGGCCAAAAGTCATAGGAATATCAATGAAATTCGAACTATCTCGCGGTACCCGTAACCAATGCATTGGATGGAACTGCAAGATGGCACTGCAGTAGCCGACACACCCAACATCATTTCTACGCAGTTGTTCATTCAAGATGGCTGCACGTCGGGGAGTTATCTGACTTGGAAACGTGCTGCTAGAAGGATGAGTCATGCAATTTCGGAGATCGGGCATAAATTTGGTTTTACCAGATCTACGGTGTCATGGGTATCGTGCATAACGTATTGATGTCATTTCCATGCAAGTAAACCGGCGAACTGGCCGACCATGCTCCGTTGAAGAGCGAAGCTCGTATCGGATGCTATTTTTGATATTGGCACAAAAATGGGCTACAGCGCATGAAATCACTTCCCCTTTCAATTTGGACTTTTCACAAATCGTTTCGGAAAGGACTGTTCGCCACCTATCCGTCCTTGGATTTGGCAGCCGAAGACGCACTATGTCCCCATTGCAATCCTCACAGAACTCAATGACTGCAATGGGCCTAAAAGCATCGGGATTGGATGGTGGAATTATGGCGTTGGGTAGCATGGTTTGATGAATCGAGGCTCTAGCTGTTCGCGCTGATCGGTGCTTTAAAGTTTTGCAGAGACCTCATGAATCCATGAAGCCTTCCTATCTGCAAAGTATTGTTCAGACTAGAAGCACCTCTGTGATGGTTTGGGCTTCTTCACATGGTCGGGAGTAGGTCCCTCGTCCGTTTGGATACGCTGACTGTTTGCAATACGTGAACATTCTCGCAGATCAATCCCGAATCTCTTCTTCATCTCAAACTCCTAATGGTGAAGGAGTATTTCAACATGATAATGCGCCATGCCACCGGTCTGTGGTTGCCATCAGATGGATGGAAGAACTCCACGGACTTTGGCCACCAAGCTCCCCGATATGAACCCTTTGCAGCATTTGTGGGACGCAATGGAAAAGAGCCTACGATCACCGCATTCAGCCCATCCAATGCAACACAATTATGGTCTACTTGCAGGATTTGTGAGCCACTATCCCTGCAGAACAGTTCCTGGGAATTTTGGCCTTCACGTACTTTCAAAATATTAGGAAGTTTATATCATTATTATTAAAACCAGGGGAAATAATGTTTCATCTTGTTATATTGATTAGTTTGCTATTTCGAAATTTAAAGCTAAAATTTAAAGCCTACATAATATTATCAACGCAATGAAGTAACTAGGCTTTTCGGTGCCAGACAAAAATATATTTCCAACAAAAATAAAAAAGCAGTCTTATCTTCCAATCAAAAGCAAATAGCTGTAGTAAATTTGGGATCTCATTTTGCCCGGAAAAGACTACTCTCTTCCATTTCACCTCTTGATTCTTTCCAATGGGGACCGTTAGCCCATTCATTATCTCTTAGGATTATTTATAAAAAGCAATATAAGTATTAAAATGTAATATTATTAGTATTATATGTAACAAAATATGTATTAACAAATTAATACCTGATTAATGGGCCTTCAACAAAATTCTTTCGTAAATAAATACATTATAGAAATTTGGAAGATTTTAGAATGCTGGATTTTTTGAAACTTTAATCATTAAAATCAAGCTGATAAGTATCTTTTTCTATCGGCAAAATCTATCCATTACCATTTAAAGTATAAGGGTCATTGAAATGCAAACGAACTAAAGGACTTCTTAGCAAGACACGTTTCGTCTCCCGCAATGATTGTCGATAAAACGACGACCTTCCTTTTGATATCGGAGCAAATGTTCCAAGGAAAGATCCCATGCGAATATCTTTCTGACAGAATCCAAGTTGTGTGGCACCCATTATGCGCAAATCTTCCGCTATTGCACGGGGTCCTTGATAATGGTGTGCACACTCCCATTTTTAAAATTTTTTCCAACTCTGTTGGCAAGCGCTTCCACCGTCACTCCTCTGTCTTCCAGAATGAGACAGTCAACTTCCGCCACGGAAGCATCGTTGATCGCACTTTGTACTTGGCCTCGAATCATCAGTCATCGATGACCGCCCCTCTCTGTACTGCATACTCTTGAAGACATGACAAAGAGATGCAGTTTTAGTACTCGTTACTCATGCAGCGATGGATTTCTGTACTCCCTACACTTTCCGTGATTAAAAAAATGGATAACCGCTCATTGTTCAACATTCGTTGCATCAATCGTAATTGATTGGATGACACATTAGCACGACTACTACTCTCGTTACGTGATCGCAGCGCCACCTGTCACTGCATCACAACACTACAGTCGGTGTTGAAAATCCCGCAATAGATCCATTCGCATTTTCCTGCGTCCTTTGGTTAGTTTTTATTTGAATGACCTTACAGCTACTTCTTTTTGTATTTTATTTGTTTTCTTTTATCATTGTCAGTTACGGTAATGGATTCTTAAAATAGTTTTCAGTTATGCCAAAAAAAATAATTCTTCTGATCGTAAAAATAAACTGAGTCAATCCATCTCTTCTCAAAACAAATCAATAAAAATTAGTGTTAAGAAAATCAACTCAGCTGTTTTCCCAAGAAGGACCAGAACAAGTCCCGAAGAATTCCAGACGCTTCATGAAGACAAACAGGCTACAATTCAATTACGGAAGCCTGGTAGTGCTTTGTCGAAATGCACAATGATGTTTTTGCGTCTTACAATGACAAAAGCAAGCAAATGTGATTTTCACTCTGTTGTCGGGAGAAAATTAAATGGACTGCTAAATTAGAAGCTTCCAACAGTTTTCTTAGCACTTTTAAATACTAAAATTCAAAGTATGGATTCTGACGATAGCTTTATGCATATTTCTTTTCCGTATAAGATCTCCGAGTTTGGAGTATTGTCATTCAAACTTCCCCTAGCTGTTGAATGCTTGTGCTGACGCAAGTTGATCTCTGTTAAAACGGAGAGAAAATGGCTTTGGATTTTCGATCGGATGTAACGGAGGCAAGATAGATTCGATCAATAAAATGGATGATTGATTTTCTTTTGGACGGTGATTATCATCGCCGACGCAGCAATTCCCATTGACGACTTAAACCAAGGAAAGAATGGGAAAAGGGATATTGGTGATTCGACGGCTGTCGTCGAACTACGGTTTTGAATATTGACGACGAAACGAATTAAGGTAAAACGTCCTAAAAGATTTCAAATTCAGCGATCACTCTCTTTGCGGATTTCTTTTTCTCCAAAAGTAGGATGGAAGACTGGCTTCAAAGGGAAGATTAACTCCTAAAAATAAATTTAGAAGGCTTTTTTTTTTATTTCCTTGAATGCGTTGTGCATGAGAAGGAGAAAAGAGAAGGAACAAATTAGATAAATTGAAATGGAAAAAAAAAAAAAAAAAAGAATTTATTAAAAGAGAAATGTCAAGGGTTATGGTTATATTTTATTTTGAGTTTTGAAATTAATTTCGGTTAACTAAAAAAATAAAAGTTAAATATATTTTGAACAATTAAAAAAAATGTTTTTTAATTGTTCAAAATGTACTTGCATTTTTTTTAGATAACATTTTAACATTTTAATTCGTTTTGCAGGAACAGCATCAAGCGTTGTAAGGTTTTTGATTGTACGTCCCTATTATACAGAAACTTAGGAGGGACTTCAGCAGATCCTCAATCTTTATGTACCTTGAAAGAATAGATGTGCCCTAAATCTGGTAGCTTAGTCTACGTTGTTTTGCGGGAATAAGCAATGACTGGTCGTAATGACTTGTGAAACCACTTATAATTTCAGAGATGAGATAATAGTAATTTGTTTCATTTTTAAGTTCCTTTCGTATCTCAAGCATTTTTCTTATTTTTTCCCTGAAACTTGGCGCAAATCATTTGTTTTTCTATCGGTTTCCTAAACATCTTTGAATTGCAAGGCAGTGGTTAAAGTTCATGAACTGCATTATACATCAACCCACCACTTCTGAGATTCAATGTGAACCTTTAGCCAGGGCTGTCGCCATCAGATTTGCAAGTTGTGCACTGCACAAAGGCGCCAAATTTCATTTTAAAAATCAAATCTCCATTCCGAGCACATAATAACGTACTCATATTTATTCTAAACTTGCCCTAAGTCTTAACATTGTCCTGTTTCTTAATAAAAATATTACCAAATAAAATTATAAAGAGAAAGCTGGCAAAAAACTTTTCCCACAATGACGCCTTAGGAGAGTTTCACATGAACGAACGAACGTGCCAAAATTGCCACACAAATCGGCGGCAATAAAAATCCAATTTGAAAAAACTAACAATATTCCCAGGCAAGTTCTAATGCAGTTGATGAAAAGCTTTCAACTAAAAGATTCTCACTCCATATCAAAGAATAATATTGCTGCAATGATAGTAAATTTGTAATGGCTCATCATTTACTTGATGTAGAGCAAAAGTTCAAAACCGCAGTGTTTCATTATAGACGATCTATTGCAGAATTCAAAAACACTAAAATTATTAACACTAAAATGCTGTTTCTGATTCGTTGTTTACATGTTTTTCAGTGAATTTAAATAATGGGAAACCGAACGTTTCTAGATCCATTTTTGAAGTAATTTTGGCCAGATCGATTTTGAAATGTTTGCTTGAGTCTTGCCACGGAATGAAAGTATGAACCACTTCCGTTTCGATTGGGAGCCTGACTGTCCCCGGAAGCTACTTGAGGAGGTTTTTTAAGAGGCGGCGAAGATTTCAGGTTTTCGAGTTAGCGGCATTTTTTGCTCGTTCGTTCGTTCCTGTGGAAACGAGCCTTACGGGTCAGCCTCGGTTCTGACCTTAGTCAGGTAGTTTTTACGGTGATGGTCCGCCTGGAAGCCGATTTTTTCTGGCATCTTCTCGGTTTCGTTGAACATTTCACTTTGTTTCTTACCCACTCAGTTAGTTTCTATCTTTTTTTGTCAGTGATGAGTCGATGTGATATCTAAATAGACTGAGTCTTTAAATGTCACTCTTTTTACATTCTCTTAAAGCGACGCGGTTACCAGTGAACTGATGGAAATACGGAGGTGTTTACAAACGAATTTAAGCTCGATTCCGTTTCTGCTACAAGGATCTCCGAAACTACGGCGTCGAAGCAAAATGAAACAAGATAGGGAAAGCGATTAGTAAATCAATCTCAATGCTTCGCAACGTCTTCTGATAAGAAAATATCATTGATATTGCTTTAATTTCCTTATTATTATAAATGTGATTGTCGCGCATGCAAAAGACGCAATTGTTGCGATTGTTGTGATTGTTGTGCTTAATGATAATTTAATGATATTTTAATGAGATTTTAATGATACTCATCCTCAAAAACGGGAATCTTGATCAGAAGACTAAAACAAATGCAAAACTTTGTTCTTTCCGACAAAACTTGCTCCTTCAAAAATATTCTAAGGAAAATATACATTTTCTAGCCTCCATTTATCTATCTGCTATACCAAAATTTAACAAGCAGTAATACTCAATTTATCCAATCTTTAATTCTATAACTTAATCCGACTTGTGATCAAACTTGGTTGTTTTGAAAACACCTTTGGAAATTAGATAGTGTGTGTGAGATTGTGTATTATCTTCAGTTTGTCTAACTCTTTCTATTCCAAATTGTAGTAACATAATAAACATGCTATTTTAATTATATTACATAGAATTTCCTTCTTCGAGTCTTTATACGCTGGATACCAACTGCGCGATGAGTCAAAAAAGCTCAAAACAGCTGTCACAAACTTTCATGTGACTCAAAGGCTTTCGGTATTTCATGTTTTAAATTATAATAATTATTACATCATTATACATTCGTTCGACTTCTTTATCTGTACGCCTAGTCACTCCTACGTCATTATTATTACTTGGAAATAATTATTTTAAACATGACGTAGATTCACCTAAAAATTTATTTCGATAATGTGTTATTTTATGATTAATTCAGTTCTGGTTTTTTTTTTTAAGACTATTTTTTTCCTTCATTTAAATTATGGCATTATTTATTAATCAAATATGCCTCAGTCTGAAAATTACAGCAGTAGTTGTCCTGCGTAATTGTCGAAGGTTTTTATTCTTCAGCGCTATTGCTTTAGTGGCATTAAGTTAACGGCTTTAACTTGCCTCCATATTACCTTCATCTGGTGCATAAATACGTAATGTGGAAAGAAAACATATTCCGGTAATGTTGGTCATCAGCGGCACACAGCAAATGCGTTTCCCAATGCACATATTTTTACATTCACAAATTATACCATTACACCACAAATGACCACAAACAAACTATTCATCAAGAAGAAGGATTTACATTACTATTACTTCAGTCGTAAGAAGAAAGATGGAAACTTTCGATGTAAAGAAATGGAAACTTGTCTTATTTGCGCGAACGAAGTTTCGTCTACATTCGTTGTGTGTAGACGAAACGTCGCTCGGTCAAATTAGATAAGCTAGTTCATGAATATGTTAACAAAATACAGTAAATAATAGTGCACATTAGGAAAATCAGAAATATTTGCAAGCATATTAGATCTTAACGTTACTCAGTTTTGTTTGCGATGTTAGAATTTATCTTAGAAATTATATTTGTATTCATTTATGTTTTAAAGATACTTAACATTAATAACGATTTCAAAAATGCAACATTTATTAGTTTCCTTATTGCGTCGGTTTAGAAGAAAGAAACTTAAGGGAAGTTTGCAGTTTGCTGTATTTATTAAGCATAATAGTCTTACGTAGCTAAAGAAAGATCCTTTCAAATAAAAAAACTTTGCCACAAATAATAAAGATCTCCTCTCTTTAATTAAAACAAATTTCGTCCTAGTAGTTTCTCTACGGCTTAAAATTCGAATACTGATGCAAAGGAATAGTTTAATAATCAATGATAGTTTAATATTCAGGCAAAGTATTCAAAACATTTTTATGTTTCACAGGAAATAATTTGTATTTGTGGATGGGTGTGGTTGTTTCTTAGGGTAGTACAGACAAGATATAATTTATCTCTAAAATGCTTGAAAAACTTCTTTATTTTTTTAATTGGTAATTTTACAAATGAAAATGATCTACAATAACTTTCATAATTCAAAGTAGGCTCTAGAACAGAATGAGTAGCAAGAATATTTAAGAGGCACAATTTTAGAGGCAACTTTCGCAGTCTTTTTCAATGATGCTCCTTTGTCAAAGACTATGACTCTTAACTATAGATGCAGTGAACTTTCACGTTAAAATTAAAAACCCGAAGTCACTTTTTAAACTAAAGCGAAAGAGTACAATTATCACAAACAGCCTGATTCTTGTTCAGTCTAAATCCCATTTTCTGCAATTCTAACTTTGACACCCTCTAGTGAATGAGACATCGATTTCGTATCTGAGTGGCCATAAGATTCGGATTTTACGACCGAATACTATCGAAAGTACAATTTTTAAGAAAATCGACTAGGCTGACATGAGCTTTTGAAATCCTCGTGAAAATCTTCAGCATTCTGATATAACATATATTGATTCTTTCAGGTTTTCCAGTGCAGCGTATTATCTGATTCAGAATACAATGATGCGTAGTAAGCTTCTGATAACACGACAGAAACATTCCTTTCCCCACTAGAGTTTTATATGATTTAGTTTATAAAAATGATTTATTGGCTCTCTTTGCTGGACTCTTGAAGTGTGCCTTTGCTTTTCATATTGATACAACAATGACTATTGAAACATTCAAAATTTAATATTCAGTTTCCCAATATCAATATTGTAAGAGCTTTGTGGTATTTCATTTTCACTATAAAAGCTACTTTCTTTAGAGTGAATTGTTAATTACGAAATAATTCATAGCAGAATTAAAATGCTTGATAATGAATAATGTGTAATTCGTAACCAATAGTTCCTGGGTTATCAAAGATTTTATTGGTGAAAGTGACAACTAAAAATCACAATACATTCAAAAGAAAGCAAAAGACTGTGATATTTCTTAAAATAAAATAAACAGCGTTCAAATCGAATTTGTAGACCAAAATTAAATCATTAAAGATTATAAACAAACAAATTATAAGCTGTTTTTTATTGTCACTTAAAATATATCTGAAAAGATATAAAAGATACAAAGCAAGTAGCAGATTTATATTTTACGTTCTTATCACAGTAAGTTCAAGCAAATCACAGTAAGTTCAAACAACACGATCTAGAAGGTATTGGCTCAAGGAAGGTAAGCTGTGTCAAGTGCAGACAAGCTAGATTTCCAACTCGGACTCCCACTTTCAAGCAATAAGCTATACAATCACAATTACAAAATCACAAATCTGAAAAATTAGGGAATAAATGCACCTTCGCATATTTGTTCAAATAATCTGTAAGGACCTCACAAATGTAGGAATGGCCCTGCCTCTAAGAACACCGAAGCATATAGTTCGATATCGACTAAAATTTAATCGTTTCTCCCCCCCCCCCCCAAAGTCCCTTTGTCCTCTGAAGGTATTTTTCTTGAAAAAATGTTTCTCACTTTATATTGAATTCACTTCCTCTTCTCGATCTCCTAGGTTCACGTGTAATAAAGATAAGATTCCGCAGTAATGTTTTATTTATACGCCCTGACATAGTTATAAACCAAGAATGCCCATTCGATCCAAATATTTATGTTTATTTTCATTTTGCCTTTTTACCGGAATTGTGTCCTGAAGGGAATGGTTTTGTCAGTGCTTTCAGAGATTTTACGACGAATTTTGCTGTGCAAAGTTCGTGAAACCTAATAAAAATTAGGCATTAGATTCTTTCTAACTATTAAGACTAAAACATTCAGAAAGACAAAGATTGGTATTTCCTGAAATTAACTTCACTTGTTGATAAAAAAAGCGAATGAAGCCAAACATGAAAGCTTTCAAGATTTTCAATCATTTCTAGAACCGAAACCCAAATTAATCACAAACTTTAAAGAATAAATATTGTGTATAAGTATAAAATAAATATTAATTTTCAGTTTATTACATAGATGTCATTTTTTATTGCTATAAATATTACTTTTCATGAATATAAACAGTATTTATTCAATTCAATATTGCTTATAAATATTAATTTTATAATTAGTGTACATTAATATTAATTTCATTGTATTCACTAATTTGTGTAAGGTAATTTAAAAACATGAAATTTTTTTTTTAATTTGGATTCATTTCCATAGAAAACCTTAATACGAAATAAAGTAAAAAAATATGCTCAGTCGTTTATAATTTATAAAAGTTATTACTTCAATATATATATTTTATTTCAAAAATGAGTTTCTCACGAATGAGTTTCTTCAATCGACCAGTAATCATCAAGAAGTCTAAATTGCGGAATTGTTATTTTTTTTCAGTTTCGTTTATTCGTTTTTAACTTCGGTTTATTTGTTTTTGATCCCATTTTCTTCTTACCAGAAGTTTTACAACCGTTTTTCAAACGTTGCAGCCCAACACAAAACGACCTTCGTGCAGCCACCCAAATCCCTGACGTACCTGGCATCCAATCATATATTGACTGAGAATTGTGTACGAATTGCTGTAATCACGTGATGCCTCCCTTCACCTCTCCTCCACCCGCGTCTACACCCCTAAGGCCTGCATCGATCGTCCTCCACCTCCTGCAAAGAAGTCTGTCATACTTTTAGTCTGCGTGTACAGACTGCCAGTGGTGAAGCGTATCAGGGCCATTCTCTGCAACGTGAAGTGGCGGGGAAAGGTGGGTGGGGAAGATAATAAGATTTTTGAAACAACTTTTCAGAGAAAGAACTTGGAGAGGTCATAGGAGATAAAGTTTCATATTGATGTCGTGCAGTGCTCCTTTAAAGAAGAACTTTGTAATATAATAATGCTACTGCAAGGCTTATTGTGATCTCTCAAAACATCTTAATTGCCCAAGAGAATAAATTTTAATTTCATTTTATAAGTATTGTTATTTACGTTTTTGTTTTGCCGTAGGCAAATCACAAGACTATCGATTGTAATAACTGTCTCTAATGGAAGTCTATAAGAAAAAAAAAAACCTGTAAGCAAATGAAATTCATTTCAGTACAATCTAAGACTTTTTAATAACTGCAATAATCACATATAAAAGCATAAAGAAAAGACAGAAATGGAAAATATCTACGCTTCCATCGGTGAGAGTCTGAGTCGGCCGTTTCGTCCTTTTTGTGGACTCGTCAGCCAGACCCACTCACCAAATGAAACGTTCATATAATGCAAAAGGGATAAGGGAAACCACTCCCGTACCCGGCTGAGGTCCCCTCCAAAAGAAAACAAACTTAAAAAAATAAACCAAAACGGGCATAATTTCAAATCCTGGCCTCGGAACCGTCAGGCGCAAAAGAATATGATATAAAATTTTCAGAACTTAGAAAGCTTCTTTATTTTTAAGAATTTTCCCTCCAAATTTGTCGGTAAATGTAATAAACGCTGTAGTAAGAAATGGATTTTCACAAAATTAAATCTTGCTACCTGTTTCGTAAATAAATCGTTCCCTTCGAGCATTCTAGTTTCAATTAAATAACAAAACCTAAAGTATTCTATAAATTAAGCGATTGGGATAAATATCAATATTTCAGCTAGTTTTCGGATAAAAGTATCTCCCAGCCGCGCGAAAAGTAATAGTAATGAACAAAGTATTCACCCTGGCGTCAAACACAAATGAAATATAGGTTGTCATTGCTGACCTCATGTTTACAGAACAGGTATCATTCTGAAAAGTTGAAATTTAGTCTACAATAAACATGAAAAGTAGACTAAAAGTAACTTGTTGAAATCTACAATAAACATGAAAAGTAGACTTAAAAGTAACTTATTGAAATAAGTCTACAATAAACATTTTATGCCTACATTTAAAAGTAACTTTCTGCAAATTTCAATCTTATTCTCCTAATAACTGTAGGCTACACAAATCGATAAATTAAACATGAAAGATTAACCAAATGCAGCTTTTATATAATTTTGTTTCACATCCGAATTCATCGAGTCTCAGAAGCTTAATACGCATGCGTCGAGTCTTAATGCTTTTAAGTTGCAAAAGGAATTTAATTTCCATGAATCAAGAGAACAGAAATCTTTAACAGCAAAAAGTGTATTTTGTGTTTGTACAACTTTTTTGTTTTTAAAGATTTCCCTTATGTATAAACAACATAAATTGAGAGCAAAGAAAAATTAATGAATCCCGTTGGGGGTTTTTTTCTAATTTAAAACAAAAAAAACACCCAAATAACTATTCATTAATTAACTTTAAACTGCACCTCAAAAACAAGGGTTAAACTACAAAGAGAAAAGTGTATTAATGCAACTTAGTTTATCGTTGATTTAACGGATCCGAGATGGTTATTTGAGAACTTATTAACCTTGAGTATTTAGACTTTTGGTAATAAATTAAATAAATAGTATTAATTAATAAGGAACCATTATTAAACAAACAAATAGTCAAAACTGTAGTCAAAATTGAGTTTTTATACTTTTATATCCCTGCCTTGTGTATACATATATGTTGTTCTCATTTGCAAAGTATACCTTAAGATCTTTTTTTTTTAAGGTTAAAGTACCAGAAGAGGTTAAGAAAGTTAATTTCTTTGTTTTGTAACTTGAAGGATCGTTTTATTTCATTCTTATCTTTATGTACTTTTAAATCGGTCCCATTTGGGCTGTTTGCTATTTAATAGCTCTAGCTGGTGAGAAATAATGTACTCGAAATAGATGTGCTAAAAATCTTCTAAAGTAAAAAAGGATATCCCAGTAAAATAAGTATAATTTCTTTAATCGTAAATCTCCTTAAATAGTTAATTGCTCATAAATTCATCGTAAAATGCTTATTACAATGTATATTCTCAAAGAAAAACAAAGAAATATTTCTAAAACACGTTCCTTATTTTCACCATATCTCAGATTACTTTGAGTGAGTGTTTTTTTTATATATATATATATACTTGTGGAGTAGTTTTCAATAAAATTTGAAGTTCAAAAACCTCGAGACAATCTGTATTCCTCTTTCTTTACGATACAAGCCTCTTCAAAAGGTGGGAAAAGAAAATAATGAAAAGCCTTTTTTTTATAAGTTGACTGTCAACAAGACGGTTTCTGTGCTTGTCGAGAGATGTTCCATTAATGTCCTTTCCGTTGCTTTTTTTTTTTTTTTCTTTTGGACGAAAGTGATGGGTTGTAGTCAACTCCTCATTTCACGCCACATGAAAAAGTCTTTTTATATATTTATCATTCTCCACCGTTCCATTTAGTAAAGGTGCTTTTAGTTCCTACTTTTTTTTTATGTATTCAATTTTTATAAAGTTTTATGTTAATGTACTAATAAAATTTAACGTGCCGTTATAACAAATCGAAAAAGCGAACTATATCGGCACATACAAAAAAAAGGATAAAAACTTACATTAAAACATCAGCGTACATATTCGAAACTTCTATTTTAAGTTTCATTATGAAGCAATAAGCTATAATCAAGATTTATCAACTAAAAACGTATTGGAATATGGATTATAGATACTGTAAATTTCGGGATCATATATTCGTTACGGCGCTCCTCGTTTTATTCAAAGCAGACGAATTATTTCCACAAAGTTTGGCGATTGGCCACCAGGTGATTGCGTGTTAAGACTATTCATTGTGCCTTTCTCAGTTCTTTTGCTTGATAATGAAACTTAAAATAGATGTTTCGAATACGTACGCTGATGTTTTAATGTAAGTTTTTATCCTTTTTTTTATATGTGCCGATATAGTTGGCTTTTTCGATTTTATGTTAATGGTTAAATTAAACGTTTTTGACGCATTTTTTGATAACTGATAAGGCTCTACATAACTAATATCCCGATACGGCCAATAAAGATGCTGCCGTCTGTAACATCAGATCACGAATTTATTTTATCAACCATATAAATGAGTGTATTAGAACTCATTGTAGATATGTCATGAAGCGATAAAGACCGTGATAGTAATGCTACAGAGAAGATGGAAAAGCTCAGAAAATGGCAGATTGGTATGAAAGGCTTTTCAAACAGAATGGTAAGATCCTCCCGCCTAATAAGGTCCTAATAGTATGGGATTAGTCAACAGATATAATGAAGAATGTTTTCACTATGATAGAGAACTACAGACTCAAGAAAAGCTAAATCATTTAAATAAAAACAGACACTGCCAAACACCAAACAGTATGGAGCGTTATGTTTCCCTCCTTCTTGAAACGGACCATACCGTGAATCCACTATTGGATGATGGGTGAAGGGTGGAGAGCTTTCGGAGAATTGTAAACCATGTTTTGAAGGAAATGATCACATTATATTTACCTATGCTCCGGCTTACTTGTTTGTCCTTATTTTTGGAATAGTATTGTTCAGAGCCAACTTCAGTAGGCTAAACTTTACAATTTCGAACATAAATATTGTAGCAGCTTTTCCTGAAATAGTTAAACACCTGCCACAAGACATTTAGATGGAGAAAAACAATATTGCAAAGTTCCGTAAACTAGTATATTCTCTTCACGTAAATCAACTAAAAGACACTCCGGTTACTGCAGAAAAACGTAGCCAACAAATTCTTCATTAAAAATCACTAGCACGAGTGTAGTAGAGTGATGCTCACTTTTGTTTAAAAGCAATATTGCTTGGCGTAGTACAAATATAGCGAGATAAATACTGAACACTAAGCTTATATGATTATCCATTAATTAATCACAGACGTTTAAATTGCAAAACTTAGGAAACCGTACATTATTTAACTTAGGCTAGTAAGTTTCTAAAAGTAAAATGTAAAGAGATAACTTATAATGTCGTTGAACTGAATTATTCAATTGTGTTAGAACATCATGGAAGATTCCAAGTAAGAATTAATCAAACTTTGATACGACCTTCGACTACAGCGTTTCCTGTTAATCAACATCCGTTGCTTTAATAGGATTCTAAATAAACCAGGTTACCCTATCTCAAGAATCTTAATCTTCAGATAAGACTTATATATGAATCGAAGCGAATTAGATTTGAGGCAGAAATCGATTGTGGCGTCGTCGTCGTCTTCATCATCATCATCAACTAATTCCTCCTTTCTGTAAATCCCATTCGCCATTTGTTTAATCCTACAGTCAATAAATCTTGGGAAACAATTAAGGCTCTTGGTGCTTTGTAATTCTTGCGACTGAGCAGCTACATTTACAATGTTGTGGTGAGACGAATGGCGAACGTAATTGAAGCTGATGACAGCCGAGCGAACACCAACCAGATGGGATTTGCATCAAAAATAAACATCAAATTAAGTAAAGAATAAACTGCCACGATTCAAAACAGTTTCTTCTGTTAGGATGGAATTTTGCTCGATTTAATGGTAATTTCAGTTTTATATTAAAAAAACCCGGAATAAATTCAATTTGAAACTTTTCCTTTACTTGAATATTGTGGGAATATGTCTTCATGATTTCATTGCCTTCTAAAGCGACAACAAGGATTGTTAGTCATTGTTACAATGAACTCTTATCTATAAATGCACAGAAAATAAACTAAAATAAGTTACAACTGTGGCACGGTTTTACATATAGAGGATCTCACAATATAGCAGGCCACTCATCAGAATGCAACGGTTGGTTGTTCCTTCATACTCACGAAAGCAATGCAGTATTCACAAATATCCTTCTCACTGAACTTCATTTTAATAGGGGAGGTGGTGGTAATATGGACCACTTTTTTATTTTGGACAAAATTTTGAATTTCAAGTGGCTCTAATATATTAAAATCGTCAGTAGCATTAGTATAAATATCGTGTGAGATAAATATCACTCATTTTTAAATAAATATTTAAAACTCTTGAATAGATACAATTATTTAGAACATTCTACAAAAAAATGAATTGTTGAACTGGGGTTGTAATATGAAACAGATGTTAAAATGCAACGAAACTTCTATTATTGCTATTATAGTAAAAAAATCATTTATTGTTAATACTTTAATGCATTATTTTGCTTCACATCGGTAGAAAATATAGAAACTACAGAGAAAAAGTAAAAATTAATGCTTAACACTTTATAATTGAAAGAAAACGCTCAATTAAAAATTGTAAGTCTTTCATGTGCAAAAATCTGCTGATTTGGTGTTTTCTTGCATTTACCATATCTTCTTGACGCTATTTCTGCCTTAGTCCCTTATTTTCAGGTCCTAATTTGCTTCTTGGCATCGTGAGGTTGTATTATGGAACACCTTGTTTCATATTACCACCAGTCGCCATTTGCAAATTGACTTATCCATTCTCAGTAATAAAATATTAATTCTTAAGTACTGAATACACCATTTTTTAGTTCAGTTAATTAATAATGATATACAATACAAACAAAACCTCATTCGTATTAACAATAGTACCAGAAATTTTGTTGAATCTTACCCTGTAAAATCTTTTAGGCTTACGAAAACTCCCTACTTCTTCTCATAACAATACACAACGAGATACTGAAGTTAGCTACGTCTAGGTGGCTAAAAGGAAAACCAGCGGTAGAAATTAGAGCGGTTTCCGGATGATAGCAGCAGCTACTTGCCACAAACATTGCTGTTTCATATTACAACCCTGTTTCATATTACGATCTTCTCCCTTACTGTACAGTATTTAATAGATTTCAGAACATTAACTATTGCTATTATTAATATGACAAAACTATATATGTATATTTCATCTGCATAGATAAAATATATAAAATCTCGAAATTATTTATAAAATAAACTCCCGATTATCCTCTTTGCGGATTATCCGCGGACCTCTCCTGTTTCCATTTCATTTACTGTACAATAAATTACTGAATTAAAAACAAATTTTTAAATCTAGAATAGGTAAACAATAAAAGAGGCTAACAAAATAAGTGACTATAAGTGAAAATAAGTGAAGACAATTAGACAGACAATTTAAAGAATGACCTTGTGGGCGGAGCTTAGGCCGGCAGATTACACTAAATTACGGGAGAGCCTTCCCGTAATAATAAAATTTAAAAATAAATAAATAATTTAAAATAAAATATTGTTTATAATGCATGTACTGTAACTGTATGTATTGCCATTTTAATGTAAATAAAAAAGCATTTTTATGTTGATTTTCGTCCTTTTTCGTCCTATTACGGATTATCCGCGGAATTCGCTAATCCGCGGTTGCCGCGCCACCCAATTCCGCGGATAATCGGGAGTTTACTGTATATGTGTTTTAAGTGACAATTTCTATTAATTGCTTTCTTGCTTCAACTATACAAACGGACTGTTCTTTTTCGCGATCTTGAAACTATTTCTATGTTATCAGGCTACGTTTGCCTGAAAACATGGAATTGACTTATACGTCCAAGAAATGAGGATGATCGCATAGATGGGATGAAAGCTTATTTAAAAAGTAATAAGTGATAACAGAACATTGGAATTTGAAAATTAATCAAGTTTCCTATTACTGCTAAATTGACAAAAAAAAAAGAAAGTTAAAAAACGAGAGCATATTTATAATGTCACAGATGCAGTCGGTGACACGAGATATTATCTCCTTTCATTTTATGGCTCAGACAAACTACAATTGCTAAATTCAAAATTTAATTGAACGGAAGACTATAATTTACTGACGATAAAAGCGGCAGGAAACAAGAGAATCGACAAATTACTCATTTGGAAAATAAGTTAATTAGCTTCATCAGTACTGATTTTTTTTTTTTTTTTTAGCCTTTTTCAATTTTGTTCCTTTTTTCTTGTTTTCTTGATGCGTTATTGGGTAAATTTTATTTTTACTTAAACTTTAAATTAGGAATCAATGACGGAAAGTTTTCATTTCTCTAAACTTGACAAAGCGGTCTCTTTAGAATAAATATAATCATAGTAGTAAGTTTTCTAGGATATTGGAGTATTCTAAAAATATTTATTCACCCTGAATATTAAATTCTTACTTAAAATGGAAAGTTAACTTTGGACATTTTTCCTCATGTAATTAGAAATTGGTGTTTATCTTTGGAAATGAAAACAGAAGTGTATAATTAAGTTTCTTGTAGTATATTAAAGCTAAAGCGATTGCCTCGCAGACATACAACGATATCAGTGTTAGGTGTAATATAATTTAGTTCAATGATGGTAAATCCATTAGATAGCAGGGCTATGTTATCATCTCGTCTATTACATTAATGAAATTACCCTGTAGCGAAGTAGAATATCACTTTCATAATATTAATTCATCTTCGAATGATGTTTTTTTATATGTATCGAGGTAGGGAGGTTACATCACAGATATCAGTAACATGGAAAGTGTATTTAATTACTTGATTGTATTACATAACCATCAGGTTATATAATAAAGAAAAAAAAAGTTCTTAGGTCTGTAAGGGAAAACGCTGCATATAGTCAAACAGAAAATCATTTAATTAAAATCCTAATTATTTGAGAGGTTAATTACTCCTCTATTCTTAGCATATATAGATATTCGTCGTTGCCAGAATAGATTTTAATGAAATAGAACACAACAAAATAAAATTAAAGTAATCACATTATCAAGAAACACAATGAACACGCACACATTACGCAAAGGATTTGCAACCCCGAGCTGTATTCGTGAAGAGACTGGGACAGACTGTTTCGTCCTTATTAGGACTCATCAGCCAGCCAAACTCCACCGATAACATGCTCAGACGGTGCGAAATGATAACCATCCCGGCTCTTGCTCCCAAGAGCGGAACCTCACCCGAAAGAAATTCAACACAAAAATTATTAAAATTGAAAAATACAAAATTTCCTTGGCCTGCTACTCGCAAAGCACAAAAGGAATTTAATAAAGGCATTAAATTTAATAAATTAAATAATTTATTAAATAATTAATTTAAAAAATAAATTAAATTTATAAATTTATAATTAATAAATAATAAAAATAATTTATAATTAAATTAAATAAATATACGTTTAATAATCACATTATCCTTAATCACCTGTTTATTTTTTACCAGAAGGCACCTAAAGTCAGAAAAAAAAATCTCTTTAAACAACTGAAGCCTTCTTTAAACAGAGACCATAATCCACCTTTTACACATATATAGTGCTGTTTGTAAAAAATGCAACACCAGTGTATTAACAATTAAAATTAAAACAATGTGACGCTTCAAAGTTCGAATACTGGAACTTTGAAACGTCGCCTTGTTTTAATTTTAATTGTTAATATATGTCTAAAGGTGCATTATTTTCTCTATATTTAATTAGTTTTTATCTGCATGTTAAAACAGTTTAATTAAGCCTTCTTTCTTTAAGATATTATTCAAATTCTTTCTATTTTTACTTTTTCATTTAAATTCTTAAAAACAATACAAAAGAAATATTTCCCTATTTATAAAGTGCAATATCTGTCAAATAAAAACTAAGTTTTCTGTTTTCTGAAAATTAGTTAATTAGTAAATATTATTTATAGAATGTATTTAATTCTAATCGAATTTAATTTAATCAAAGCTCACGTAAATTTAAAATGGGTGAATAAAAATCAAAGAAATTCGTTGTATCACGTGATAAGAGTTAATGTAGATGTTATTCTATGAGAAGTAATTTACAGAGAAAATTCCTTCATAAGAATCCACATGAAAAAATTTTCAATTATAAAACTCAGGGTCTCTCTGAAAAGAAATAGGTTATGGTTTAAGAGGATTCATCCACAAAAATCACAAGTTATTACGGGAGAGGAAGGAGACACACACAAAGACATACTAATTTTATGATCCTGCTTTTTCTAAAGAATTTAGGCTAAATACATCTTAAATTTACTTAACTGATATATTTACTCTAGGTCTTCTCAATCTTGTTTTAAATTTCTCCCTCCACTTACTGGTATACTAAGGGAGTATACGGAAAGATTGGAGACTGTTACTTTTATAGGAATGAATACATAAAGAACAAATATATATACAAGAAATAAAATTATTTTTTAATACATTTTACACTCCAAGAGTGTATGAGATGTTCACTCTGCTTATTTGCTTTAGCAGCCTCTCTAAAACAAAATAAATAATTCATGTTAATTGTTTTATTTTTCTAGATAAAGATAACTCAAAAATCTCTCCACTACGTATTGAAGAAAAACAAACATCCATAAACTTAGAAGATTGACAGAAATTATTGCCAAAAAACTTATTAAAATTATGATCTAAAATTAATCCAATAAGAGGTTATTTATTTTTAATATCTGAACTATTCCGTTATTATACTAATCTTACTTTTAATAATATATTATCGCTGGCTTTAAGATTTCTATATCACCCAATAAAGTTATTTTCCTACAGTCTGCTTATTTTAATATATCGTTTTCTAAAATTTTAAATTTCTTTTCGTTAAATTTCAAATGTAATTCTTTAAGACATCTGAAAAAGTATAAACTTACAATCCCCCGAAAAGTTTTTTTATTCAAGAAATACGTAAGACAAATTTTCGACTTTTATTTGTCTCTAGCCGGCTATCGTTGCTTCGCACTAGAAGCCTTGCAGATGTAAAGTAAAAAAACGCTTTATTTATATTAATTTTAGCAAATTAATATCGAGATCGGAGTACAAACATCTTCCCAGATCTATTAATGTTATATTTTAAATTACAGTTTAAATTTTTAAAAATATCCAACTTATTAATTAACCTTATAGTATATTTATTATCATGTAACTCTTGAGTTAATCGCGTTCCGCGTCTGCAAAGAATCTCCTTAAACGCACTCGATTTAAAACTGCGGTGCCCTTGTTATCTTCTCCATACCCATATCACTTGAAACTTTTCGCAGTTGGTAATAAAGCAGATGATCATTAAAAATTAATGTTATTTTCTAAATTAAAGTTTAAATTGTAAACAATATCCACCATACTAATTACCCATATCGAATTTATCACTGTAGAGATTGCCAAATAGAATTATCAGATAACTCGTGAGTTAATCGTGTTCCGCGCCTGCAAAAACTTCCTTAACGCATTCGATGTAAAATTACGGTGTCGCCGTCTATCGGCAGTTTGGGAAGTTTTCATTTTGGGGAGTTTTGAGACGTTTTTCATTCATCCCACAGGAACTACTTGATGGACCGGGATGAAAAGTAGCTCCATATCCTTTCCCGTGTTATAGACTATCTGCATGAGAAATTTCATTCCCATCCGTTACGCCATTGAGGGTGATTGATCGACACTTACTTATAGATCTGTAAACTTACACATTTTCACTTCTATATATTAATTACAATTGTGAATGAAATTGTTGTTATCGCTTAAATTTAAAGATTTTTAAAATTTTTTTTAACATTTTGAATTTTAATAATATTCGAGTATAGTCTTGTAATGATATTAAGCGCTTAAATGCCAGGATTACCTGAAACTTAATAAAATCCAAAATCCTTAATCCAATTTTTTTTTCTTGTTAAGATAGCAGAGATTTTTCTTTTTTTATACATTAAAATAAAAGTTAGTGCCATCAATTTTTTTCGTACAATAAATATTTTTTTTTCGTTTATTTAATTTAATAACACTATACAGAAGTTACTCAGTATTACATTACTGTAATCATTTGTAACCATTGTAAAAAAAATAATAATATCCATTAACCCAATATTATTATTGACATTCATTATCCAAAATATTATTCATTAAATTAACATCATGCATCGTTTTTGGTGGAAAACAATAATTAAAATTTCTGAGAAAAACAAGATAATTAATGCTTTTTATACAGTGTCAAATAAAAGCGGCCCCATAATATGCACAATTTTATAAACACAATTTTATCGGAAACGATCAGATCGTAGTCGGCGATATACTTCAGCATTTCTTTCTCGTTCTCTGTCTCTTGTCTCTGACTTTGAGCGAGACCGTTCTTTACGCAAGCGTGAAGCTTCTCGCTTTGCATCAGCATCTCGTTTTTCTGCACGTCGAGACAATTTTTCAATTTCAATCACAACAATCGCAACAATGGCGTCTTTTGCATGCGCAACAATCCCATTTATAATGCAGCTCTACAACAAGCACAACAATCACAGTTAACGCAACAATTGCGCCTATTGCATTCGCAACAATCACATTTATAATAATAAGGAAATTAAAACAATATCAGGTTTCTTGGATTGTAGCAACCCATTATTGGCAAACCACTCCTGGGGGGGGGAGTGGTCCTAGAGGTCTGATTTTTTGGACGTGGTCACCTACTTTTCGATGCTGAACACAATGGTGAAGGTTTTATTCTAATATCTCTAATCGTTTGGCCACTACAGAGTGTGACATCCAACACAAAAACATCGCCAATAGCGGTTCCCTTTTTTTTTACAGGCAAGCTGTACAATAGAGGCCATTAAAAAGATGCTATCTCTCTTCTGAAAGAGATGAAATAAAATTTATACGTGGTATCAACGATTTTCAGAAATTTACTTTAAGAATACGATGCTTGAACATAACAGTAATAAGCACAATTACATTGAAGCACAATCCGGTGGATTTCTTCAATAAAACCAATAGAACAAATGTTTGGAACTTGAAATAATTGTCTTGGCTTCTCTGTACGACTAGACTGCCATGCAGCGTAGCTACCCAAAAGGCGGTCAATTACGTTCAAATGAGGATCTTGTCGTGAAGATCTAGGGAAAATTCAATAAAGTTCAATAAAGTTCAATTTTCAAAAATGGTCTAATAAACGTTTTGTAATTATTTTTAAACTTCCATTATCGATGGTTAGTAACTATAAGGATGGCAATTATAATTAAAAGATTCAATTCTAGATTGGAGTGAAAGCTTAAGAAAATTATAGAAAATAAAAAAAAAAAAGCATTACCAAAAAAATTTATCTCCGCTTTCTTCTGATCTAAGATTTTAGGGGAAGAGGCGAAGTTCAAAATTGCAAGTAATTTGCTCTAATATATTGCTTTAATATTGCTCTGATATATCTAATATAGGATAATATAAAAATGTTTATTTGTTTCTATCTATTTTATGTATTCAGTTCTGTATAGTTAACATTTTTGGATTTACATAATACAGCTTTAAGTGGATAAAACACTCAATTTTTGCGTTAATATGTAGATGAAAAAGGATTTTTTTTTTATCTCCCTGTTTTTGTGGCACTTCAGTCGACATTCACATTCAAATTCATGAATAATTCCTGGATTTTTATGGAAAATATATAAAATTGTACTTTGTGAAGTACCTATAATAGATTTCTGCAGATTTAAAAGATGGAACTTTTTAATAGAATTCTGTGTAGCTCTCGGGAGCCAGAGTTCTCTAATGCCTTAAATGAACGTCTCCTGTATTCATAAGATAATAAGAATAAATGACCCAAATAGCCACTTTCATTATATATCATGAAATTGGCTATTTTCGTCATTTTAAATACAGCCTTCAAATGATTCTCAGTAGTTTAATGCCATTACAAATATCTTAAAAACAAAGGAAATTAATATTTGGTAATAGTCGTCACAATTAATGAATAACGAATATAAAATCACCATTTACGAGACTAGTTATTTCGTTGGCATTAATTGGAAATGAATAAATTGCCTATCAGTAAAGTTAGTCACAATTCTCTAAACTATTCTTATCTATTGCATCACGATGTAATTGATAAAAGTTGGTGGCCTATTAGTTCAAAACCATTGTTCTACTGATTTGGCTGTTGTAACTGAAAGCTGTTATTTCCGATTCATATTTTTGGCTTAAAAATCTGATAAATCAATTTCACAAATTCTGAATGAAAATGAATGATTATTGATATGAAATTGATTTAAAATTAATTTATGATAATATAGTGATAATTATTAATTGATAATCGCCTGGCATGATACTACATTTGATAATTTTTTAACTTAACCTAAAAACTAGTAGATTGTTGCTCAATTTTACTTTTTTTCATTTAAAATAATTCTAAATATCTTCTTGACAAAGCCTAGTGCTTAGCTTTTCATTTTCAAACATCTTCTCCAATACTGAAATTTTCAGATATTCAGGCATTCAGACGTTTGTTTCGCGGGATATCATTTATGAGAAAATACAGTTTGAAACTTTTCTGGTAAACATTTGCAACCTGCGTGAAGAATTATAAGTTGAGTTTTTTTAGCAATATACAATTAATTCTGCAAAAATCTCATGAAACATTTTTGGAAACATTTTACACAATTTCAAATATTGCTATTACGCTAATTTAAAACTTGCTTTCAAGAAAGTTATAAAAAAGCAATTTTTTTATTATAATTCTGTATTGTTAAAACGTATACTATAATTATAAATAAATAATCGGCAAAGCTGCAATTTAGAATTTGAGACCATTTATTATCTTTCAATCTCTTATATAGTTTTCCAGTTCTGTGTATCCCTCTGTGTGTAACGCAAGAGAGCTGTCCTGCAAGTCTCACATGTACTGCAGGGCGATGATCCAAGTGATCATCCTGCAGAGTGTCTTCACATTCTCACATTTTCCGCCATGCCACTTTATCAGCTGAGCTTGGAGAAAGTATCAACTGTCATGCTTTTTCGCAATCTCAATCCAAAGAAAAGAGTCTGTAACGGCACACGATTGGTCGTTAAGGTTGATCGCAATTTAATAATGGCAGATGTTCTTTCCGAACGCAACAGAAGTGATATCGTCACTATTCCCAGGATCGAATTTCAACAGAGTGTAACCGAGTGTAATCATTTTTCAATCGATTTGCCATTCAAGGCGAAGCGCCATCAGTTCCCCGTAATGCCCCCAAGAACATTAATTAGTCGCAAGGACAAACCTTCGAGCACTTGGGAGTTATTTTTTTTGAGCGAGTCGGTATTATCACAAGACCAGCTTAATGTTGCACTGAGGCGTTCACGAAACAGAGACAATATCAAAGTGCTAATCAAAAAAAACCAAAAAAAAACTGACGGTCAAGGTCATTGCTAAATGATGCTCGAATTTCCACTCGCATTGTGAGTTATATAATCAAACCTTCCAATAAACATTTATGTTCCTAGCAATGTATTCATTTCATGTCCGTCATGTGTATAACGGGGAAATACTCTATCTAAAATAAAAGTTGTCGCATTGTTATCCCGTCCTTGTTGACCGGCGTATATGCTAGTTACAAATATATTTTCTTAATTCACACATATAATAGCAATCCAAATGTAAATATACGAACTAATTATTTTCAATGGAAGCTACGACAGTTATTTTGAAATTGCTAGTAGTCAAATAGTCGAGTAATCATAACTAAATAGTTTACAAATATGCCACAAGGTAAAACTATAGTCTTTAATATACATGAAATACAACTATGGCATCAGTAAAACATCATCTTTTTCGTAATTAATATCAGTAGTTATTATACTTCTATATTCAATTATTCTAGATTAATGGAATTAAAATAGTGAGGTCGTAGAGATTAAACACAGCATCTCAATCTCCCAGATAACAGAATAGACGTAGTATTAATCGTTCCTTGGAAGATCAAGTGTTTGTCTATTCAAATTCTGATATGCAAAATCATTACAAATCAATTTATAAAATCTATTAAAATGGGAAGAAAGGACTTTTTTCCCACCATCTTATCTGGTCCCGTACTTTATCTCCACCCAACTTGATCTTCCTCTTGAGCCAACTGTGTGGCATCCAAAAATTTAAAAATCCGGTCTTCAAAAGGGAGGGGTAGATCTTTTCCCACCACTCTTGGTCCCACTCAACCACTGTTGCGCCAGAAAAAGCTTGGCAGGTCTAGGATTTCAGAGGTTGAATGCAGAGGTTGAAAGGACAAGCATACAAACTCAAAGCAAGGAAGCTTTCTTTCTTAAATAGTAAATGCAGATTTTCTTTTCGTAAGGACTGCCATTTACCAATGTTTATAAAGGAATTTGTAAGTTTGAATGTATTATTTACATAGGAATGAATAGCACAGCTTTCCATCTACAGTAAGGAAAGTTCATTTTTAATTCCTCACTAAAATACCCAGGAAGGAAGTGTTAATGGAAGCAAATTTGTCCGATAAATAACTTCCGTTTAAATTAAGGAACAACCAATTGACCAAATCATCCCTTGAGATTATTTGTTAGTGTATTTTAGACTCAGGTTGACACTGATGGAATTTCTAAGGAATTGCTTGTGAACTCTAGCTCAGTAAGATTTATAAGTGAGTGTAGTTTAAATCGTTCGACCAGATTTACTTGTGCGGTTAGAACCACATCATACTTTATTTTCAGATAACGCTTTGCCCCGCTTGGAGAGCTTCCCGTCGTAACTCTACGCCTTGGTTTCGAGAAGTTCTCCACTTCTCTTAAATATTGGAATATTCAAAGTAAACTTTTAGAGCTGAAATATTAGAACAAGACTCCAAATTTTAATTTTTGTTTCATTTGGAAAATTCTTTAATTTTTTTCTTTATTAGATAAGGAAAACGAAACAAGATGTCTTTTCCTAGATTATAAAGTAGTGAAAAATTATACAGTATAATAATAACGTTCTCATGTCATTATCGGTGTTTCTGTAGAATTCTTTTTAGAATTTCAATACAATTCTAATGCATTTCTGAATGCCATTTATGAATCCCTTCCGTAGATAGAAGAACAAAATTACAAGTCACTCAGGGAATAAAAAATTTGAAAAATTTGGCAAATAAGATGATGCACTGTGAAGGATATTTTTAAAATGCTTCAAGAGAACTTAAGGTGGATGGTTTGATCATAAGCAATGCTAACCATTAAGGTTCTCATTTTCTTCAACTCAATTTCAAGGACAACAGAATGACAGTCCATTTTAGGGGAGATATCTAAATGAAATTAGATATTATTACGCCTTGTTTGATTTCTAAATAATATTAAATTTATACATTAGTTAACAAGTAAGTTTTGTCCTAATAATGCACCTAAATGTTAATTTCTTTGATAACAAGGGTAAGATTAGCACATGATGAGTTCATACCATTTATTGTATTTTTTTTTTGTCTTATTTACTACTTGTCTTATTTCCTCCTAATATAAATTACATCAGCACGCTCAAAGCTGCAAATAATAACTAGATACTTTCATTTTATCCTGCTGAAGCAAATGAATTCCCATTTAGTTAAAGCAAACTAAGTTCCAAAAATAATATAATAATGCAAACTCAATGATGCATAATATTTGTATATAATACCTTAAGAGTTCAAAAATATTACTGAACTGCTGATATGAAACTCTGTTAAAAGAAGTCAGTTCTTCTCACTGAATAATGTGTGCTCTTTTATCCAAACGGAAACCATAAATGAGCAGGAAAACAACTCTGCCTAAAATGATGTACTTGTAAACTATTTGGATGCACGGCCATTCGCGTCAGTATACAAGAATGTGGTGTGTGGTCGGTTCGCACCGAAGTGCGAGCTTCGTTGCCGAAGCATCCGTGCTTCAGGGAGCGCTAGTGTTCCCAAGACGGCGAACCCCTAGCAGACTCCCTAGAATTACAAGGGAAAGATACTGGGGTGGTTTCCCGTGGCCTTCCCCAGGACGCCATTAAGGAATGACGTCAGACCGAAGAGAAAGTGAAGAAGAGGCTACAACACAGGAAAGGAAATTTTTGAAACATCCATGCTCGCTACCGGGATTTGAACCCGGGGGATGGCACATTGATCTCACGACAGACCGACGCCTGAGACCGCTCGACCACACCAGCGCGGCTATACAAGAATATCCAAGTGTATTTATCATTATAGAGGTCACTTTGTTTTTCTTAGTTTAATTCCTTTACGCCACGAGTATTTTTAATAATATTGTTCATTATTATTTAGTACCGTAGGTCAGGAACCCGCTAGGAGCTTTGCCCCCTACGACCCCAAGAGCAATATAGGTTATAGTGAGGTGCTTTAATAATAGGTACTGTATTCATCTTTATGATAAATATATCAAGATATTAATCTATTTAAGATTTAATCAACAACTTCATCGATTTCAGTGTGGATTATAAAACAGAAAACTTGTTTTGACAAAGATTTCCATGATCTATGGGTAAACACGAAAGTACAAAATAAAGTTTAAAACTCCTTTCTGTCATGTTGATGGTAGATCTATTAAAAGAGGGCTTCTTAGTTATCTTCGTAGTTATAAGTCTGCCTTTAAAATATTATTGAGATACAAATTTATTAACTTTCATCATTTAATATTTGTATTAAATAATGGTACAATTTATTTTTAGGTTCAATGCAAAACTTTCATTTTCTTTTAATTATAAAATCACATGAATATTACCATACTTGCCAATATGCAGTTTTAATTATATTCTCAGTTTTCATTAAACAATTATTCATAATAATTAAAGTCGAATTGATTAAATGCTGTTATGTTTGAAAACAACATAATTCTATTCAGTACTAAATTTGATATTTTACATTATAAATGTTAGAATACTATCAATTGCTGTCAAAAGCGTTCAAACGCTTCAAAGTATACTTTTTTTTTAGAAAAAGTCTTATTTCCCAATTTAATAAGAGGAATAACATTAGTAAGTGTTGTGAAGTTCTCATATGTGAAAGTAGGAATTTTGAAGGGCGTTTTTTTTAGCCAAAGCTTTTTTATCTTCAGTTTACATACTGATATCTTACATATACTAAAAAAACTGTTTAACTACGATAAATTTTAGTTAAAAATCGTCAGTTCCAATGTTACATCCCAAGGTTTATCTGCTATAAATAAACAGAATCTTACATATTTTGAAACGCAGCTATTGGAACCAACTGAAACACGACTTCTCTTTTTCTTGGGAAAAAAAATTTTCTTTAAAAACTTATGGATCAGTCTTTTCTCCATGATTATCCATAACCAGTACACACAGTGAATGTTCCGCTATTTGAGATTGGAGAAAGATCAATGAACGTGAAGCTGCTGTGTTTTATTTTGTATTTTTTTAGTTGCACCATTTCTTTTGATGGTCTGTTGATGAGCCACAGAGATGGTTCCAATTTCGAAGGAGACATTCTCGACTGGTTGGTTCGGTTCCTCGAAGCGAAGACGACGACGCGCTACATCTGACAGCCTCCCTTCGCACCTTCTTTTTCCGGTGGAAATCGATGCGCGGTTTCTAACCCTAGTTCCAAATAAATATTCATTAGACAAAGGGGAGGGGATGGAGGTGTCACTTCCTCTTCACTCCCTCCCTCTTCTACGAACAGGAATCTCGTAAACGCATCGTAAAATAAGACCAAGCGTCTGATCGTTTCACATTTGCCGATGTAACACCCACATAAATGGTGGTGTTGGAATGATGAAAAGAACTCTGCAACAACCCATAGACAAAATTTGTCATTTTCATCTCACCACCTCTTTTTTCTTTTTTTTTTATTCCTGCAATATTAGTTCGCGTTTTATCTTCCGTCGCCAAAATCCAATCGTCCATATTTATTAGGATAAGGAAAAATAAATTCAAGAGGAGATGTCTTCAGTAAAGTCTCTACATTCATCAGTTCTATTGCAAATTATCAATTCACCAATATAACGTTTCCCAACAGAAATATTAAGAGAATTGTGTGTTTAATAAAACTTTTATTAAAAAAGTTCAAAAAGATAAATTCTGTAAGCAATTTCTTCAATAAAAACGTTGCTTAGCAAATATCTTGGATTTTAGGTAAACATCCATTAATTTAGTGTAGGTCTTTTATCTATTATTAACCTTTCAGTAAATCAATATGAATATTGTTCTTAAAACATCTTTCATTTTAGTTTTGGAAAAGTTAAGGGTTAATGGATTGTTCTGTTATTCAAGCATTAGATGGTTGGCAGATGCTCGTCATGACCCTTTTGGAGAAATGATTTGTCAATAAATAAGTTCTTTGAGGTGAAGATGATACAAAAACAAGCTATTTCGATTGGCATCAAGAGAGCTCAGAACGCATTTCAGAGAAAGCTTTTTTTATATCTTTTGCGGATTAACTGAAATGGCAAAACATTCCTTGTCGTTTGAGATTAATGTTTTTGGAAAAGAAACAGAACCGATAGGAGTTGAAAATAACGTAGTGAGGGATTCTGAATGTACTTATATCGATTCTTATCGACTCCCGATGATCTATAATGGTTTCTCCCAACCTTTCGTCTTTCATTAAATGGGACTGAACCACCCACAACAATTTTAGTGGGAAGAAGGTTCTGCAAGCAGAGATTTTTACATCACAAGAATGTCGATTTCTTCACAATATTAGTTGGTTTCCAGTAGAAAGTAGAATTTTTTTCTAAGCCTCCGATAAGTTCCGGTTGAAAATTTCCGTCTTATAATAAACATTCGTTGATGTAGATAAAATGAAAAAAAAAATCACTAAAAATAAGCAGTACAGAGCAAAGAAAAGATTAGGATAGAAAGTAACATAAAAACCATTGAATTAATAATTTTGCTGTCAATTGTTTTACTTTTAAAGTTTTCAATTTTTGTTTCAACGAAGTGATTACATTGAGAATATTATAATAAACAAAAACTTCAAAAAATAATTCCTTTTCTTTTAATTAATTAGCATAGGAAAAAATATGAATTTCTTACGAAATATTTATGAATAAATTCATTTAAGCAATCAATAATAGCAACATTTGAAAGTAAAAAAAACAAATATTTTGGTTTTCATAAGTTAAAGAAAATATAAAACATTTAATAATTTTAAAAGGCAGTAAGTTTTGTAGGTAAAATTAGTAAATAAGTAAAGCTTAATGTTAATTATGAGAAACGCTTGCAAAATAAGCGAGGATAAAGAAATGGTAGGAATTCAGAGACAAATTGGCAGCAATAACAATGAAATTAATAATCAATGTAAAAGGTCAGGATCTTTTTTTTTAATTTGTATTCTTCATAGCTATTAAGCAATTTGTCTTCTTGCTTTATGTTGTCATGGCTGTTTCCAATTTGTGGAATAGATCGGTTGTTGTGACTGCAAGTGAAATATTATAACGTCATTTTTTCTTTATTTATACAGATTACTTAAAATAATGATTTCAGTTATGGCAATTACATTCAGCTGGCTTAGCACTAAAGAATTTACGTCAACTGTTGCTTACTGTCTTTCAAACTATTAATCTTCAATGCCTTCAAGCATTTAGGCAATCATAGAGCATTTAACTGACTACTCCACGTGAATCACCGCGTAATTCTTAATAACAATTCGCACTTAACAAAATGGGATTAATAATTGGTTATTATATCTTCTGAAATATCTCCATGGCATCATCCATAAGCTGCTACAGAATCACAGGAAGTATAAGGCCTGGGCAGCTAAAACTGTATATCTGTAAAGCTTGATATTTCTGTTACCATTGAATAGGCAATTGTTCAAAGAATCTTTGAAGATGATCCATAGTTCCAGATTTCACAGATTGCTTTTGCAAATCTTCTTAAAGTTGTGGAGAGTCATCGTCTCTGATGTTGAGTCTAAGTGAAATGTTTATTGAAACTCAAATATCTTTTTTTGGTATCAGCTATTGGATCGATATGATGATCTTTAGAAACTTCTGAAAGATAGTTTTATGGATGGAAATTTGGTTGAGTTGGTTTCCTTAAACTTCTAGTAGCTATTTTCCAAGCTTGCAGAAAGCATTGCAGAAAGCATTGAATTTTACGCTACTTATGTTTTAGGAATCATTTGAGGAGGATATAACTACTGTCAATATTGTCTGTTGATGCTAATATTGTTTGTGTTTTGTCTAATTTCCATTTCAATGCATTGCCACCTCAATCTTTGGTCAGGTAGTGTACGGAATTCGTTTTGATTTCAAAATAGTGCTATTCCTTATTTATGATCTGGACTATTTAAAAAAATTACTTTATTATAATATTACACACAAGTAATAGATAAGCTTGACACCAAACTTCTACTAATGCTGATAACATATTTATAATACACAATTTCGATTGTAATAAATGTCCAGTCTTCTTCAGATGTAATTTAGGTATTGTGTATTTAAATTTAACTTTTACTTTGTTATGCTATTTTATTTATTAGTCTCGTCAGCAACGGACTAAATTACACCTGAAGAAGACTGGAAATTTGTTACAGTCGAAATACTGTGTATTATAAATATATTGTAAATATTAGCAGAAGTAAAAGAAATTTGGTGTCAAGTTTAAAAATTACTTTTTTTAGAAAGAGTGGATATGTAGCCATCCTTACTTTTTTTTATAAAAAAATGGATAAATGATAATACTTAACGAAGAGTTATGGCATAAAAAATTCCCCGTAATTTACAGAAACTAGTAAAACACTAACTTTATTTTCAAGCGTCTGATCCTTCCTGTACAACATGTCAACAAAGTACGCCTATTAAATTAAAGTAGAAAATTCTATGAACTAACGATAAAATTTACATTCGAAACTAAAAAAGGATGGAAAAATACTGCTTCGTCTACGCTATGTAAAAAGCTGCAATAAAAATACACAATATGAATTTCCTAGCACTATCTCTTACTTTCCGCCGTTATTTTATTGTTGTGGGCGTGAAATGACTTCCATAACTGAGATTGGGAAACAACTCGAATCAAAAGAAAAACTGTCATTAAAGTGTTTCTACCCCAGCCCTTCCCAGCCACATTCTGCATAATTTATCTTCTCCGCTTCGGTGATGACATAAATTGTGATTGGGCAACTGGAAGATGGTGGTCCACAGGGAACACTAAGAACAAGATTATATCTTGAGAAATTAACACTTGACGGTTATGGAAAGCGAGGAAACAATATTGATGGTGGTTATTAAAGTTACTTGCATTTATAACTGGGAAGAAAATGTTCTCTATACTGCCACAAGCGAAAAATTTTGCTGATATATTTTTAATGAGAAATAGTTATCTTACAGTCGGGAAAAAGGACTGTAATATTTTTGAAATGATACGAAATTATTTTTTCATTGACATTCCATGTTATAAATCGCAGGTGTGTCTGGAGATCTTATAGAATTTACAGCAGTGGGCATTGATTTCTTTTGATTGAGTTTTTGGAGAATTTCTCTTGAACCAGAGTCGGTTAGAAATCGCATTAAAGAAAATTACAAATCTCTTAACCGCAGAGTGATGATGGTTAGACCTATGTCCAGCGAAAGAGGATGAGATTCCGAAGCAAATCGTTCTTCTGCGTCTTTTCTTACTTTCCTTTCACTTTGAGGCTCATCATATTACGCAGGCTGTGTTTCTGTGGATGTGGGTGTGAGAGAGAGAGACATCATGTACCCTCCCCAACTGCCATTGTTTTGTGAACAATAGTTCTACATTTGTCAACGTAAAGACAATATTTTGCCAAAAAAAATTTCTTGTTTATGAATACTTGTTAATAGATTATCAAAAAAAAATACAAATGATTCGAGAAGGTAAATAAATTAACAAAACTTTTATGCTTCCATATAGTCTGAATAGTTTATACGTTCCAAGCAATAAAAATCGGACACTGGATGCGCTATTACCTCAGCATCTTAATACAACTGCTTTCCCATTACTACTAAAAATCATAGAAGATATTAATATCCTTTAACGTAACTCCCTTGTTTACAGTTATAACTTAAGTAGAGACACAATTAAAATCATTAAGAGTATAAAAGGAATTCATAAAATATATCCGTTAAGCAATATTTTTTCTAATACTATTCATTTGAGAAAATAGAAATTAAGAAATTAGTTTGTCATAGTTTACAGCAACAATTATATTTCATGACGTGAAAAATTAAAGTAATTTATTCTAAGTTATTAATAATAATATCATTTTCCCATATTTTTTATTATCAGCATCTTAAACATTATTTGCATATTTACAGTGTGTTCGGTTTTAAGACAATCATATTTTCTTCAAAAGAAAAAAATCATAGTTTTGCGAGATACGTGATATTTTTCCTTCCGAGACTTATTTTTTCCCCCCTCTTCAATCGATTTGACTAAAAAAAAAACTGCTGCAAATCATATGCAGCTAAGATCCTGCTTACCTTAAAGTTTGCAACATTTAGAGAAGTATAACTAAGTGACAAAGCCAGAGCTGACCTTGTACAAAATTAATGGAACCAATGGCAGTCGTTTGTTCTGGAGTTAAGCCAAAGATGTCAGTCATATTTCCTCTCTCTTTCTCTTCTCTATTTCGTTACAACTCCACTGAGTATACTTTCTTTTTTCTGGTCAAGTTTGTTGGGAACAAACTTCAGGAGACAACTTGGAGAGACTAATGTCCAAATGTTATCTTTTAACTGTCCGGTAAAACGTAATCCTAAAATCTTTATTTAAAACATAGTCCTTCTGCTTTTTACTGAATAAAGATAACTATATTTTTCAGAATCTTTTGTATTTGCTGATTTTATAGCTTAATATCTTATTTTTTTTTAGCTTTCTTTCGAATAAGAAAATGAACCTCATCAAATCAATTAATCTTTGCTGTATCTTCCTCTTCCTAGTAATTTTTGAACTGCCAGATGGATCTTCTTGAATCTTGATATGCACAATCGAGGATCAAACTTTCATATTTGACATCTTTTGCAATTGGGTCCTTGTCGAGGAAACTGCGCGACAAAAATTCAGAGGAAATCATTGGAATCTAAACAATGGATTTCTGTCCTATTTCTGTTAAAATTTCAATGTATTCAATGATTGGCTAATCGATTGCGCTTAATTTGATCCGATAAAAATTAATTAGATATAAAAAATACGTAAATTAAGCAGATTTAATTATTTTTCCAGGAAATGGAAGCTCTGTACTGTTTACATTTATTCATTATTATATTTGGAATATAAATGTAGCTTTGTTTTCAGTTTTGTCATTTTCACTATTTTTTTAAAAAAAGAAAGCTTAAGAAATAACATTTTTAAGAAAACAAGGCTTTTAAATTCTTTTAAACTTACTATTTGTAAATTTAAGTATTACGTTTTATTCTTAAGCAGCAGGAATCGATTCAAGAATAATTACAAAAATGAACTTCGCGTTTCGATACAACATATAGTATTTCTTTTTATCGTTTTATTGTTATTTTTTTAAATTTGGCAGAAATTAAAACCTAGGATTGTGATATCTAAATTTTATCTAATTCAACAAACCTTAGCAAGAATGTATTCGAGAAAATATGAAATGGCAAAACGAGATTAACAGAAAAAAAGATTGTAGAAACGTTTCGCAAAGGAAACCCAGAGATATTATTTTGTTCCAACTTGGAACTCTGTATAAAGCGAGGTGAGAGAAGTAATTATGCTAATAGAAAGAAGATGCCTTTTAAGTCACCAGAGACTGCACCAGCTGCAATCAGATGGAACATTTAGCTTTTTGTAAAAATCTGCTTTTTCGTTAATTTCTCAAAACAAGTTTGGTGTTAAGGTTATGAAAGTATTCTGTTTAGCTATTTCAATACTGAGATAGCTTCTTTCAGAAAATCAATTTTAATATTTTAAATATCCAAAACATAATCAAAGATGTTTAACAGAATGATTTTAAGCTTTCCTAAATATTCGAAATCTTAACAGAATTTAAATCCTTTTCAAATTCCAACAAGACAGAAAACACGAAACCTAAGACAGAAAATACGACAGAAAACACGAAAAAAGTGACCACAGACCGGAACTAGTATTTTTCCCCATTCCTACAAGTCGTAAGGGTTCCATAAGGTAAAACTGTCCGAATTTGTACTTTGGGCTCTAGAAATTGTGACAGACGAATGCACAGACGGATATAATGAACGCAAGAGCACCCTATGCACTCTATGCAAGAGCACTCTATGTACTTTCGTGTACGGGATCGCTAATAAATAATTACATTTAATATATAATGTGAAAATCAATAGAAAAAAATTAAACATCTGCAAACATCAACTAACCACAAAAAAAGGAAACAGAAAACGTAGCTAAAACCAAACTGCTTTTCTTGTTTCTGTCAAATTCTGTTCTTTATTTATTTTTTAAGACAGTGCTTCAGCCAGTATCTGAGTAGAAAAACCACTTAAATGAAGGCAGCAGTTGTGCTGAATATGTTTTACAGTCCATTTATGGGGAGACATGTATGTTGTCGCTCTGCCATCCAAAGTGAATGTGACACCAGCATCTTGAAGAGGTCTGTTTGTCAGGAGCCCATTATCCTTAGAAGGTTCTTTTTCCGTATGGCCTCGGTTGCATTCCTGTCAGCAGATAGTTACCTCCATATTTTCAAAGGTCCATCGGAAAGGCCCTGGCTGTCAGCAGAGCACTCGCTGTCACAATCGTTAACTTTCATTCTGAGTTGGTTCTTTCATTACTCAGAGTTTCTCATTCAGCACAGAGGCTTCAATTGATCGCTAGGCAGATGTTATTGACTAACACCAACCAACCGACGTTTATGTAATGCCGACGTTATTGGACTTCACAATGAATCCATAAAAATTTTACTGCCGATAGTTTTGACAGAGTTTTTCAATTTATGCGACGCGCAATTACTTCGTGAAAGCAGTGCTAGGAGGGAGGGGAAAAAAATTCCTGTTTAAAATCCAACGTAATTCAGTTTCAAGAAAATTGAATAGCCCAATTGGCAAGAGAGCACTTTGGAAAAAATCAATGATAGAACCAATTCGTGGAAGAAACAAACACTATTTTCATTGTAAAAATAAACCACTACCTTCTGGCAATACTTTAATATTGATATATTGAAAACTGTTGTTAGTACGAAGTATTTGTATTTTATTTAATTAATTTAAAAGATTTTTAAAGGACCAAACATCTTTGAAATCTAATCACATAAAAGCAGTACAAGTAATAGAAAATTGCTTCCTTAATAATAGTTACACTAATTAAACAAAACTACTCAAGGTGATTTTTGGAAATTTTTCAATTTTAAATTATTAGATTAGTTAGGGCCTGAGATTATTTAGCCCCTAACTTTATTTTGATAATATAACAAATCTTCATTACTCGCAAAGTACTTCTACTATAACAAAATTAATGGTAAACAATGAAACAAGAGGCGGAAGGACGCAGCATTACAAAAATTTTGATCCAGAATATGTTATTTAGCATGAAAAGAAGGAATGTTCAATACATTTTTACCATTAAAACAAATTTATGTAGTTATTGATTATTTGTGTTCTTTTATTCTTTGCCCAGTTCGATGGACGTATAAACACAGCTGCAGTTGAAATACCACGCATTATAGAACTACATAAAAATATAATCAAACTAAGCGTAGAAATGCTAGCAATAACGATGAAGTAATGATGATTTAAAGAAAGATATAAAATTGCAGTTGCTCTAATTACTAATGTCTAAATGTTATTATCGAAATACTACATACTTTTTGATATGGTACTTGCTTATATTGCTGTTTAGTCCTTTTTTTTTACTTAAAAGTGTTGGCTTTATTTTTTGAGTTTAAGATAATGCAATTTCAGCATTATTCATATTCAAAATTAAAGACATAAAATTATATAAACTTAAATAATATATAAGTTATAATAGAACGGTTTTATTCTTCAGTACTGTTGAAGATAGACATAATATATTTCAACTTAAAAACAAATAAAAAACAACAACATTGTATTATTAATTTTTAGTGTCATAGTAAAAGGAAAATTACTGTGTATTTTAAATATGGCTTAAAAAATAATAATACATCTTTTTTTTGTTCTGTTTAATTTCATATTTTAAATTTCTATATCTTGTATTTTGAGTAGTTTCAAATATGTCATCTCAGTAAGAATTTGAACGCATGAAAATCTTCTTCTAAATAAAACTGAAATCACACATCCTTTAAAAAAAATATTATATTAAAATTAAAATACAGTTTACATGTTACTTTTGACCTTTCTCGAATGAATGCACAAATGATCCGAACCCGCTATTTATACATCAGCTATCTGCGGAAATTCGAAATTTCTATTGATGACGTATGTTGGCTTCATTTCGACAACGCCAATGGCTAGCTTCATCCGGTCTTAATAACGTCACACCAATACGTTAATGGAATAGGTTTCTCATTGGTTGATGGTTTCCCAATTACTATTGGTGTGACGTCATTACGACCGGATGAAGCTAGCCATTGGCATTGTCGAAATGAAGCCAACATAAATCATCACAAGAAATTTCGTATTTCCGCAGATAACTTATATATAAGATAGCGGTTCTTGTCATTTTTTTACATTCATTCGAGAAAGGCCAAAAAATGCGACTGAAGCAAGTACATTTTAATACAATGTTTTTTAAGTAAATGCGTGAGTTCAGTTTTATTTAGAAGGTTTCAAATATATTAAATATTAATGCTAAAAGTCAAAATATTCCATTATAATCTTATGTAAGCCATTGGGATAGAAGGAGGTAAGGCTCCCTGCGTTTCCTGACCACCGGGGCCAAGTGAAATTGGGTGGTCAAATTCTTCCGTCCGGGAAAGAAACCCGGTACCCATTGTTCAAAGGTCTGGGTGTACCCTAGGCCCAGTCTGGAGGAGAATTCAGCTTCGAAAAACTCCCAACCTCAGAGTAATTCATCCGGGCTTCTCGAGGCCGCAGTCAAGTGCCTTATTACCTGGCTACCGGATCCACTGTTACTTATGTATAAATATTAATACTTGATTTCTAAAATGAATTCCTACCCCTTCGCATTTTAAGAAATTGTCCCCGAATAGCGATTTTTCAAAATTCAGGAAGTCTAATGTTTTTTTTGGTTTTTTTTGTTTGTTTTTTTGACAGTTTTTCTTCTGCAATTCAGTCTCAGTTTGAATTGGTTTGACTTTTTTTTATCCAGTGTCACCGAAGATAAGATGAAAGTAGATTGGAGGAAATTGATTTCGACTCAGATAATGAAGGAATCAGATTTTCTTTCGCAGACGGTATCAGTGTTGTTTTCCACTGATGCGAGACAGTCTTCGTTCAGTCTATTTTTATTTATTTTTCTGTTTGCACTGATTCTCTGCCTTGAGCTGATACTGATTATTTTTTTATTTAGTTATGAAGTTCCACTGTATTCCGTGAAGTGGACATTTTAATTACTTCGTATATTACATTCAATACGTTCTGACATCTGTCCAAAGGATTTCTAAATGGTTGTAACGTCTTTATATGTGAAAGAAGTTAAGCAGCATAAAGATAAAAACCATTTTCTTAAAAAAAATTAGACAAAAGATGAATTTAAAAAGGATGTTGTTAATGCTTTAAGACTCCATTAAAGCTTTCTTTTAAGAAACTTTAGATAAAACTTGTTAATTAGACACAATTTCCGTGTTTTATATTCCTTTTAGTGCGTTTCTGGTGAAAGCAAAGTGCTTTGCCAACATAACTTGACTAATGGACGTTGAGGAATACTATTCTTTGGTACAGTTAGTTAAAAAAAAAGGAGGCTTTATCGCTATTGGTTCTTCTGTTAATTAAGTGTTGCCACTTTACTTGAAGCCATAAAGGATTTTTCAGTACATGTTATTAAATATTCTGGGAAAAAAATTGTTAGCTATAGAGGAAAACTTTGTAAGTCCAAGAAATCTATCAGGCAATCCACCTACGTAACAAAATTACATAATGAAAAAATATAAAATTAGCGTCACCATTTTCATTATTCTCAAACAAACATCATTGGAACATTATCATGCAAATGTCTAACATCAACGCAAGAATGAAAAGAATTTGCAGATTCACATATAAATATAAAAAAATACAACAATAGCATAAATATAGTGAACTAAGATAATTTAACCACTGCGTAACTTCAAAAGAAACTCATCTACCCTGTAGCGTGTAACATTGAATGTCCCTTACGCGTGTAACTCTTTTGATTCGTTAAACACAGATTCTGAGCTGGATACCAAGACAAAGTTGATAATGTCAAAGAGTGGAGTAACTTAAGCTCAGCAGGTTCAAAATTTAGCGTAAACATTATTCCCATTCTATAACATCGATTAGCTATATATTGTTACTGTGATTTTTTCTGCTGAAGAGTCTTAGCCTTTCAATATCAGGTGCAAATCTACTTATAAAGAAGGAAGGAAAAAGGGCAGGAGAAGACAGTATTTAGACAGAAACGGATTTAGATGAGAAAGGATTGGGAATGCTACAAACACTGCTGGGAGATGAAACCCTGGGGCCAAGATTTATCATTGCTGGGAGGAAGAGAGACGGACGTAGAGAAGTAGGCAAAAGAAGAGGATCCCGAGCGGTGGACCGCAAACAGGAATGGAAAGCTGAGTCTACGAGAGAAGTCAGCATCACTTCTTGACTAGCCCATTCTATCATACTGATGTTAATGAAAATATTTCCAATTGAATTGATTACATTCATGAATACTTTTCGCGCTGAAATATGAAGTTACTAATGATTTTAAATTTTCCTTAGAATTGACATAGGTGTAATGAATTACAGAGAAAGAGATTATTGTTTCTGGGGTCTATTTGGTGTGATCACAAAGTTGCGAATTTTAATGTTTGTTGTGGTTCATCCAATTCAAGTGTGATGACGGAAGTAATAATTTGTAAAGGTCATATTTTAAGCCAAAGAATGGCGCTATTTTTTTTGGAACCTTCGCTTCGTACTTAGTTTTGTACTTAGCTTCATTCATCCCTTCTTCTGCTGTTAGCTGTCCCATCGCCGTTCTTTCTTTCTTACGTCCATCTGTCAACCAGCAATTATGTTGGTAAAACTTCCATTTCACCCTCTAAATATTACTTTCTCCGCCATCTTTTCTTCAGTTTTAGCCAAGATATATGTATGAATATTGAATGGTCTTGACTCTCTCTTAATACATTGTGGAAAAACTCCTGATTAGTTTCAGTTGACGATAAATCAACTGTACTACGAAAAGCAAGACATCAATTGTGAACCAATGAAGTAAAATTTTGACCGTTAACGGTTTCTGCAGTTACGATATTGTGTCTAAGCTGTGTTTTCTTTTATTGCAATAGAACTAGTAATTTCTAATAACTGCTTACAATGAATAAGAAGCAATGAAAGTATTGCAGAATTCCAATTTATGAAAGTAACATTTCTGTAAGTGAACACTTAATTTCTTTTTATGGATCAGATTGGGAAGTTGAAAAATTCAGACCAGCTGTTGAATTAAAGTCAAACCAATCAACGACCTCTGCTGGCAAAAAGTTTTCCCTGACCTCGAACCAGGGAAAAGTTATTGTTTTGCAATTTTGTGATAAATACTTTCTTTGGAACGTTTTCTTATATTTTTTTTAATGAAAAGATATTATTAATAAGGTTTGGAAGCCCTTTTGTACAGTACAATTAATATTTGTTGAAATTCTTTTTTTAATGTCAACTGAACATAAAATTGAATGTTTTTTTTCTTAATATTTCAGAGTAGAAAGCAGTTAATTTTGTTGAGAGGTAAAAATTGCACTGTAGCATATCACACTTCATTAAGCATTTGCAAGCATTTAATACTAAAATAAGTAAATTGTTCAACGGCAGTTGTAAATTAAAGCACACACGAAATTCAATTAAGAGTGAATTAATAATTTTCTTCAAGTTAATTTTCAATTTAATTAAGCGATTCTTCTAATTTAATTTCTAATGTAAACACATGAGTAACTACAAGCACTCAGCTTTAAAATCCCACTACTTTAGAACGCCACTTACTAAATAATCCTAAAACTACAGAGTTATGGTCCTCAAGTGGTTAATGTCTACAAACATTCCTATTAAAATATTCATTAACTATTTAGCCTCTGCATCACTGAAATACTATAAAATTTCTACTTCCCTTTTTCATTGAAGGGTTTAACATGAATATAATAATATTAAAAGTGAGTAAAACTTAAACGGAACCAAACAGCAAAAGACTAAATGGAAATAACGGGATGTTTCCAAATTGAGAATATCTGCTTTGGTTCGATGCACAGTTCCTAAAGATATTAATAAGTAAAAAGGTATTTCACAAAGAAATAAATATCTTTTAATCATTACATAGTAGGGTGTACAATTCATCTAGCTGTATGATTGTAAGAACGAAATTATTTATAAGTTTAAAGATTATTGGATTGTAGCGATATTTCTCTTTATAGTATGGAAGTTTTACCGATTCATTAGGGTTTCATTAATTTACAAGCACTTTAATAGTTTTTGATCATGAGTACAAGTTCTGGATGTTTTGTAATGATCACGCTACAAAAAAGTGAAACAAAAAATTAAAAAAAAAAATTAAAAAATTCTCTCATGAAGCAATTGCTAGATTCATTGTTTGTTTGCTTTTTTTTTAAGTTGAGTTATTGGAACATTGATTAAGTTATTGGAACATTGATTGTAAGGACTAAAACTTAGTGATAGTAACTCTAAATGGTCATTTTGCACTGAAGTATTTCAGATCAATGTTAGTTAGTTAATCGTTGGACCTTTTTTTTTAATTTCTTCGTTTCTTTATTTTCCCAGTCTTGCGACGGGAGTGTGGCAAGAAATTACTAATAATATATGAAGTTTGACATTTTCTTATTGTTGAGATACTGAAAGATAAGAAGATCCTAAATGCGCCGTTATCACTCACTGCCCAAAAAAAAAAGATACCGCACCCAAAGCAACAACCAAAATGGAATGATACTTAGCATAGGCAATGAGAATGACGATGCAAATTACTGATTACAATATCAAGCAAAGCCGTTTATTCCGGCAAAACACTACACGTCAATAGTCCCTTTAGTACTGCGTCAGACTCGCAGCTAACATGAATGTATGTTGCTTATGATTTGGTATGGAGTCGTAGTGATGTCAAATGTTATTTTGCGGAAAATCCTCTCATAGATGTTGCAACACCGCTCCTGATAGCTCAGTTCCTCAACAATGTAGTCCGAATTTGTGCGTTACCCAATGCTTCTCCATACTAGGAGTACAGTGATTATCCGTGTCCACACGAAACACCATTCAATGCCAGCTCCAATGATGGCTCTAGAGTCGTCCATGCACCAGCTCACTACACCACTGCAAAGTATGGTATGGCGTTAATGACAGACAGCGTAAGGGGGGGCCTAAACTGCAAGTTTCGTTTGGCAAGTCGCCTTTCAATGGTGCGGGTTTCTTGACGCTACACGTATCTGGGTGAGGGCAGAGACACCATAGATCAGTTCTCACTTATCGGACGATGACACGAACTACTCTTGGGTGGATTGCCAGAAGAGTAGTTCTCCCATTGTCTTCTCTGAGCATTTGTGTTCCCTTCTCTCCACAGCTCTCGAACATCGCACAGTACAGTCGGAATGGTCCAAGTGGAGGCCAATTCGACGGAACGACCAGCCAGTCTCTCGAAGTCCAACGATCAAATCTCTCCTATACTTTATCAGTCGTTCATGTATGCTGAGAATTCAAGGGACCTACACTCCACAACCACACTGATTATAAAGAGCACAGCGGTCATATAAAGGTCGTTCACATGACCAAAGCCATAACGACACTAAAGCTCCTGGAGATTGGCTGCGATTGCCCGCTGAGAACTAACTACAATCAATGGCCCAACTACCTGTGATGGTGCCGAATAACGAGTTACATAGTTTTCGGATCATTCGCTGTGAGTGTTCTAATTTGTTAGGCAATAAATACATTTAGTAAGAGTCTAGTGATACCTACTTACAGCAGTCCAGTGTTTGTTCTGTTAACAATTAGTAAATCTACTGTTGCCGAAGATTATTTATAGAAATTCTCTAAGTAAGATATACTGTATTTAAAACCAAATAAATAAATAAAAACGGAAGATATTAGTGTAAAGTAAGAAAAGTAAATTTTTAAATTTTTCAAAATTGCCTATAAAAGTTTACTGAGAAAGGAAAGACTGGAAACTTAACTTTTAGGTTAGTTTTATCTACTTTTTTACCAACTAACATCATCCTAATCACTATCATTTGCTACATCCTGAAATAAAATTAGTTAATTCATGAACATTATAACTCGTAATTGTTGATCATGAAGAAATCAATAAGATAACTTTCCGTAGAGGCTTAATCCCTATCCAGAAGGCCAGAAACCTAAAATTTAACATCATTTTTTTATAATGAAATCTTTAAGGGACGCAATCTTGCAATTAGAGGGGAAAAAAAGTGTGTTCTAACAATATTAAATATTCGCTGCATATTTAATATGAACTACGAATAGAATAGACTTTCTCGTACTTTCGGGTAACTAAATTCCTTAATAAATTCCTTAAAGATTCTAATAAAAAAAACACAGATTAATTATTTATTTAGTTCTATATTTGCATAAACTTTTGTTTTCTGTGTAGTGCAAATCCAGAAGATTATCTTCATTCTTCTTTTTTTCGCCCACGCGCAAATTGTTGTTGCTGTTCTCTTGGCGTTCGCTCGCAGCAAAAACAACCAGTTGCTTCGATTGAATCACCATGGAAACCGTTACCTGGCAACTAGATCATTTGCACTGCAAGTTTGACGATTGTAGTCAACGAATCTCAGAAACATTCTACAGAAATATTGACCTCAAAAAAAAGTGAGTAGGCGATCTACTTTTACTTGTTTTTGTAAAACAGCATTACGTAAAATGTCTTACAAAGTTGATCACACATTAGGAATGCTGTAATGGATGTGCCGCATTATTGACTTTAGAAACCATCGTGTTTATTATTGGGGGGGGGGGAGGTTTACGCATTAATTCAATTAGCATTTAATTAGGATATGAAGGACGGTGTTTTTGAGCGATATTTCTTTCCGAAAATTATCGCAAAGATCAGAATCAGAGGCGGCACTACAACCTGCAAATTTAATTAAGTTTCAGACAGTGTGCACAATTTAATTTCAAAGTTAGTTCCTGGGGCTGATTTTAATGAGAAGCACTCTCCTTACAAAATAAACAGAATAAAGTTGAATTAAAAGGCCTCTTAAAACAGACCCCATTTATATACTGACTTTTCATTAACTTTGTCTGGCGAATTTTTTTAATGATTATAATAATTCCTTCTCGCAAACAAAAAAAAGCACTAGAAAAATATTTAGGAAATTAAAGTTTTTCTCTTTCTCGTTTAATAAAGTTAAAAAAAGCTTCGGGAAGAGCTTGTTTATAAAAGAAGCGTAAGGTAAAACAAATTCGGCCAACAAAATATCAGTTAATAACAAAACAAAACAAAAAATATGTTCTCGGTAAAGATTTATAATAATAAAGAAGTATCTCTAAGCAAAAATCACTAATTAAATATTTGACTATATAAATATTTGGCTGCCCTCTGTTAATACTAACGTTCAGGCTAAACCTTGTGGTCAAAATGCCGGCCTGCAATGAAGCTGTCGTGTCTGAACCTGGGTATCGATATGGGTATTTATTTCCTGTCCTCTGTTCGGCTGCTTATTCTTCACTTTCTCTTAGGTTCAAATCATAATGAATTCCTGAGGAAGAAAAATGAAAGACTACCTCAAATATCTATTCGAAGATATACGGTAGAAACTTGTTTCATGCCACCACAAACTCTAGGATTGAAGAGAGAAGTAGTAATAATGTTAAAACTGTTTCAAAGGTAGTGGGAAAAAAAAGACAAAAAAGAAAACCATTAAGTGTACACCAGACTTCCCCTGTTGGTAGTTTTAGAAGAAAAAAAACACAAATTATATAACAGCATTAAAAAAAATAAAAACCAAGGCTGCACAATGAATACTAATAAACCAATGCCTTTCGGATCAGTTGTAAGAGGGAATCGGGAACGGCTGTTTCGTCCTTCTTTGGACTCATCAGCCCGATCTGCCCTTCCCGGTAACAAATCCAGAAAGGCGTGAGCATAAGTGAAGGTCACCCCCGCACCCGACAGTTTCCCCCGAAACCAATAAACAACAACAACAATAAAACAGCATTATTGTCTATTATTGTAACAAACTTACAAAAAGAGCTTAGGACGTCAATTTAAATATAAACTGAATTAAAATGCGAAAATCCTGAATATGTTAAAAAGAGAGTAATTCTAAAAACTTCAATATTCAAATTTCGAGTTTTATAAATGTAGTCTTTTTTTTTTTATAGTGAGTTTTAATAATCTTACTTTAGTATCAATTATATAAAGTTATATTTTTTGTTCTGTCAAAGCAATGTAATCTGCACTATTTCAGCTGTTGCTGCCATCCTAATCTCTCTTAGTGATTCGAATCCAAACTCAATTGCGACTAAATTCCCGATGGAAAAGTTGTCTCACAAAAATAACTGTGGCTATCTGTGCCTAATCGAATAACTTATGAACCAGTGAACAAAACTTCAGAAAACTCCATTAGCCGTAGATCTTCTACACTACTTTTTATATAGGGTATAACTCCTCTTTTTAATGTGTTAATGCATTTTTTAGACCCTTTTTCTCATTTTAATTGTGCATGGAAAATTCGCTGAGGCTGTTGGAGGACAGCACTTGAATTTCCTTTATTTAATTTTTAATGAATATTTTGTTTTTAGTTTAGCTTTGTGGAGGTGCCATTCTTATTCCTACTACTATTTTTTATATTCTGATATATTTTCTTTAAAAATTAGACTTAACAAATAACGGCGAAATGAAATACGGTTATATCAGTAACAGCAACGCATTACTATTTTAAAAATTAATTTTTGTAATACGAAATTCGAGACAACAAATATTAATTAATTTTAGAAGCTTAATTAAATGAATTGAACAGTGTGAACCTACCACATGTCACGTGATTTCATAAGTAAACAAAACCATCACAAACATTTTAAGGCAATGTCAGTTGATTGCTTTTAATCTCGAACATTTTTTTTGAAGAAAATATATGTAATTTAGTATTCCAAAGACACACTGTTGTAAGTTTCTTCTTCAACTTCCTATTTGTAAATATTTAGCTATATATCATTATTGAGAGATTAATCAAATAAACACAAACGCGACAATCTTATCGCAAAAGGACTTAGAAAACTCCAATTGACAGAACTTTTACGAAAGTGATGAATTTTTTTGTCCTTTTGTGCAAAATTTTCAAATCTCTATTTTTTGCAGTATGAAAAAGGCGTAATGAAGTGCACCGCTTTTGTTGGATATGACAGAAAGAAATTAATTAGACAATATGAAAAAAAAATATGTAAAGCAAATGAAAAAAATTTGTAGACATTTCTTTTTGTTTTTTCACTTCAAGCGTAAGACGTCAAACTAAGCCTAATCAGCTACATCCCCCTTCCTTGTCAAGTTTTATCCCACTCGGTAGAATCTCCGCCCCATTCGCTTAAGTTTGAAATATCTTTATAATGAGATTTCTTATAAACGAATCGGAAGTATAATGAAAAAAAAAGGAAAAGAAAAGTAATGAAAAATTTTTGTCTTAATACGGCGATGCAAGTTTGGTCGAATTTTAATTTCGTTACTCTTTTTCCTTTAATCTTCTGTTTTTGACTTCTAATGAAAGAAAGAAATTTAAATGAAGTTACGTCTGTATTTTAAATCTACTTTTTTTAGATAACCACAATAAGCCTTTCGTTTTTTTTCTTTTTCAAATAAAATTTGCATAAAAATTATAGATGTAATTACAAGAATTAAAGTAATTCTTAAAAACTAAAAATTTTTTTAACAAGAAAAAAAAGCCAATTATTTAAATATTAGGCCTAACATATTTCTGTTTTGACTTCTTGTGAGGATTACATATTTCAGATTTGATGTTCAAAATCTCGTGTTTATGGTACAAGATGAAAATATTCATGCAGCCTCCTTTCATGCCATATTCTAATCTATCATGTTTTGAGTGGCGTTGACAAAAGTCGATACTTGGAGTTTGCTTCAACTTTATAGATCTGCTGTAATGTTGGTTTGCTAGCAACGTTTGGAGAAGCGCAAAGAAGCAACTGCACCACGAAATACTTCGAAAATAATTGGAATGAAAATCTACTAATTTGCTAATGACAATGAAAATTAAAGAAAATAACTATTTTTGTTGTTGTTATTATTATTATTATTATTATTATTATGTTTGTGTGTTTCAAACCTTGGGTTTCCTCAGCAAAGCCAAAATGGCAGGTCAAGGACCAAAGGACATATTGCCAAATGTAAAAAAGTGTGCAAGAATGATTAGGGATGTGTGGTTGTGTCCATAAATTTTCTAACTATACGTGTTGTGCTGAGTACCACAGCCTTCTAGTGTTGTGCGTAAGTCCTATTGTGAAGTCCTTGTGTGCTGAGGCTGCGGTGCAATGTGTGAGTGCCAGACTAGTGGCGGACAGGACGATAGGTACAACACGTACTCGGTCCTGCCTCCACTGCTTCTGGAGCTCGTGTGCTAGGTCGGTGTAATTACTGATCTTGTCTGCGTGAGTTTTCTATGTTCATGTTCTTGCTAATAGACACTGCAATATCAATGAGATAGGTCTGTTTATTGGTCTTATTTATTATTATTATTATTATTATTATTATTATTATTATTCAACTCGATATGAGACGAATTTATGTATTTTTATTTCAATTTTTAGCTTAAACTTTATATTCCAATCACCTAGAGATCTGTAACTTCGCATGCAGTTTTCTTTCATGATATATAATTATATAGTGATAAACTTTTTTAATCTATTTTGAGATTGATAGAACGAACAGTGAGTACACCATTAAGAAGCCTTGTTACAATACTTTTCCATTAAAGAGAAAAATAAGAAACAAAAAGCAAAAAGCAAGTATTAAACATAACAAAGTTTTACCGAACTGTCATTATTAAATTAAAAAGTAAAAGATAAATTTGCATGGAATCGAATTAGATGGCTTGATTTCGTAATTGTACGAAACAACATATGAAAATATTTGCATTAGATACTAAATAATATATTACGTTACATTTGGTTAGCAAATTTTTGTAAAAGTTATATTAACTTCAAGATACTGAATTTGTTTTAGTGCAAAGATTGAAAAATCGAAATAGTAATACTTCTTACTGGACAAATTTAAAAAAAAGACTGAACAGGAATGCGGTTAATTTTCGTTAATAAATAATGTAAACAATGTAATGGAACACTGAACTTTGTAGGAAAATATTAATCTATGATTAAAACAGAGTAAAGAAAAATTATTATCATTTCAACATATAAAATATACAGTATTTGAGATTCATGATTCACTGAATAGACAATGGAAGAGCAAATTTCGTTTCTAATTATTTATAGTAAATTGTCTTTCTGTATCATTTGCTTCTATCAACCACGAAAGTATTCATTTACTACGAGGAAGACTTATAATTTACAGTAGAGTCTTCCGCTTGTCTGATGGATTTCTGGCAACTGACACATTAAAACTGTACGCTGAAAATTATTCACTTTCATTAATTCAACAAAATTGCAATCATATGTAGTTCACGAAAGAGAAATTCTAAAGTAAGACATTAGTGTATTTGTATTACAATTCAACTTCCCAAAAACAAATATAGTTCGTGTGCAAACTTAATAATATCTCATAGTTACATCTAGTGATTAGTTAAACTTTCATTTGTGGATAAGAGGTTATTTAATTAGAATAATTTTGTTGAAGAGTTTTAATGAGATTCTTGTATTGAAGCTCTTTATATATGATACCAACGTATGACAAATCTATGAGATTCAAATTTTTAATAACTTAATATCACTAAAATTCCAATTTCGTGGAATAAATACTTTTGCATTGGTAGATATGAATATTTTCATATAAAAATTGCTTTATAACTTTATGTTCTATTCCTTTGTTTTTTTCTCCAATTTCAAAACTAATACCAAACCTATAAAACCTTTTTTGATATTTGTTCTTTTCATGCTTCCAAAAGGAAGATTAAGAAAATGTCTTATTTTTGTAGATATTCATAAAATGTTTTAACTGATTAAATTTAAAAAAAAATCTAAAATACATACAAAAGTCCTGGTCACTTCAAAACTACCTAGTTTAAACAATTATGCATCCAAAGGATTACGACTGATCCTGGAGAGAAATACTTATCGGGAAGAAGGGATGCAACAACACTCGGCTTTAATATTCATATTCTAAATGCAAATAATATTCATGTAAAATTTTATGCCTAGAGGCAATATTAAAAAACATCCAGAAAAACCTTAAAAAAATATACACCTAGAGGGTATCTAGCTCTAATCCTTAGATTATTCCGCATAGAAACTTTTTTTAGATGAAAGAATGTTCATACATGGGTTAATGCCTAAAGGTACTGCAGCTATAATCTACCACCATCTTTGGAAAGACTGCTATTAGAATGGAGGCTGAAGTTTAATAATAATAAACTGAAGGTGAAGATTCTCAGTTTCAACTTTCATCGTTTTTGTGATATAGCATAAGTACGTACATTCAGCATATTACATACATTTTTTCTTCTCCATTAACAGAAATTTAAACTCCAGCTAACCAATCTAAGTAAATTCTTATTCATTTTAGTAACATTTTAATAAATCTTTGAAACATTCCCTAATCTGAAATAAAGCGTCCATCTATTTCAGCAAAGGTTTACAAGAATATTAACACTCCATAGAGTCGAAGTCTTTTATAAGAAACTTGCACATAAATGAAATTCACTTAATTAACTCAAAATCTGGGACTTGTATCCGAATCTCGAAAACGATAGTAATGATGTCTGAAGATAATGCAATTTTTTACGAGTACTTTAGCACCGTTTCCGTAGAATGAAGCCTGATTTTCTCCGTTTTCCAGTTAGGTGGGAAATTCAATAGCTGGAGCGCTATTATATCAGATTGTAGTGATTTCCAAATTCCATTTCCGAGTGGTCATAGGAATCTTATTCTCAGAATGGTTAGATTAAGAGATGATTATAGGGGCTGCAGCTCCAGGACGGCCCGCATTTGAAACCTCATTTCATTCTTAATTATATACAGTTCCGCCAAAGACTGTATTATCTGTCTATCTAAAAGATTTCCTGAATCGAGTCATTAAGTAAATGAAATGGCGCCGATTAGAACCTAAACTTAGAATCTAAAGACTACATTCTGTAATACCAACTGAAACGACTGAGACGCTCCTTAAGACAAAAATAAGAAAACTTAGAGTAACTTGTAAAGCTCAAGTATCCATCTTAAACTAAGAATACTAAATATAACACAATGTCCCAAATTCTTCAGTTCTGCTTTAGCATAAATGCAAGAAGCATTTATTCACAGTAAACACCAAAAAAATTGTAATTAAATCAGCGAAAATATCCTAGCAAAGAAAAGAAAAACAAAATAACTCGTGAATGTGTGGAGAAAAGTCACGATCATTAATTCCCACGTAAAAATAAAAGAAATCTAGCATTTTGAATCATATTTTTGAATGGAAGCCATCGTTTTATTTGTAACTCCTCACCTCAAACCGGAAAAAGGAAATTTTTTTTGATTTGGTTGAACATTAGGTACATTATAACCCCCCCCCCCTATACCAAAATCTGGGAACTACTGCTTACGATACTGGAAAATCCAGTTAAGTCAGCAACATGTCTTTGAATCTCTAGGCAAGTGTACAATTTGATATTATTTAAATAATTCTTCAGTCTTTTTTCAATTTAAAAAGGGGAGAATTTACCAAAACAGAATCACACATTTACGATTGTCTTTGAGATACGAGCATCTTAATAACCTAAAACTTTACTGGGTGTTATAACTTTACCATACTCAATCTAATAATCGTATAAATACAGATTCGAAATTTAAAAATTCACGCATGTTTCGTATCGAAGGAACATCGAGTTTAGAAAAAAAACACAATAATTTCAAGTTTTTCTGTTGAGATATACATTAAATTTTTGAATGGATATTGGGGGATAATAATGATGCAGAGCTAGTTATTTTTATTTTATTTTTTTTATTATGAGGAATAAAATTAGTTACAAAATAATTTTTTTCTTCTCGGCATTTAATGAAAAATGAGTGATAATTTCTGTTCACTGTTCTTCCTTAAGAAAATATAATCTTAACCCAGTTCTATAATAATTTCTTCTTAGATTTCTAGTGATTTCACTATTATAATAATTTTTGTTTTAACTGATATGAGAAAAAAAAATATTCACAAGGCAATTAAATAGCTCCTTGATTTTAGTTTCCACTTATGACTTTGAAGCACAATAAATATAATAATAATATTGACTTTAGAGTATCTCACCTAAATGATATTTAATCGATGCACATAATTTCTCTTAAACAAATAATAAACTTGATTCTCACTTTGAATCAAATAAATAATAATATTCACTAATATAATTTCACAATTCCTTTACTTAGGAAAATTTGTTCCTGAAGCATTAATTCTCTTCTCATAGTACAGTAAAACCTCGTTAAGTCGTCACCCGGATAAGTCGTCACTCCGTTTAAGTCGTCGTATTCCTTTGGTCCGACAAAGTCTCATAGAGAATAATGTAAAATAACCCTCTTTTACTCGTCACCAAATTTAATTCTACTCCGGATAACTCGTCACCCTCAAAAATGGCGAAAAGCATCTTCATTTTCAATTTTTCCTGCTATGTTTTCAGCCCCGCCCCTTCACCCTAAGAAACCCTAGCCTTCACGCGGAATTTTCACGTGGGAAATTCACTTGGGAAGTTACACATTTCTCACTGCGATTCTTGTCAAGTGTAAACGTTTTTCTTGACCGCTACTGAGTGGGATTTCATTTCATAGCGAGTAAGCTCCGCTATATGGGCTATTTTTTATCTCGCAATTTCGTGGTTTGATTACATTTGTAACTTGTCAGGAAAACGAAAACTTACCTCGTTATCTTTTAAAGAAAAAAAAAAGACTTAATTGCACTTTTTGAAAAATCAAATGTTTCGAAAACAGCTTTTGCCAAAGAACATCATATTCCCAGGACTACATTAAACTATATTCTTTCATCGAAACTAGTAATTGAAGAAGCTGACTGCAAGAACAAAACAAAGAGAATGAGGAAATCGAAGTTTGCCGAGATTGGGGGGGTTTTAGTTCGATGGCTAAAACATGCCAGATCGCAAAATGTGCCGATTTCTGCCGTGATTCTCAAAGAAAAAGCTATGGAAATTGCTAAGGAGTTGAACATTGAAGATTTCGGCGGCAGCAATTGTTGGCTGGAACGTTTCAAAGACAGACATTGCCTTTCTTTTAAAACGATTAAAATGTGGTAACTAAAAAGTGTTTTTTTTTATTTTCCACTCATTCATTTGCATGTATTGATTTCTGAAAATCTTGTTTTTCTCACCGAATCCTACAGCAATTCATAAAAATACTGTATTGCAGTGTTTTTTTTTTCTTGTTTTTTTTTTTCCTCAAAAATGCCCACTCCGCCTAAGTCGTCACTCCGCTTAAATCGTCAAAAATGTTTGGTCCCTTGAGTGACGACTTAACGAGGTTTCACTGTATAATTGACAATATTTCTTCTAATTTCTTCTAACACGAAATAATAAATATAAGTAGTTTACTTACAGTTCGTTGATTGTTTTCTAATGGTGACTTCTTATTCAATAAAGAATCTTTACTTGCATTCATCGCTGATTCAAACTTCCCTCTGATGCAATGGTTTAACCTCCGGCTTCTTCTTGAAGACGTTGTGGATTAATGTTTCGCTTTTCGTCTCGTCAGGGGAATTACGCCTTTTTATCTTGTTGTTTCTTCCTTGCTTCAGTTTGATAATTTCTATCTTCCACATAATTTGACTCTGTTCTTCGAAGCTTATATCTCATAGCCTTCTACTTCCACACCCCTTTCAATTTTCGTTCGATGAATCGCTTCAAATTTCCCGGTCATCACACGTTTTCTAGTTGCCAACCGCCGTGTTTGAATTACGTCATTGTTCATCATATACTCTGAAACCGGCATGTCACCCTAGGTCTTACCATTGACACTCTCAAATACTCTTTAAAAAACGAGGCACTCGCTCGTTCTTAAATACTTCATATGATGTAATATTTAAAATATTAATTTATTATTTCCTTTTTACAAATTTACTGTTTAAATTATGTTTGAAGCATTAAAAATAATTCTTCTAATTTTAAATATAAAATTATCCACAGATATTACAGTGTACTTGTGGCTGACCAAAAAATTTCATACATTTTATGTTTTAATTTTATGTTTTAATTTTAAATTTTAAAAAATTGTAACACATCCCATTATTCTTTACGAATGCAGTAAAATTCTGAAAATGAATCTTAAATCAAATCATAAGTCCGTCATCATTTACCCACTCAGAAACTGCAACTATACTATAATGTGTGTAAGGGCTAATTAATAAAATATAGTACGCAGGTAGATCTCGCCAATGCAAGTTAAAAATGACGTTGAAAACTATTTTACGCCGAGGATTTCAAAGATTTTGAAAAAGATACCAAATCTCCAAAAATAACCATGATGAGTTTGTTTAAAATTCTTAATTAATCATTACCAGTATAACTGAACTGTTTACTCTTCTCCAAAGATTGAGTTAACTTGAATAAGTTTACATCTACTTACTTCTCACATTAGTTTTATTTTAGTTGTGATAGCTTTGCCGGTTCATTACGAATTTCAGTTTAATTATGATCAGTCAGTACTATCGATTCCCGTAAGTTAATTACCTGGCAATAAAAAAAAGAAACAAGCAAAACAATTATTAATTAATGTTACATGATGTTTCAGTATTCGCTTAATTTAATCATAATTATTAAATTAATCTAAAATTTGATAGGCATTTCGAAGCATCTTTATAGGCCTATATATAACAAAATGAATTAGTGATCAGGTTACCTAATTAACTAGTTACTAAACTGATAACCATTAAATTTCTATTTCTCTCTCTCTTTTCTCTAAATTTTCTCAATTTATTATGCTATGATCGATAATCGATACACTTGATGATACACATTGAAGAAACAAAAAGAGAAATTATTTCTCATTTACTTGAAAAAAATGTTAAACTAAATTCCTACCTTTTATTGGTGAGATTGGATTTTAATAAATAAAAGAAATAAAACGATGTTCTTCAACACAGTTAACCAACACGTTTATCTGAACTAAAGAAAAGCAAATAGATTACATAACTTTTCGTATTCTTCTTTCAATTCCTTCCTTTTCATATTACTATTTTAAATTTATTAATATTTTAATTTTTTCGCTTGAAGAAGAAAGGGATGACGATACAATTTCATCCCGAAAATTCACATAGTATTTGGAATAAACAATTTTAAATACTAAGATATGGAATGTGTGGAGTTTTTGTTTAGATTACATAACTGTATATGGTCTAAAATTTTTAAGAAAGCCACATATTCGTATGTAAGAAATTGATTATCGAGAAATATTAAGAGTATTATTTGATGCAAAATACGTAAATATTGAGCTTCAAATATATTCAAATTCCTTTTTTTTTTTTTTACCTTCGCCATCTTTTTGTAGGATGTTGCTTTTTTAAGCAAAAAGATTCCATGTTTACGGACCATGTGAATTAAAGAAACCCCTTGTTTGTACCGGAGTAATGAAAGAATATAACAACATTAGATAGTAGATAGTATTACTGATTTTTGTTTTCTGTTTTTAAGCGTCTTATTTTTCTTATTTCCTGTCAGTTTGTTGTAAAAATAACCGTCGAAATACATAGTTAAATAATACAAGATTTTTCTTTCAAATATTTTATCTGCTGTATTTGTTTGGCTTAGTATCTTAAATGGTATATTTAAAGTAAGCTTATCAGAAGTTCTGTATAACCAAATTCATAATACTGTAAATTAGGTAAGAATTAGGGGAACCCTGCCAGTGGAACGAGGCAGAAGCAGATGGGGAACGAGGCAGAATGAGGCAGTCTTCGCATTTTTATTACACAAAAAAAGGACAATACAGTTTAAAAGCAACAATCATTTATCTAAAAACCATTCCCCCAAACTTTTCTTTGCATTATGGTTTACGTCTGATAAAACAAAAACATATTTTTAAGTAAAAATCCATTTCGGTAACGAAAAACATGAAAGTCTTCTTTTACTATAATGTTTCCCGTTAAAATTCTCCACTTAAACTTCGACGTTCAAAAACCAGAGAAGACATCCGGATTAACTCAAAATATTATACTACATTTCTTCAAGGTAGTATTCGTAATAAATATTTGTAGTCGTTTATTCATTTCACATTAGCATTATCCCAAAGTGAATTTAATGTTCTCAATATACTCTTAACAGTCTCTCTCTGTATTTGCAGTTCAATAAAACCGTCCAAAGGGAACCAGGGAATTCAAATTCTTCATAAAAGTGGAGCGAATTTACGAGTCTACAATGGAAATGTGTTCCTAGTCAGATGGAATGGACCAATTCTGTTATGCAATTGGAATCCCTAATCTCTAATTTTATTAGTATAATTCAATTTCGATAGAGCTCCTATGAAGATCACAAATTTCTTGTTTCAGTTAACTTCGATTGTCAACGTGGGACAAGGGAAGATTGGTTAAAATGAGTGCGGAAGGAATGAACGGAGAACTGTGAAACATTTCGTTTTCGGAAAGGGATTACTTAAATCCAGAAACCGATAGTCTTATACCATCTCCGAGACAATCGATGCTGAAACTCGTCAGAAGAAACTTCAAAAGGAATAACTTAATCCGAACAAAGTAGAAAGAATATTTTTCCAAACTCAGAAAACAGACAGTTCAATTTGTCTTTCTTCGTTACTGGAAGTTTAAATACAGAAAATTAAAAACAGTCAATGTTTTCTGCTAAAATTAAAAGAAAAAGTCCTTGATTATTATTTCTTCAATTAAATAATATACTTTAATCTATAATGAAAGGCTTTCTTTAAATTTAACAAATAAAATTCGTGATTATTGTATAATTTCAATAACGTTTATAAACGTTTATATAAATATATTCTGAATAGATCTTTTTTTTTTTATTTAGCCAACTAATTCGACACGTACATGAAAAGTATTTCCCAACATTTAAAAAACGTTAAAAGACCTATAAGATAACGACGCACGTTTCGAAACTTCGTCAGAGCAGTTTCTTTATCAAGTTATATTAATCCTACCTTGAGCAATCCTCCCTGATTGGGATTCGTTAGGTAAAAAAAAAAAAATGAATTATTTCTAATTTTTTTTAATGTAACGAATCCCAATCAGGGAGGATTGCTCAAGATAGATTTTTTTAATATAACTTGATAAAAAAACCGCTCTGACGAGGTTTGGAAGCGTGCGTCGTTATCTTATAGGTCTTTTAAGGTTTTTTAAATATCGGGAAATACTTTTCATGGAGGTGTCGAATTAGTTGGCTAAATCAATTATTGTTACAGCACGTTAAAGAATTTTATTGTAAGATCGTTTTTTTGGTGCTGTTATTGGTTTTTTAAACCAGTGAGTTTCATTGTAAAGTCAAAGGTAAAGTTGAATGGAAATATCTTTTAATCTCACTGATATAAAAGTAACAGTGCTTCGATATTGTTATCTCTACTGAGCTAAAACACTAGTAAATCATTGTACAACTTCCCGTTATTCAGGTAATCTTTTTCTGCTGGTTATCCTCTTTTCAATAAGTTTTAGAAGTTTTATCATTATTCGCATTAGTTTCTTCATTAATTAAACTTCATTAACATAGTTCGAGTAGTTTCTAATTGCTGAATACCACTGTATAGGGATCTGTATATATCGTTCAGTTAATCTGGACATTAGTTGTTGTTGTTGTGACGTTTCCTTTGATTAATCTTAGATTACAGTCTTGAGATTGCACTCCATAATGAATGCAGGAATGCTGCTGTCGTTTAATGGCTATCCACTAAGCACCGCTAGGTGAAAATCATACTTTGCTGTCTTTTAAAAAAAGAGAAACAATTACTGAAGAAAAAAGAAACATCGTTGTCCTACGCCAGGATTCGAACCCAGGTGCAGATACATCAGCCTCGTGGCAGGATGTCGCTTTCACCACAAGGCTGTGCCTGAACAGCTGTCATTAGTTGTGTTCGAGAATATTGAATTTAACTTAGATCCGTTAAAACCATACAGCCAAAGCAATTAAAAAAAATGAAATCGTGCGAGTTATTTATTCAACACCAATTCTGAATATTTATAGATCTAAATCTTGATTCAGATCTCTTGTTAAAAACCGAGGCATTTGTTTATCTAGGACATTATGTTGGGAATGTAATTTAAATAATACACATTCAATAATGTATGTTCTCATTATAATAATTTCCGTTACAATTTTCATGGGTTATGATTCAGAATTTACTGCAAAAAAACTAAATTACATTTTTATATAAACAAATATATCAATATTACAGACTCCCACAGCCACCATTTATCGGGATTTGGATTGTCATTGACATTAATTGCCAACTGTAATTCTTTCAGTGTTGCAGTTGTTTTTTTTTACAATAAAATACAAATACGTAAATGGCGGAACAATGTCAGTGTGGAATTTCATTATTGTACGTACAATCCATATCTGAATTTGAATTCCGAGAGAACAGAAGCAATAAACGTTACCGAATGAATCTGATTACACACTGTTCGGCGATTCATCATATTTTTTTTCACCCTCAAAATACATATTTTCTGCAATGTTGGATTGGAATTTTTGTAGTAAATTCTCAAACGGAAATCGAAATGCAAATGGAATTTAGTTTATTTGCCAGAAGTAATTAAAAGTTTTACGTACAACAATTTTCAATAAAACATAAACTTACTGCGTGGATGAATATAAAAACAACTTTACACTTACTGCAAAATAATTTATTTTCCCATCACATTTTTTCTTTTATATTCGTGAAAATTTTTCCATAGTTTCGACAGCTTCCATTTCATGCTAATGAATTTTACTCGCGTGAAATTTGAATCTATATTCATATATTCACGTTATCAAGAGAATTTTATGTTTTCCGTTTTAATAATCAGCTTCAAGGTAATTGAAATATTACATCCATTTATGAACTTTCAACCCTTAGCAAGTTGGAAATGTTTAAGTGCTGCATCGTGAATAAACTTTGTTATCTTAATATTGGTACATTTTAAGTGCCTATCTATGACCACTACAGCTGTTTAAACCAGATGGAACAAATTAGTTAAAACTTGGGCAGCCATCTTGTTTTATATCACCAGTTGTGATACTTTCTTTAAATGTTTCTACTGCAAATAAAACATTAAGAATGTGTACGTTGTGAGGAGAGTTGGTGCTAATCACAAACTGTACATAGATCCATGAAACGGGGAAGATAATAACTTTTTTCAACTATGAAATATTCAATTTTGTTTTTAAATTATCTATTTTTGTAAGTCTGATACTTTATTATTTTTTTTCAGGAAAGTGGCACGTAATAAATCAGAAATTTATGTTTAAGGCATTCTGTTTTGTCAATATACTGTATATAACAAAGGGTCTGAATAGAGAAAATTTTTATATAACATTATTTTAAGATTAATAATTTGCTTTTTTGACTATTGAATTTATCCAATGATTTTTAGATAGAATCCTTCAACTATTCACAATTTCATTTGTAATTTAATTATTCGCAGATAAGGATATCATTCGTTTTTATCCTGTTTTCTTAGGAGATTCATAGATCACTCTGTGTATGTGATTACCTTTTAATAACTTTATAATCGTAGGATGGATCTTTTTTGAAAATTGTATATTTAAGGACCACAGACAATCTTTATATTTGAATCTTTTCCAGGTGTGTCTTTGTCGGGAAAATATCACGAGAAGGCTACAAAATTTCCCATAGAAAAGTATTGGAATCTTAACAGTGGATTCTGTAAAGTCTGAAACAATCCCATAAGATTTGCGTGTGTTTTGCTATGAGTAAATTAACATTTAAAAAAAAGCAGGCTATCAGTTCTTGTTTTCATTATTAGGTAGCTTCTGCAAGTATACATTGATCTTCATTAATACTCCCTTTCATGATCCAACAAATTTCTTTATCATTATCCATACGAAAGTAAAAAAGAATGGACTTTCTAAACAGAGATATTACAGATTTATTTCTGCTACTTTCTTGTTTGTTAGTGTTTTAAAATCTGCATACCATCTTCTCACAAGTCAGATAATTGATAAGTACAATAATAAGATGGTTCCCTCCCAAGTCAAGTCAGTTCAGTGAGATATCTTCAAGACACTTAAAGATAATGAATGAAATACTAAAGAATTAGAAGAAACTTATTTTATCTCTCCATCAAAATAATGATTATAAGACATTGGACTTAAGTTTGTTATTTATCTTTATTTAAAATGTAAATATTTTTTTGGGGTTATTTTTGATTTACTTATTCGACTATGACAATTACAAGATCGCGATTAGAAATTACAGTTACTTAAAATAATTTACTGAAGTCCGTAAATAATTTAAACATTGTATTTCAAGAAATATTAAATTCGGAAAAAGAAATCTCGTTTTTTGTTGGGAAATTTGCACGATTTCAGCATCGCCATTGTTTACCAAATACAAGTGTCAGTGGAGTGAGAACATCACTAAATCACTCAACCTATGGCACGTAAACACATCAATAGCATCTGTTTTGCCTCCACCCAATGCAGTAGCAGAAGATGCTGTTGAAATATCGGGAAACAAAAGAGCCAAAGAAATTGGAATTTCAAATGTCGCAGCGTAAGAAATAACATTAAATACTGTTGGGAAAAGCCTACATTCTAACAGTTGTAAGTTATCCATTGCATGGATATTCCTACTACGTCATAAGTAAGACTGAATTTAAAAGCTTTCTTACCGCTATTAATTGAACTGATGAGTTCAATTACTCTACATAATCTATCATTAAAGAATTCAAAAAAAATGTTAAAGATTAACGGTTAACGATTACAAATGAATAAAATACAGATAAATACTTCTACAAAAATACAAATAAGTGATTTCTAAAAACATTTACATATAAACTGTTACAATATCCAAAAGAAATACCACATATGAAACATTTAAGATAGAGAACTTCTTTAACACCAAGTCTTTTATTAAATTAATAACTTAAGTAAAATAACTGGACTTAATTAATTTAAAAACTTAATTTGGAGTAATAAGAATTTAAGAAAAGAAACAAAGTAAAAACTTATTTTAAACATTAGGACCGATATTAAGCTATTTTGTAGATATGAGTTGAAACAGCAAAATCAGAACAACGTTTGAAATAACTGAAATTAAATTTTAAGGAAAATTACTCTAAAATCTCCGCAAGAAAAAAATTAGAAGTGGTATCATTACAGAAGAATTCAAAATTGAATTAATTCATTACAATCAGAATTATTAAAATATAATAAGCATAATAAGCAACTGAAATTAAAATATAAAAGGAAATTAAAATGATCGAAAGCACTAGATTGGTGAAACAGTAACAGATCGAATTCCGAAAGGGAAAAGCAGTGCAGGAAGACCAAAAATAAGATACAGAGACTAAAAAGATTAAAAGTGGCTAGATTAACATAAAAAAGACAAATAAGTGATGCACATAGGAACAAGAAAGAATTTCGCACCCTAGAGAGAGAAAGAGACTCTTTGAACATGAAATGAATGAATAATAATTGACACTTTTTATGTGCAGATGTAAAATTAATATAAACGACCAGACTGCACTCAGATTAAAATGATTTTATAAAAAATGTAAAAACAGTTACAGTTTCCAGAGCCGGAAGACAAGCTCTCAAAACTGTAACTATTTTTACATTTTTTATAAAATCGTTTTAATGTGAGTGCATTCTGGTCGCTTATATTAATGAAATGAATGAATTGCAATAACAGTAGAGAATTAAAGGAGTGTTGTTGTATTAAGGATTTCTAACAATAGAGAAATTGTTGCTTCACATTTTTGTCGTCTTAATGTAGCTGCAAATGTTGTATTAATTCCTACGGATTCTATTCAAATTAAGATAAAAATAAATTGTTCACAATAGCATTCCAATGGACCCTCTCCTTCTTGGAATCTCAGGCAACCAAACAGCAGACTCTTTTGCAAAAGCAGATGCTCTTAAGAAAGCCGAATGCAAAGGATCATCCTCTCTCTTGGCAGCATCCGATCATTTGAATGCTCTTAAACTCCATCCAAACCAGCTATGGAACTCCTGCTTTAGTAACTCCTGGTACAAGGGATAAACACCAGCCACAAAATCTATACCAAAATTCAACAGATCTCATTCTACAGTACTTACAAGACTCCGAACTAGCCACTACGTCTAATGAAATTTATCTAGAGCACCAAAACTTTCCCGAATTGCCCCTACTAGAGTGCTTCCCAAACAAGCCCGCAACACCTGCTAGACTGCATCGGTCTTGGTGTTAAAGCTCTCTAGACTAATCCAACACTAGTGATAACGCGGCTAAAAAAGCACAACCTCCAAATCGTGGATATAAGTTCTGGACCTGCGATAATGATAATTAAAAAATAGTAATAATTTTTTAATAAGCATGACCAGTACAAAGAAGATCTGCAATGATGTAAGATGGATTCAAGCCGTATTCAGAGTTATAGTGGTGCAAAGTAATCGATATGAGGTTTTATAGATACTCTACAGTTTCTTAAAATCCCAACGTAATAGATTACTGAGAATATATAATTCATATCAGGCACTGCATTACCTCAACATAGCAATGAATTCGTATGAATTGCACTCGTTGCTGCTCTTATAAGTGCAGTGTGCATTCTGATATTGAATGGAATGTTTCATATACTTCGGTTTAGTATAAATGTTACACGAATTGTTCAGAATCGTAACAAACTCAGAAATATTTAATCAGAATTTAATCGTTTTATAAAAAGAAAACATTATTTTAGCAACGCGAAACTAGATAATTCGTCGTTAGTGAATGTAGAAATCGTTAAAAAGTTTTGAAATATGTAAAGCTTTCTCGATTACTCATATCTGTAAGGTTGGTTTAAGCTTTTTAAAGATAGAGTTGAATTGACACAATAAATAGACCGAGTAAGCAAAAGTAAACTTTTTTGAAAACCAGTATCAAAAAAATCTATAGAACTTAAAAATTGGAATTTGCTTAACTTCCAAACATTGTGATTATACAAATATTGAATAAGCGGAGAACAAGCTAAACATTTACTGTATCTTATGTATACTTAGAAAGTTTTTGTTTGTGATTCCGCGATACATTTAAAAATTTTCGAAAGCTATGAAGATTTGACACGAAGTTCAATCTATAAAAGTCATTTTCCAGTTTGATCCGTTATTTGAAATATTTGGAAATTTTATAGAAATTTTATACAAAATACTGAAAATGGATTATAACCTTTGGAATATTTATATTAATTCCAACCGGAGTACAGAAAGAAAGTCAGATCATAAGGCTTAATTTGTACTTCAGCTACTGGCGTCAGTCAAACTGTCGTAGGTGAGTCCATCTTTCTCAAAGACACAATATAATAATAGATTAAGGATTTGTCCTTGGAACTACAATTCCCAAAACAAAACTGATTAACAAAGTACATACAGCTGCTTTTTCCTCCTTCTAATATTGTTGAAGGCCTTAAAGTTTCGAAGTCTGAAGAAAACTGATTACAATTAGAAAGCTTTTGAAAGAATTGCGTTCGCTTCAAGCGAAGATTGCAGACTGTTAGCCAGCATGCTCGTACGTTCAGTATTGCCAAACGACACTCTCACAATCCATCCAAACTGCAGATGCGCCGAGTTGGCTGTGAAAAAAAAACCGGCCTTTAGGCTGTCTACATTCGAGCTTGGACGTAAAGATACTAGGATCAACATGGTTAAGAGAGAACATAAAGAGGGCGAGTCGTAAATGGAGTAACTTGGCGTCTACTAAACGAAATATTGACTTTTGTTTTTTTACCAATACGTGAAAACCTTGCGTGAAAAACACTCTTACATGATACAAAGTTTATTCATTTATAAATAATGAACAAAACTCTTAATACATATTCTCTTTAGTTGCTCATTGGAAGCTTTTGTTTTATTTCTTTTTCTTTTGAAGATTAAGAAAAGGAATAAAAGCAGAAGGAAATATTTAATAAAATGGCAATATTCATGTTCCTGCTTTTATTGTTGTCCACAAATGAATTTTTAAGGGCATTAGAAAATAAATAAGTGCTTTAATTTCGCAATAAGCATCAAGAAACGATAGCATGTTAATTAAATATAAAAGATATATAACATCGCAGAACTGCTGTTTCATGCTTTTTGGCAATCATCAGCAGAGACTTCAGTAAACAACAATTGTTCATCCAAAATGTAGCTATTTAACCAGTGACTATTCCTGATTGATGATCAGCAAAAAGCCTGAAACAGTTCTGGATATGATCCATTCAAATCTTGGTCCTTATTAAACATTATTAAAAAATAAAGACATAAAAATAACGACACAATTCTAAAACCACAGAATAAAAAATCTGCTTTATGTTTCTTTAGTGAAAGATAATTTCAGAAATTACACTTCATCTATTCCCGAAAGTAAAAAATTCCTTTTGAAAAAAAGGACTAGGCCAAAGAAACTTCTTAGACCCTAGTCCTTTTTCAAAAGGTATTTTTACTTTCGGAAATAGATGAAGTGGAATTTCTGAAATTATCTTTCACTAAAGAAACATAAAACAATTTTTTTAATCTACGGTTTTAGAAATGTGTCATTATTTTTGTATCTTTATTTACTTCTGGTATGACCATGCTTTAAGTGTATTGTCTCCTGTCATTTTCCTGGAACAGGGATTCGTGTCTCGTTCGTGACTTGGTTCTTAAACGTTGCTAGTTTTTTTTTTTTTTTTCTCTGTGCTTTCATCGAAAAGAAAAGCATTTCTAACAACAACAAAAAAAGTGCGTTATGAAAATCTTTAAAATGTCGTTGAACTTTTCATCCCGATTAAACAAAGCATGAAGTTAGTGGAGGCAAAGAAAAGACCGTGAAAAATTCAGACTGAACAAATACAAAAGGACCAAAGCCGTTAAGAGCCAAAGCTTAGCTCCACTGGAAAATACTCGTCAAATCATAAGCATGTCAGCTGACACAAGAGGCAAAAACCATTTTGTCTTGCTTCGCTTATGAAGGAGGAAGAAGATGAAATAAGATTACACCGCTAAGGACCTCCGCAGCAGACATCTTTGCGATTTGCATTTTTTAAGTAGGGGCTTTGAAAAAACGCCTTCAAAAATTCCTTCTTGCCTTGCTGAAAAAGACCCTATCAAGCGTTAGCAGTAGATTTTATTCATGCTCACCAAAAATTAAGCTTGAGAACAAGAAAATAGTCCACAATTTCTCTAGCCATTATTTTGGAATCGGTAAATGGAACTGAAATTACAAAGTTTTGAAAGGAAAAACGATAGCAATAATAGAAAAAAAAGAAGGAAAAAATAAAGAAAATTAAATAAGTGTTATATAAACATTTAGCCGTTATTTTCTATAATAATAATAATAATAATAATAATAATAATAATTTAATAAATAAAAATCGTCCTAATAATCTACTGATGCTTCACAATTGCTGAATGTTATATGCTTATTTCTGACATATTATCAAAATATTTTAGATAGTTTATAATTTAAATAGTTTTCTAGGCTTATCAAAAGAATCGGATTAATGATATGTTGTAAAAATATGATATTTTAACTTTGCCATCTTACAATTATTGGTGAATTTTCCGAGTCAATATTGGAAATCTCAAGATAAAGGAACTTTTGAAATGAAGTTCTTGAGCTTTCCATACTCCAATCATCCAATATTAAGTCAGCAATATTGGGCAGAGATTCAAGTAACAAATGAAACTTTCAGTTGCTTAGAAAATTTAGCAATTACGGAAAATGGTCAGATTATTTAAACTACAGGCTTCATAATTTGAAATCATTTTTATGCCAGCTCAGTTACCCACCATGTGGTACGATTGATTTGTTCTATAATTTGTAATGTTCAGGAAGTGAAGAAAAATAAGAGAATGCCCAAGGTGGACAATACTCACTTATATAAACATAATTTTATTTTTTATATATATCTATATTAGTATTGTCCACCATGTACATTTTCTTGTTTTCCTTCATTTACTAATTTCTACTCATTGCGTGTTAAACTACCCATACTATTGTAATGTTCCTTAGTGCTGAAAGATACTGAAGCAAATTTGGTGACATTGAGTGGGAAAAGAAATGGAACCTCCTTAAACTAAAAACATAAAAATACATTAAAAATAAAGAAAAAGAGAATTCATGTGCTGGGCTCTGCCAGCCTCAATGAATTTCTTATGCGCATGTAAATATAGGAACCGCGCCTAAAAAATGTTTAAAGATATTAAAATTTGAGACCAATGTTCAAACTGAAATCTCAAGTCAAGCCTGTTTCGCGCTTATTAGGCGATCATCCGTTTAGAGTAGTCAGAATGAACAAAGCAGGTCTCATAACGGAGTTGTATTTGATGTTGAGTGGGTAAAGAAATGGAACCTCCTTGAATGACATAAAAACACATTAAAAATAAAGAAAAAGAGAATTCATGTGCTGGGTAACATTTCAAATTTGGTGACATTTCATAACAATTTTAATACTCTATTATTCTGCTCTATTATAAACTTGATTTCCACAAAATGTTCTACATTGTTAGTTATTGTATTACTGATTATATTTTCATATAACTTCCAATTTATAAGGAATGTCTTAGTAGATGCTAAGTTAAACGATTAAATTATCTCGATATGGGAAAGTTCTAAGAACTAAGCTGCTAAGTATTAAAAAAAAAAGAATATTTTCATTACTAAAAAAAACTTAATCATAACATTTATGCCCTTCAAATTAATAGAACCCACATTCATGTAAGTGTTTTACTGTAATTCATGTAAATACTAGACAGGGTTTATTTTTGTTTTGTTTTGTTTTGTTTTGTTTTGTTTTTCATTTTTTAAGATGGAAAATTGAAAAAAAATAATTATTCATTCATTGATTTCAACAGAATTTATTTCTAAGGCAGAATTTTAAATATTGTCACTACACGAGACTGAATGTACAGTATGTAGAATGATTAAGTCGTACGTCCACTTCTGACTTGTGCAATTTGACTTATTCAATACAAAGGTTTCCGAATGAGTGGAGCAAATAAGCGAGTGTCTATAAATTAAAAGTTTTCATTAGCAAACCTGAAAGCTTGCCATTGTAAGTGAAATTCAATCTTGTATCTTTCGCCTCGGAAGCGATGGCGGAACTGGAGGTTGATAATAAAGCCTGAGACCGATTGTAGTTGCTGTAACTGTGGACAACTGAGATTAGTATTGGATAACAGATTGGGGCAACTTTGTTCCTGTTAGTTGTGTTTCAGAATGTCAATTCGTATCGTTGTCGTTATCGGGTGTGCGTCGAGTTCATTTGCATGCTACACAGGCAATAAAGGGTTTCTCTAACTTATCACGAGCCACCACGTTCGAGAAGCTCGAGAATACAGAGTGGTGTTTGGTAAACTGATATCGGAAAATTAATTTCCAATTTCAAATGTAGGAAAGCTTAATGTAAAAATCTCTTTGAACGCCCAACTTCCTTCAGAGAATCTATAATTGGATTTCATTAACAGTTTGCTTGTCTTCCTCAAAACAAGGCCCCAAGAGCTAGAATCCATTTAGAAACGTGTTAGAGCTCACATTAGTTGTAAAAAAACAGGAATTCAGGAAGAAAAAACTATTGGTTTGTTGCTGGGATTTGTGAGTTCAAAGCTGAATAAATCCTCTTTCCAACTTTATCAATATTTCTACTGCATTTCTACACATTATAAAAATGCATATTAAATTTTAAATAAAAAAATGTAAGCTTTCAAAACTACTTGAAACAAATAATATTACATAAAATTAAATGTAAAGATTCCTTTATCGTAGCAAAATATCTTTAAAATTATTCCTGTACAAGCATTTTGACTGTTACTACTGTGTTCGATAGCTAGATTAGCACGATCATTCTATAAGTCAGATTTGAATATATGATCTTGCTAATCTAGCTGTATTGCTATTTTATTAGGCTTACAGAATTTCTTTGGTAATCCTTTATTATTTGCAATGTAGTAATTTCACCTGTATGTTCCCAAAATAACAAACTCGGAAAGAAAGAAAATCAGTGTTAACTAATCTTTATTTTCTTTTTCTAATGGACTCTTATTTCGCGAGTCCTGGCAATCATAAATCTCTTTGCTTAGCTTTCTCTTTTACTGGAGAGCTACGCCCTTGATTTTTTTTTCTCCTCGTTAATAAATAAAAAACGTCACTGATAATCTACCCTGCCTCGAAGTTTCATTAATACAAAGGAAAGAGCTTCAACAGTAAAATATAAGGGAGTGGACCTTTTTCTTTTCCTTTTTTGGCACGTAATTCGTACCGAGTGGAATAAGAAATGTGAGCATAGAGAACCTTCACGAGAAAAACGTGGAAAATCAAACTGTTATAGAAACTAGTTTGTTGTCAGTTAGACAACAGGGACACACAATAGGCCTTTTGAGGCCGCAGTGTAAGGGACTATTCATAAAGTACCTCCCATACCATGTTATATGTTATGTTATGTCAGTTAGATGAAAATTTGTTTTGATTTAGGATTCCGAAAGGATAAATGAATAAACATTAGACATATAAAGTAACTTGAAAAAAATGCTAGAAGCATAAAGATACAAGAAGCTCTTTAAAGAACTTAAAGCCAACTTTCCTTAAAAAAAAATTTTTCTTTTTTTTTTTAAGTTGTGAAAACGGCATCAACAATAAAGTATCTGTTTACTTAGGAAATTATATCATCGCCTGAATTTCAAAAAAATTGTTTCCTATATTCTGAAATAAAAAAAAGCATTAATCCTCATTATTTTAGTTTTTAAATGAGATTAATTTTAATAATTTTAAAAAGTAAAATATTCAAATAATTTTATAAATAAAAACAAACTCGGTTCAGTATGTGAAGTACTTGAAGTATTACTACTGTCAAAATATTAAAAACGAGACAGAACTCCCTATATCAAGTTATGAACAATATGAACAAGTTCAGGCAGATAAAATCGAACGATTTCGAACTGACCTATACCTTAACTAATAAATAATTGCTTATAATTGATACACTGCATAACGTGTACAGATGTAGTACATATGCAGTCATTCTTATTCTACTGATATGTCAATTGTGGAATAGACTAAATAATATCGGAGAAAATAACTTCAAAATGTCCTATAGTGTGATTGCAAAACAGTGCCGCAACAAAGGTTTCGTGGTCAGTAAAGTACAATTAGCTAGATAATTTGTGGAAACTGTCAAATCGACCCTCACCCCCCCCCCCCAGGTCAAAGGTACTCCCAAAACAGGAAATCGAGGACAGAAAAATTAGTCGACCTCCTGCTACCATACGACGTATCAGGGCGATGGTTACACGAGAGAACTCACCCATTGAATGCTGCATTGGCAACAGGTTAGGAACATCATAACGTGGGACATGTCAACTTTGGCATGCTTCGGGTCCACAAAATCCTGGTCACAAACTCACCAAATAGCACATCCAGGAGCGCTTCACCAATGAAAGAAATTGTACGAATTCTATCTCGGTTGTGACCGCTGACAGTATGTCTTCACAATGGACGAAGAATAGCTGGACAATGACAACCAACGCAGGGCGATTTGACGACCAGGCTTCGTGATTGTCGCAGGATACTGTGCTCTTGGTCATCTGCTAGTGATCAGAATGGCCGCTAATTGCAAAGAAAATGATGCATACTTTCAAGAGACTATAATGAAAACAATCTATGGCATCCATGTCCCACAGCTTTACAGCAACGACGCTCCACTGATGAACATTCATATGGACAAGGCATCCAACCATACTGCACGTTTCTCAGTCCAGTATATTACGAGCGAAAGGCGCGTGAGACCGGGATTCATGACATTCCTTTCACCTATATACTGTTAAGCCTCCTGATTTCTCTCAATGGTGGTGGACTTCTGTGGAGTTGAGTTTCTCGTATCTAGGATTGCACGACGCGCACCTCGTTCGCTGGCTGGCCTATGAAAAGTCAGTTAAGATGTGTGGAACACAATCCTCTAGGTATATCTATCCAGAAGCCTCCTGCAATCGATGCTGGGCGATTGTCCTTAACCGTGGTTGTCACATCGAGCAGCATAGTTAGAGAAGAAAGGGCCAAACTTCTTCAATTTCATGTGCCTCAACCCTCCGTAACTACTGTACTATTCCTATCATTTTCTTTCATTGATATCTGATATTTTTAATACTCGAAATTCCAGTGAAAACGAATTAATTGAGCAATGCTGTTTTATAGAAAAAATTAGTAAGAAAAACTGAAAAAAAAAATAGAAACTACTGAAGTTATTTTTCCGAATATATAAGGTAAAACTGAAAGCACAAATAAACCGTTCAAAGTAGCTTTTTTCTTTTGTAGTTGATTTATGATCTAAAAGCATCTCTTTAAAATTCTTTCTGTAAGATAATCTTTTATCTTAATTAAGATATTAAACTTCTTTTTAAACTTCTTTTTTACATATAAAACTAAGTGGTAGCAGCTTCTCGAAATTCAAATATAAAAATTAAAATAACAGGATTCTCATTTTTGTTTTTTGTATATCTGTCGCCATTTTTAATTTTGTAGGTAATTATCGTCAAACCAATACGAACAACCACAGTCAGTTTTATTGTTTGTTTGTTTATCAGAATATTTCTTTTCTTTGTTTACATTTTTTGGGAGGGATTATTAATGAAAATTTCTACTGGTTACAAAAAAAACTAAAGATTTTTTTTTTAATAAAAGCTTAATTAAAAAGAGAAGACCTAACGAAGAATTTCAATTTATTCTTACTTTACTTTTTTACCAATAGTTCCAATTCATTTCTTCCCAAAATAAAATTGGGCTGATTGCTAAACGATGAGATTTGTATAAAAAAAAATACCTAATTCAGTATCGGCTCCGGATATTCTTTTTTTGAGATGTTTATTCGTGGTTAATCATTCTTTCATTTTAGGGTTTCTTAAAGTCACTCAAACGTAAACAAAGTCTGAATCCCAGACAGTTTAAAGGGCTGTGATTTAAGGGAAAACTCCTGAATGTCTCCCATGGGATTTAACATAGAAACCGAAGTACACAAAAATTGAAAAACGTACCGAAACGATTTTGTTTTTGTTTCGTTTTTAAATGTCCTTCATTATATAAATATTTTTATATTCTTTATCCCGTGAATTTAAGCCGTTTTTATCATTTCCTTTTCTAAGATTTAAATATCTTAAGAATAGATATCTTATTAAACAAAATACCGTACGTTAAGATTAAAAATATCTTTAAATAGTTCCACTGAAGTTAATTTTTTAACAAATATTAAGAACCTTACATCGCCTTAATATGCAGTATATAGAAGCAAACAAGAATAAAACTATTAGTATTGTCTTCTATTTCTGGATAAATTTGTTTCTTTTGTCCCAAATAAGGATTACCAGTATAAATATAAAATACTACAACATTAACATCAGAGACATTTAAGAATGCTATTTTACTTTCTAAATTCTATTTTACTTCCAAAATGGAAACGTGTTTTTGAAAAAATGTTTTCAAATTAATTTCACTTTGAAGAGGCTTCATTGCCTAAATGGATGTTAAAATGTGTAGGTGGGCTCAATTATTGTCGTTCATTTTAATTCGTTTACTTCATATGAAATGTGCTCTAATTCAATTCACTTTATTTAATTTGATTAGTTTGCTTTTAAAGCTTTGAAATCCACTACAGTTTCAACTACTTTTTTTAACATTTCTGTTCTTTTCTTTTTGTCCTATTTTCTCTTCTGAAGATGAGAAAGAATCTTTTATTCACAAGCTTTTACCTCGATGCTTTCGTTGTTCTAGTTTCAGATAAAGCATGTATTATAGCAGACCAAACTCACTCAACTGAAATGATCTAACGGTTCTTCAAGATTGTTTTGGATGGAGGAATATTGGTTCAAACCATCCTCAACGAAATTGCAGTGTGAAATTGTTTAAAGAAAAAAAAGTTTCTTTTTTTTTATATAGAAGTTTCTGAAGTCAACAAAAAATTTCCTTCATCGTATTTCTTTTCTTCCAGCATCTATTTGGGTTTCAATGGCCTTATCAAAAGTGAGAATTCAAAACTTGAAATAAAGTTATTTGAAAATTTAATTTTTGTTACATTTCTGGTAGATTTTCTATATCATCAAACAAACCTTATACAATCCATACTAGGATTCATGTATTCATTTTATTCAATACATTGTCCACTACTCATATCTAGATGAAAGCAACCACCTACGGAACTTTCTTGTGGTTTTTTAACCTCTAACCTCTCACAGTAGCCCCAGCAGCTTCCCTCCAACCAAGTTTGTACTGTCAGACACTTTCACAGAATGCCCCAACAAAAGCTGTACGCCATTTATTAATACCGAGTCTTTGTTTGTGTATATGTTGGAGACAAAAAAAATTAGGTCTGTAAATGTATGTTTAAAATGATGTCAATCTCCAAAATTTTACATTTTGAAATCTTGGGCTCCTGATATCATTTGCGACCAACTCCTAGGGGATGTAACTGAAATTATATTCCATCCCATTCAAAAATGACAGTTTAGAAGAGGATTCTCTCAGTATTCTCCTTCTCACTGCTGTGAACTTAAACTAACCGAGGCTGATATCTAATGCCATTCCGTCTCGACTATGATTGCCCTGAGCAGGTCAGTCGATTATTCCTCGCAGTCAACAAATGGCCACCGTTTCTAAAAATTGCTCTTCAAACATTGAAACTTTCAAATTCTGCTGATCTTTTCTTATCAGTCTTTTTCCACCTTTTCTTAGGTCTTCCTATTTCTTCTTATCTTTCCAAGTTTCAATTCGCAGACTTTCTTCAGCATCCTTCAATTTTCCATTCTACATAATGCTAATTCTATGTTTTAATCGAAATTCATACATTTTCAATATAATTTACCAATTTTGTTTATCGAATTTATTCGTAGTTTTAAACTATTTTATCTAAATTAACTGTACTTAGTATTTTTCTTCATATTCTAATTTACATTCTGTTATCATAATCAAGTATTTAAATCACTTCCCACGATTAAGAACTTGCTTTGAATGTACCGTACAATAACGATCGAATAACTGGAAAAATAGAGAAACAAATCTTTCTCTGTGTATTTCAAGCTCATTGGTATTTAAGATGACCGTCTATCTTTCGCAACTTAATATAAAAAGTATGGAATTAATCAACTGCTGAATTAACAACATGGTCTTCAGTAGTCCAATAAATGGTAATACTTACTTCCTTCGGTACATAGTTTTAATACTTTGGATAATCTATTACGTATCATCAGGGAAGTTTGAAGAAACAGGAAGTTTTTATCATGATTGTGCGAAATGGATTTCAAACGTACCGGTATAAGAATTATTCAAAATAAATAGAGAATTTGAGAATTTAACTTCAAATTCGAATGTGAGTAATGTATTTTGTTTTTCTTCCAAGAGGAATAATCCTTACTTAACTACCTTCATAAATAAGACATCAATGTGTGTGTATGTGTGGTCGAGCGATTTCGTCTATTGAGCAGATAACTCCACGGTTATGTTCGGATATCGATTCAATTCCAGAGTTGACATGAAAGTTTCAATTTTTACCTCTTTCTCGGATATAATTAGAGTGCTTGCAATTTTTTAACCAAGAAGAACGTTTCGTCAGCCGAGATTCATTGCTGAAGAAGCAAAATCAAAGGGCATTAGATAAAAAAAAGAAATATATTAATATTTAAACTATTTCGTTCAAATTTTCATAAATTAGTTCGCGTTTCCTTTTTAGAATAGCTTAAGTAAAAACATAGAATTTTTACGCCTTGCTGAAAAACTACTGTTAAGTCATTCACGCGCACACAAGGTTTTATGAGGACTAAATTTTTTCTAAGAAATTTCAAAATATTGATCTTAATTATACTTGAAAAAGTCTTCTACAAATTATTCGTTCTAATCTTTGTACCTGATATTAAAATTCAATTGTTATACACTGCAGGAGATGTTTGGGGATTCGGTATAAAATAAATATTGATATACCTGCCAAAAATAACAGATGTTATATATATACATCAATTATTTTGCAAGTGCCGTGCCGGCGTGGCAGTGCAGTCTAGACGGCGGTGGTCTGCCGTTGCGACCAGTGTGCCGGTACTCGGGTTCGAATCCCGGTCGTGGCATGGATATTTCTTTCCTCTTCTGTCCGTTCCTGCGGGTATCACTTGATGCTGCCTCCTATGGCGTACGCTGGGCAACGCTTCGTCGGTTAAAGGCATCATATCTCGTCCCTTGTTGTTGGCCTAAAGAAAGACGATTAATCTAAGAGCCCGGGCATTTGTAAAAAAAATATAAATTTTTCAAGTATATTTCTTTCCTTTTATTCAAGCAAAAGTCATTTAAATACAGCAACTGCCCATGTGCTCTGCCATATTATGAGTATCAGATTTGCAAGTTTTTCAGTTAAGAAAGGTTCAAAATTATTTAGTATATTATAAAAACTTCTTCTCAGTTTGTATTTGAATATCATTCCGCACAGTTTGGGTTTATAATACGACCAAACACTAATAATAAAAATTAATTCATAATATTTCAGATGAATACTGTTAGCGAATCGTGTGAAATCCAGAATTCAGCATACAAACTGTATTATTATTATTGTCGTAAGATGTTTCAGATAAATGCACAAGTTATATAAATGGATAATTTACTTTTTGGAGTCACCAATAGCGAGAGAAAGTAAACGAATCTAAGGAAATCAAATACGAGTTATTCAGTATGTCTACGAATTACACGGTTTGCGTATAGGGGAAAAAAGCCTTGCATTTCTGATGACTGTTCAACGATTTTTTGACGTTATTTTATCAAGAAGTTACATAAATGTGAACAAGCGATGATGAAACAGATCGTAACCGCTCACGCAATGGCAGCTTCCGGATTTAAAATCCTAGAAAAGGCTTTAGGGCTTCTTTTTCCTCTTCTTGTTCATATAATGTTAGAGGAATCACCCAAAAGGATCATCCCATCCATTTCCAACATCCCACCTTCTATTGGTTCCTTTCCAATAAATCACCAAGAGCAAAAAAAAATAACCAAGCTCAATGAAAAAAAAAAAAATATGATGGAAAGACTACCTTCGTTACGACGATATCTCTTAAAAAAGAAATATTACATCCCTCATCGAAAAAGGATTTGCAAGATTATAAAATAAGAAAAAATATATATATACATTCAAAATATTACATTGTTTTTTGTAAAAATTTATATGCCGATTTCAGTAACTGATGATATTGCTGAAGTTTCACTCTTACTATTATCTACGTAAAATACAAAATGAAAATTCCGAATTTAAAATTTATGGATATTCCATCCATTTTACGCATCCCATTCCCTAAAAAGATTTGAAGAAAACAAGGTTTTCTCACAAAATAGATTCATTGTTTTATCTTAGAATATTTTGATACATTGCATAAATTTAGTAAAGAATATTTTAATTGACTAAAACAGGAAAAATTTCACTGCATATCTCATGAAAATCTGTGGAGATTGTAATAATTATCTTTCATTTCACAAACTTTTGCTACAATTTTTTTGAAAGCCTCAGATAGCATATTTTGTATAAACATCGTTTCTATAATTACCTGTAATTAGAGGACGAAATTTCCAATTGAATGATAAAAAAGAAGTGGAATTGCATCGCTAGCATCAAATTGATAGAACATTTTGACCAATTATTTTGACCATAAATCACCCAAAACAGTATTTTAAATAGTGTAAATATGTAGGTAGATATTTGTAGATAGATGCAGCCCATTGGTGCATCAAGGCTACAAGCTCTTCCATTAATCGGCACTAATCGAGAATTGGTCGTCATCCCAAAACTCGCCCGCTTTAACCCGGGAAAGAATCTCGTCCCCATTTTACAGAGGGCTGGTCCCTAGGCCCGGTATGGAGGAGAAATAGTTTGGAGAAAATCCTCAATCTCCAGCCCGCAGTCCAGTATCACACCGTTCAACCACTGGACCCATTTTAAAAAATATACTAAATTAAACATTAAATTCAAATTTAATTATTTAAATCTGATATTTTGCGACAACTTAATCTTCAGCAATTTTATTAAATCTGATATTTTGCGACAACTTGATCTTCAGCAATTTCTAGAGAAATGTATAAAGCGATTATTAAAACTTAACGTTTGAAAATAAATTTACTAAGTTATTAATCTATTAGTAACTTACTTTTAATTCTAAAAAGTAACTCAATGCTGTAATTACTATTAAACTGGATTATCTATATTTATATCTATTCACTAAATAACGAGACGAAATTTAAAAAAAAAAAAAAAAAAACAATGCCAAGATGGTTAGGAATATTCAATATCTTCTTCATTTAATTATAAATGTTCTCTTGTTAGCACCTAATAAATGCGGCAAGCACTGTTAAATCTGCTCATAAGTAATATTTTTTTTTAGCGGTGAATGAGAAGTCGAAATTTTACCTTTTTAGCGTTTTGTACACAGAAGAATTGCTCTGTGTCAAAACGAGTGAGAAAAGATTTTCGTAGTTGTGATCGCTTTTGTTTCTGATCTCGGATATTAGCTCATGATCTTCATGAAGTCGCAGGCCGACACATGCTTCTGTAATAAACACTGACATTCATAAACCTTTCATTAGATCCTTGAAAGCTTCCCTCGCAGCTTTATCCAACTTAATTATATGACTGCACTTCATAAATACTGAAGCATGTCCAACATCTTTACTGTAGCTGTAACGTTTGAACTATTCAAGCCGTACTAATACGCATTGTGCATTTGTCCATTTCTTTGTTTGCACACATATCTCGGTATGCGATTTTAAATTAAATGAAACAACAGCAACAAAGAAGGAAAGGAAAAAACGAGAGCAATTTAGAGAAAGGAATAGTAACCGTCACAGAAAAAGGAACGAAACATCCAAGCCCACGCCAAGGATCATGGGAAGTCACCTGTCATGACCGACAGATTTTGCCCGACCGATACTAATATGCATAAGCCTAATCGAAAGATTATATCGCATTGATACAATACGATACACTAATGATATACAATTCTATTGTACTATATTTTGAAGTTTGTAGTATAGAGCAAGTAAAGTTAGTAATACAAAAGGAAAAAAGAAAAGATCAATTACATTGTGTATATGCTTCGCATTATATTTCTTCTGCGTTTTACTATTATAATTGTTTATTCTAAAGTCTTTAAACTGAAATCAAAATAACTAGACGAGATTCCAAGAGAAAAAAAAAATTAAAGTAATCGACGACAGATACACGATCTGCAAGAGATACAAAAAAAAAGAAGAAGAAAAAAAGAGACTGTCAATAAAAAAATTACATTTTATAGTGCGTGATAAGCATTAAAAACTAATCTTTTCTGGCTGTAACTTATGGATATCCATAACCTTCTTATAGTGATCAGTCATTTACACTATCTTGATTTAATGGTTTTTCAGTAGCATAATCACCGTGTAAATTGAGGTAGACTGAAATTTAAGTCTAACTTCGTCCTAATCTAAAATCGATATCCCTTCAAATTTTTAAGGAAGCGTGATGTAATATCTGAATTCCGAAACTCTTCGATTATAATTCATGAAATAATTACGCCGATGTAGTGAATAAAAGGCATTTGAATGAAAACTGAACAAATGGTAAATAAAACAATCTTTATCAAAAATACTGTAACAGTAGATTGTAGATCAACCAACTTTTTTTTCCCTGTTGAGCACTAAACTAGATTACAATGTTCTAATATACAATGTGGCCATAATTAAACTGACACTACTGAAAAGCCATCTGTAGCTATATCGAACAACCGGAATGGCACCAAATTTGATGAAGAGGCTAAGGAAGACAAGGGAAGGAGGATTCCGCGGGAAAAAAAAATAGTTCAAAAAGTCGCCGATAGGAGGAAATGTGGCGCTATTGTAGCCTAGGTAGCCGAGAATTTGCATGCAACTCAGGTAAAAGCCGTTCATTGCAAATCCTCGACTATTTTGGCTACAACAGCGTCAGTAATTCGGGCTATAAAGGGATGGAAATACTTCGGAAGATAGATTAGACTACTACACTCATTGCTCGATCGGTACAGCAGCTTTTATGGCATCACTTCACAAATGAGAGTCACCAATCGCTTCTTTTCCGGTTGGCTGACAGCCTCACTCCCCGGATATAACTCCATGCAACTTTTGGCTGTGGAGCTACTTGAAGTCCAATGTCTATGTTCCCGGACTACCTTAAAGGATAAAGTATCATGGGCTGTGATGAATATTCCTTCAGACATATCACGTTCGGCTACACAGGTATACTGAATGCAATCCCTGGTCCACAAGAACGGTGAGCACATTGAACCTGGGCCTCTTCCGCACGGCGGAAATAAATGTCCTGCATAAAAGATGATGTTTCAGATCAGTTTCGTCTTTGTTATTCATTTGTCTGTCCATTGCAACTCTTTTTTTTTACATTGCATAGCGCTACATTTCCCCCCTATCGGCGACTTTTGGAACAACTTTTTTTTTTCGCGGAATCTTTCTCATGTCTTTATAAGTCCGCCTACGAAATTTGGTGCCATTCCGGTTGTTCGATAGAGCTACAGATGGCATTGAGTAGTATCAGTTTAATTACGGCCACCTTGTGTATCCAAACTAAAACAGTCGACAGAAGTAACTTACGGAAATTAATATCGGTAACAAGCAAATCGAACCTTCAATCCTCAATGTAAGTATAATAACTCGGTATTTCAACATTCAAAAAACTCAGTTTTGTGGCTACTAATTGTGAGACTTATTGTTACAAAGAAATGAAACAAAATGTTGACATGCAACGAAATAAGCTCTTGCACACATTTTTTTTAAAGTTCGGCTTTGCTTCGATGAACAATTTTGAGTATGCTCACATTATTTAACATGTTTCTTGTATTTCTGGTGAATTTCTATACAAGCCGAATTCCTTACATCGCTCATCCAATGAACTGTCTTGTAATTGAATAGCCCTTACGTACAAAAAGATTTAAAAAAGAATTAAAGTTTACTAGGTAAATCTGCTGAAATCTTAATAAACATTAAGACCTATATTATATTTATTATACTGACTTTCAACTACTAATAGCCTAATAGTTGAAAGAATAATATCAAAAAAATAAGCTTAGATAAAACATGTAGTTCTCAAAGTACAGATATCTTGTATCAATTTCTTTTAAAGAAATTTTTAGAAGTGAATTTTGTAAACATAAATAACATTAAAAGAAAAGCATTCTTTCTACAGCACTTAAACGATGCATTATAGACATTGAAGATATTTTGATTAGATCTTTGCTCATCTTGACTGAAAATTTAGGCACCTAGCTCATTTATATCTTCAAGGTAACATCCCAAATTTCGTTCAAAATATTCTCAGGCTCATATATTTACGCTAAACTCTTCGTTTTGATTTTTTTTCAGATGAGCTTTATAAAGATTATAAAGATTCTTGACAATTAAAAAATCAAAATTAAATTCTGTTTCAAAACACGAAACTTCAACTATTGCTTTTCACATCTGTTATAGAAAACTGTTTAAGCAAACAGTTAGATAATTATAAAAGAAACTGTAATAATAATAATAACTTAAATCTTCTTCATTAAATTACTAACTTATTTACATTTAGATAACAGACATTTACATCATCTACAGTTCAGTTCATGAAAGAAAAGCTTTTGATGACGTAATTTCCTTATAGATTGATGTTTTCAGGATGTAACAGCGTCATCTATTGCTAAACTCCGTAACTGAATCTTATAAGCATTACGAAAACATTCTGGTTTTTGTATTTTCTACAGTTACGAATACATAATAATGATTAAAAGTGAAAGAATTGTAAACGTTTCACACTATTCCCCTTGCTTGGCTATTAAAATTTGTCCTTTCTTGGTCACGCTTATGCGATCATAAAACGACGCCATCTTGGACTGATTGCTCGGAGTTTAAGTTGTGGCGTCATGACTGGTGAGGTTTGTTCCAGAGAAAATCGATCTCTACGTAATGACCATGTATGGCAAACCCTTCTTTTTTGAAAACTACTGTAATATGTAGATGAATGTTTTGTACATGAAATATTACCTTCATTTCATCGATCATTTGCTTTATATGTGACAGTATTCAACGACAACCACAAAAGGACTGGTAAGAATGTTAAGCACAACATTTTACTACTATGCTATTCATTTCTATGGAGCATGCTTTTACTATTTCCACAATAATGTGGAAAGTGTCCCTTTCGGTACTAAGATCGGATCATCTATAATGGCTGCCAAATTTATAGATTCTATTACAGGCTTGTCTTATAACGTAAATTGCCTATAAAGCTTCGTATCTTGATTTATCTATCAATATTTATCAGGCAACTTCAAAAGGCATTACAAAATTTTAAACCAAAAGGCCATATTTTTTTGTCTTCTTTTGTAATTCAGTATTCTTTTTCAGTTCTTTTTCACAGTTATTCATGATGACAAATAATTTGCAACTGCGATGGTATCATCAATGCACCTGCCGAATCAAATTGCAAAGCACTATTGCTTTTAACAGCGTCGTTTCATTTCTACAAATCAATATTTCTCAATCAAAAACACTTTTTTTTTAATTCTTGCATTCTTTTACCGTTTCGAATTACAAGCTCAAATTTTAATCAATTTTTTAGATCAAAAAGTTTTTAGGTCAAAACACGCTGTCAAAGCATATCACATTAACAAAATGTGTTCTTATAATACAAAAATAATGATATATATGAGATCTTCAATGGATATCGAAAAAAAACAACTTAAAAACTAAATATTTAAGTATTAGCAGAAATATATTTATTTTGTTTCCATACTGTCATTAAAAAAGTTCAAGTGATTTTTTTTTATTTATTTTTTTTTTGTAACTGAACTGCTCTTTTATTTATTTGGAACATAACAAGCGGGTATCAGAAAGTTGGCCAACTATTTTTCGCTACATACTTTGTTTTTAATTTTTGTTTTTCCGCTTATACGTAACTGGCAAAACACTTTGTAAATGCTAATTAGATAAAGAAAAAAAGAGGTTGAGACCCAGTATTTTACAAGGTGACATCTCAGGATAGATATTTCACGCTAATTAGGGTTCAAGAGCTGACAATAGTCACCAGTAAAATAACAAAAAGAACTAGATAAAGAATTAGATTGTACGTAAATCGGCGTCTTATCACTGCTAGCCTCTGCTTCTACTACGATGTAGTCTTGTTTTCCAATATTTCAGGAAACTAGATTAAAAACAATCTCAAATACCTTGAAATCAATGCAGTCTTGGCCCTCAAATCCACATTTTTTTAAAAAAACAGTTTCATAATTATTTTCATCACATAAGAACAACAACCAATCTACAATATACAAATTGTCATCTTCTTAGATTAAAAAAAAAGATGGATCTTGTTTTAAATTCAAAAGAGTTAAATTCAAAACAAAACATCTATTTATACAGAATTTCATAGCCAAAGGGCAACTTTATTAAATAAACAAGGGCAGTGTAAATTACCCATGCTTTTCAATGTGTTTTATCTTTGATTTCATAGCGAGTAAACTGCTGCTAATTATTACTGTTGAATATTTATTACTACCGCTCTTAAAATTTCGGCGAGGTGACAATGTATGCCAACGATTTGCATCACAGAAGAGTGCCATAACTGCATCGAAATCGGCAATGGCACAATGCTTCAAGAACACTGGCCGTATTCAGGGCGCTCTATTGTGGTTGGTATTTATAACGGCCAGTCTCTTTGCAAGTGTTAATGGGCCTCAACTGACGTCAGGTAACCTTAAGCTTTTGATTTGTGTTATTCCATGCTAGTGGAGACGAGTTCTCTTGTCTCCTGCATGTCACAGACCACCGAGCTGCCTCCTTATCTTTCTGCACGAGGAACTCCTATTAGCTGCAAACACTATGAAATATTAACAGAAAATAAAGTGAAACGGATGACTTTCACGGCATCGACACAAATTGCATTCACGAAGATATGTTAACAAATAAATATAGAGTAAATTATGCATTTGATAGAAAAAAAGAAAGCCCAGATAGGATTAATGCACTCGGTGACTGGTGTTTTTTTAATGCGATAATGGCATCTTTTTTCCCAAAGCGTTACATCTTCCTCGACGACAGAATCAATGTTTTAAGAATTCTTTTCAATCACATTTTCCTTCGATCCCACCAAATAAATACATATAATGGAAGATTCCAAATGGATGGAATGGTATGGAGATGTCATTTCACTAAAAGTTTCTAATCAATATTGCTGTATACAAACAAATAAAAATTCAATATTCTATTTTGGTACGATAGATATCCTAAAGGCGAGAGTTTCATTTCAAAAAATCGTTTCCGTTCGAATCATCCACAAAACCTCTTTTGATGCTTGGTTGATAGTTTTTATATCATCGTATAATGCTTGGTATTCAAACGATTTAAACTATTTGTTTATAGCAGAATTAAATTTTTATGAACAAATGTTAAGAAGGTCTTTGTCTCGTCTTCAAAAAAAGTTCTTAGAAAATATAGTTCAAAAGTGAGAACTTCAATCTCACACTGATACTGAAGACTAAATATTACTGATCAAATGGAAAGGTCTCTTTAAGTAAATACTTCCAGTTGCCATGAAATCATAATGACTAGTTCTGTATTTTATTGTCTGTTTATGGTTTTTTTTTTTTTAAATTCTGGACAGCATAGTCCTAAAGATTTGACTTGGTAATTCAGGCTAGTTTTGACTTATTTTAATTTTAGCCTAAGGACTTCCTTTCCTCCGTTTAATTGTTTCTGTTATCTCTGATAACGTCTTTTAAGAAGATATGAAACCGATAAAAGTTGGTATTTTCTTATTTCACCTTCAAGAATTTCAAGCAATGATCTCCCAACATATATATATATTATAACAAATCATACACATTTATACATTTTTATATTTATTAAAATATTAATTTTGGAAAAGAGTTATTGTCCTCAAATTCGAGGATATTAGTAGTTCAACATCAATAAGGAACCAGAACAAAAAAAGTTGCTAAAGTTTGAAGCTCATATTTGCTGCACTTCAAATCGCATTCGAATTATAGGAAAATATTCTCATTTATTATAATATTTGCTATTCATTCTGAACTTTAGCCGAATCTCTTATTATAGTACGGTATTGCTCAAAAGCCCTCAAAAGAATTCAATTTGTTTATCTGATGAAATTATTCGTTCAGTGTAAATATACTTTCGGGGTACAATTAGAATCATTTGTAAAACATTGTAAAAAAAAATCAATATTGTTGAATACAGTTGTGATAAAACACCCGTGTGTATGTTTTCCAATCCACACAATCTGATAAAAAGATTTCTATACTCAATTTCTTGATTTTTTTTTAAAGGTAAACTATTTATCAATTCGTTATAGTAATTATCAAATAACAGTGCAGCAGTTTTTAACTGATGAATTAGATTGGATAATTCAAAAGGTTAATCACGATAAATTATCAAGCAGATATAAATCTAAAGTTTGATGCATATGTTGGCTGTATGGTTTAAGTTTTAACATAAAAACCTGAAAATGTAATATTGAAAGGATAAATTGATTTTACGTGCTCATTCGTAACAGTAATTTTAACTTGTTAGGTTGTGTAGGTTTACATTGTTATAATTTATAAAAAGGAAATGATAACAATGAGAAAACAGATATAAACTTATATGTTTGACTTAATTGTTTGTATGTGTGAAACAACCATTATAAGAAATTTTAACACTGTTTGTTTGTTCTTTGTAGGTGTACGAGATGGTGCTGGCAGGTTACCATCTGTGGGTTTTAAACAACGCCTTTGCATTGCATCGAGGTATGGGAAGTCGCAAAGTTCGACCTGTGTGGAGAGAGAAACAAAACAGTGCCAACTTACGCCTACTCAAAGGATTCAAGAGGGAAGTGACAGCGAGATACAGTCAAGATCATCCGCATCAGAAGAGATCACATTAAGTGATTCATGCAAAGAAAGAAACAACTCATCATTCCATGCCGAGGGGATTATCATACTGAACGTTATTTTATCGTTAGGATGGAGAAAGTGACAAGAGTCTGTGGCAGACACAGTATTTTCAGATATAAGCTCTCCTAAATCAAGAGAGGAAAAAAAAGTGTTCCAAGAAAAAAAAACAATTCAGAAGACTATATCCTTCCATTCGTAATCCCCGAAGAGTTTAACGTAGAAGTTTTACAAAAAATAAAATAAAAATTAAAAAAAAAATTCTTTGTTGTAATAACTGAAATATTTCATTTTGAAAGAATGAAAAAACTCTTTGTTTCCCCTTCCCTAAAGATTCCAAAATGGTGATCTTCATTCCAATGACTTCCTTGAAATGCTTCTAATAAAATGTGAAATCTAGAAAAAAATATTTCCTTTGCCTCAGATTTATTGTAGTTCTTTTTTTTTTAAGTCATTTTTCAAAGTACTGTAGTACTTCACTCATTTTAAAATTAGAGTGCTAGAGAAGTGTTCAGTATTTACTTATTAATTAGCAAACCATATCGAACATTAAAAAAAGAAAGCTTGGGTAAAACACTTCATAGGTGATTGCGAAATGACAAAGTTTATTTCATTCTTAAAAAATTAATTTCCTCGAAACTGCTTGACTTCTCTGCAGAACATCTTTATAAAGTATTTTCCATCTCATTTAGATACATTTACATCTTGGGATTCTACAAAATCTCAAGCCCGAATTACGGAAGACCTCCAACCCCTACCCGTTAAAATCTAAAAGAATCATGCTAAATTGCTTACGATACAACTAAAACACTAATATTGCACTCAATAAGCCCAATAAGATGCGTAATAACACTAATACAAATTACAGGTTAAAGTAGCAATTAATTAATTCTCAGTTCCAGCATATATCCAAATATCTCTCCGGACGACGACATCCGAATTGAAAAAAGTATTGTGGGAAAAGAGATGGAAGATGAAATTCCAAGAAATAATAACATATAGAATTCCTTCACTATTTAAATAGAACAAATGTTGTAATTGAGAGAACAAGTTTCAACAATGCTATGAGCTTTAATTAAGCATAAATACTTCATCTACTCTTCATATTCTATAAAAACATATTTTAATTCCAAATTTTCGGAAGAACTTATTCTTTCTTCCTTTTTCAAGTTTGTTGCTTAAAATAATATACAACCAGGTGATATCATACACGTACACTTCTTAGATATAGTTGGAAACAAACATATTCATCCCTTTAAATGCTACAAACATTATTATTTTAGTTACAATTGTTTGATTTCTGCTACAAAATGCAATTAAATGCTACAAAAACCCTTATTATTACAATACAATCGTTTTATTTACTAACATTATTTATTTCAATAATCATAACTTTTTAAATTCATCAATTATTATGCCTTTTTTGCTTTTGTTCATGCAATTTCCTACCATTTCATTAGCCAAATATATAAAAACTTTCTCAATTTCTAATCCTTTACTTCTATTAAAATTTATATTTCTGGTGTTTCTTATAATTAGACTTTCTAGTAATTTCCTAGTTTTGGCATCTTTTTCTAACATTACAATTTTTACTTAATCCTTAATCCAATGTCTGTTTTTACCACAATGATCAGCTACATCTGATTTTTCTCTCAAATTATTTTTAATGCAGTAAATATGCTCAAGGGCTCTTTCCCGGTTCAATTTACTAAGATAGAAAGTAAATTGCAAAATTTATATTTTAAGAACAAGAGAAAATTTTATTTATATTCTCTGGATGTCGAGAATATGTATTCGAATATTCCTGTGAATGAAACATTACAAATTGTAGAAAAATTGGCGTATAAAAACAGTGAAGAATTAACGAGATAAAATTTAAATAACATTGATTTGATGGATTGGGTGAGATTCATTTCTGACAATAGCTTTTTTAAACATAAGAATAAAATATTTAAACAGATTAAATGGTTTCCAATGGGTTCACCATTATCGGGGACTTTATGTAATATATTTATGAACTTTTTTGAAGATGAAGTAATAAAAGAGTCAAAATTCAACTATGACTATCATCGATATGCTGATGATATTTTTTGATTATCTGGTTTGGGACAGCTAGACAATTTCAATTTTTTTTTTTAATTTCATTAATAGGAAGAATCGAGACATAAATTTAAAATGGAAAAAGAGGAGGATGGGAAGTTAAATTATCTAGATGTTTGTTTAATTAAAAAGAGCAACTGTAATTTATACCTGCAACATTACAAAAAAGATTTTCAAAGTGATCACGCTCTAAATTTTAAATCTGGGCATAGTTTTATGATTAAAAGGAATATTATAGATAATTACATCCACAGATTGGATCAAAATTCAAGTTGTGAATCTGATTTTAAGAAGGAATTGGATTAAGGATGAAGTAAAAATTGTAATGTTAGAAAAAGATGCCAAAACTAGGAAATTACTAGAAAGTCTAATTATAAGAAACACCAGAAATATAAATTTTAATAGAAGTAAAGGATTAGAAATTGAAAAAGTTTTTATATATTTGGCTAATGAAATGGTAGGAAATTGCATGAACAAAAGCAAAAAAAGGCATAATAATTGATGAATTTAAAAAGTTATGATTATTGAAATAAATAATGTTAGTAAATAAAACGATTGTATTGTAATAATAAGGGTTTTTATAGCTTTTAATTTCATTTTGTAGCAGAAATCAAACAATTGTAACTAAAATAATAAGGTTGGTAGCATTTAAAGGGATGAATATGTTTGTTTCCAACTATATCTAAGAAGTGTACGTGTATGATATCACCGGGTTGTATATTATTTTAAGCAACAAACTTGAAAAAGGAAGAAAGAATAAGTTCTTCCGAAAATTCGGAATTAAAATATGTTTTTATAAAATATGAAGAGTAGATGAAGTATTTATTTTTGCAAATATGTTACGATGTGAATTGAAGAGGAAGTATGGCATTAGAATTTAATTAAACATAGAAATTCTGTAAATCCGTTAAAATCGAAGTGATCCGTTGGAAAATAGCGAACTCGTAACTATTACTTGTTGTCATACCTCGAAGGCAATGGCCAAATTACCGAAAAATATTTTTAAAAAAGTCATATTATCTAAAAACTAAATACGAAAAAGCAATCTAATTTCGGTTTGTAGGATACTGGTTTACTATATTACACCGTACAATGTAATGATTAATACATCGGTTTTTCCCCTCTCAATTTCCCTACAAAGAATAATTCGACCATTCCAAGATTATTTTCCGTATTTAAAAGTCATTTCAAATAATATGGAACATTCTAGATGTAACGTCTAATGATGTTGAAATAAAGAAATCACTTAAATTGATGTATATATATTGATACACTTGCTAAATACAGTTCTAAGATGTACCGAAAATCTCAGATCGATGCGCAACGAGACACATCCATACACTTTCAGGGAATGGCTGAAGAGCATTCTGTAAATTTGAATAAACAAAAGATAAATTTGAATAAATAATGAATAACCGCAAATATCTATTAAGGTCAGCATTCTATTACTAAATATTCAGAAATTTCATTCAGTGCATAAAAGTTGGCATATCATATCACCAAGATATTTATATTTGGTGAGAAAATTAAAAGTGCACTGAAATGAACCTTTGTTCTCGCACCTGAGCTGTAAAGTCGGGAATCTGGGACAGCTGTTTCAGCCTTATTAGGCTTCTTCAGCCAGATTTACCCTTGATGACATCTCAGAATGCGTGACAAATATGTGGTTACTACTTCAGATCCCCGTAAGGCCTCCAACAAAATCAACACAACAATGATACTTCACCGTGACCGCACGGCCCCAAATTTTTTGTCCCAACAACCATGATAGGTCAGGGTGCGCCATCATGTTTGTTTATTTATGGGTACTTTTTTCTCAACAAACTTTATGGTTGCACGTTAAGTTATTTTTATTTGCATTATTATTTTTTGAGGAAATTCTCTATCCTTTCTTAAATTCTTTTGAACGTAGCGGTTGCCGGGACAAAGAATTTAGGTGCACAGTGAATTATCATCGTTGTATTGATTTTGTTGGAGGCCATATCGCGGAACTAAAGATCTAATCTCATATTTGTCTTGCACTCTGAGCTATCATCAAGGGTAAATCTGATTGAAGAAGCCCAATAAGGCTGAAACAGATGTCCCAGATTCAGCATGCGAAAACGTGTGTGCCCTTTTAATTTTCCCAGCAAGTTTTATGGTTGCACGTTAAATTACTTTATTTATACAGTATACTCTCGATATCTCGAACTTCGATATTTCAAAAACCTTGATATGTCGAAAAATTATTTTTCCCCTTGATATTACATATTCATCTAATGTTAACTTTAATTCTTATGTCAAAACCTTGTTATGTCGAATATTTTTCGAAGTAAAAAATGAATTTTTCCGGAAAAATCGCCGTTTAGTTGTGTCGAAGCGAGGTATTTTTCCAAGAATCTCTCACCTTTTTAAGAAATTCTAGCAATGTAAGTTCATTGTATTTTACTAATTCTTTTCAATTTAATGTAATTATTTTCGATTACTTTTAAAAATTAAAGTTATCATTGCTGTATTTAGACTTCTTGTCCACTATCATTACATGTTTCTACTTTTTCTCACCTACGAAGACTCTAAATTTTAGAATATTATTCCGTATCTTGTGTTTTTATGTGAATTTTTATGTTTTGGTTATGACCTTGTTATCTCGAAAACTCGCTATCACGAATTTTTTTTTAGCGTCCCTTCGACTTCGAGATATAGAGAGTATATTGTATTGTATATATATTTGTTTATATCATTCCAAAAGCAGTCAAAAAAACTGTCCTTAAACTGAGCTATATCTGGGTTCTAATAAAACTTATGAATGGAGAAGATAGAATCAATGGAGAAGCAAATCTACATGATTCCCATATGAACACAGTTGAAAGATAAGAATGAATGTTTCATGAGATTAATACTGATAATACAAAACATACAACAACAAAATTTACATTGCAAAATATTGACAGAATTACTTTGAAAAACTCGTTAATAACAAACTCCAAACTTGTTTTTTGCTGTGTAACATCGAAAAAAAATAGAAATAGATGATAGATTGTAAGAATATTATAGTTCTTTTCCTTGTGTTTGCAGTAGCTAGAATATGTAAAAATTATGTCCTGAAATTATTGAAACCAGATCTTCCTTTGGGACTATGAAATTTTACCATATTACACTTGCACTTCCTCAGTTGAATCCAATCACTGAAGCCAACATTTTGCTAGAAGTAATGCAACTATTGAAATTACTAATAAAAAAATGCATTGGACAAATAAAGAATCTTTTTTTTTAATTATGTTATGTTTAATTTATGTTAAAAAAAGCGTAATTCATAATTTTTAATAGCTTCTAAAAATTTAGTTGTATTAGTCAAGATGTTCTTCTTATGAATGAGTCAATCATCAGAAATCTTTACTTAGAAAAATTGTATCAGATATATCAATATACTTATATCTGAAATCATATTCATACATCGAGTTCTAAGTAAAGTAACTTTTCTAAGAAACTACAGCAAAAATTAAACAAAACAGAAAGTTTTTGTTTTCTTCTAATATTGCAAATTTTCTATAATACAACAGATAAGTGAAGAATCGTGTCTTGATGAAAGAAGCATGAAAGCTGGCACAATTGCCGATAACAACATTACATATATATATATTGTGGTTATGGGGCCATCATGGAACACGAATGATGGCCATTTCAAATATAGCTGCATCAATTTCTGCGGATCATATCTTTTGACAGATCAAGTCAACTATAAAGAGATAACTATACATGATGGAAACAGTTATTTATTTGTTTGCTTACTTTTTTTTTTCCTTTTGTGGTCAAATACCTTTTGTGGTAGCCTAAGTGCTGCCCAAGGATTTGAATTCCACATTTTGTTCTTGTTTTTTATTTTCTTGATTTTAGTCTTTGAGGGGTCACTGTTTCCATCATGTATTCTTAATATCTCCCCTCGTACACCTTTTGAGTCTTGCACTGGCTGATTAGCTCTGGCTGAGGAGAGCCTAACAAGCTCGAAACGGCCGTCCCAGAGTATCAGCTCGACTCAAAAGGCATTGAGAGATAACTATAGTTAACTATATGAGGTAAGCATTCTTTAGTTTTGTAACGCACAGGAGTAGCAAGCAATAAACATATATGCGATAATAAATAGTCTGTTGGTCGATTACAGAAAATATCATTAAATTCATTATTAATTAGTAGTCATACCAAGCTCAGCAAAAAGTCGGACTTCATCCCCCATTCACACAGTTAAATGGTGGAGGCAAAAAAAAACCACTTGATTTTCATATTGTAAAATTCAGATTACAATCCGTAGCTGAAATATTAACCTGAAGTCAATAAAAAGTGATCAATCATTCTGCATAGATGATAGATGTAGTTTTTTACTTGATATAGTTTTTCATCGAGTTTGAGGTTGAAGATACGAAGATGGTTCCTTATAAGATCTGTAATAGATCTAAATTTCTGAATCTTTAGCACCATGTCTGCAACTACTTAATATGCAATCTCTTCTGTCAACTACAAAAAGACCTTTTTATTAACTGACTTTCCATCTCTTAACGCTTTAAATAGTGATTTTACGTTTTGTGCAAAAGAAATCTTTTTATTTGCTTATGGTTACGTTAATGAATGGCTTGTCTCACCTGAGTCAAATTCTCAAACCATCAAATATCCTAGCCTTTCTTTTGATCCCATATCATCCAGCAAAACAAAGTTGCTGGCTTGTCTTTAAGGCCTGCAGCACCGTCAACACTTTTCAAAGATGTATGATTTTTGCTTGGTGAATGACGATAAGAAAATGCAGACATCGACGTTATTTTTTTCTACTCGAGGAGCAGCTTCTTCTATTTCACTTAGCAGGCGTTTTGATAGGATATTTTTCTTTGTAATTGGCAATTTTTTCCCCTGAGAAAATCTAGTCTAGACACAGGAGATAACAGCATGAAAGTATAAAGCATTTTAAAGTACGTAAAAATTATTATAAGAAAAAATTTGTAAAACATTATTACAAATAAAAGTATAAAAATATAACAATCCTTATTATAAGGATTATAATATAATAAAAGGAATAAAAATCCAATTCTTAAAAAGAAATCTCCCCAAAAAATTAAAATCGAAAAAACACGAAATTACAATTTTTAAAAATATTGTAGAGGGTATATAAAGAAAAAGGGTAACAACGAAGATGGAGTAATCAAAATGGCGATACAAAATTGATTTAGGGAACATTTTGAATTTCATTTTGAAAGATTTTGAATTTCGGTATTTGTTGAAGAAACTGTAATTCAAATCTGTTAATACTGTAGTATATTTACGGCCATAGCTCTTTGGTTCTATTTTTTTTACCATGAAATGATTTAAGTCAGTCTCTAGGAAAATTGTTTTTTCTTTGTTAAGCATCAATACTGGAATTAGTTTCCACAAAACATCGAATCTTACGAAATGTCCAAAGAAGTCTCTTCTAGCAGAAGATAGCTTGCTTTTTAATGGTCTGGATTCGAAGTAGTTCTCCAAATTAAATAACTTACAATTTATCAATGTAGGTAAGTAAATAGCGAGTAAAATCAAATTCTTCAAGATAGGGAAAGACTGAGATTTGCGGTTTTAAATTGAATAGAGCCAGATGAGGCTCATATCAACGTCAAGTCTTGCAGGATGGTTTTCATTTCGGCACGAACAATATCTTCATCACCTGTTCTCAAAGGATGCCTAATTTCATGGACTACAAGTACAATTGTACTTCCTATTTAGTATCACTATATTTCCTCAAAAAATATTTCTTCTTAAATAGTATTTAAGATTTGGATATCGTTAGGCATCTGACAGTAATAATTCTATTAAAAAAAACTACATGCTGCAGCTTTGTATGTGAAGTAATCAAACAAGAGTATTTATTGAATACTAAATAATAATAATAATAATAATAAAAATTTATGGAAACAACCACACATCCCTAATCATTCTTGCACACGTATTTACACTTGGCAATATGTGCTTTGGTCCTTGACCCACCATGTTGTTAATAATAATAATAATAATATATATATATATGATAGACTGTGATAGTATGCCATTTGAGGTAAGATGCCAATTTCATTGTAATTTTTTTTTTTTTGACTGACACAAGATATAACCGTATGTATGTAAATTTTCTTCTCAGCACACAGAACACGACGGTATCGTTAAAAGGTGTTTGGTTAAAAACAACTAAAATAGGGTAAGAGCACTGCTTTTTTTTTTAACTGTTATTAAGGAATGGGGTATTTCAGCAAAACTGGTGGAAAATATTATGCAGTGGCATCTTACCCATGCAGGTTGGACAAGATGCCACTTTGTAAGCATCGCTTTTACTCTTACTTACGGATGATGCACAGTCCTGACAATTTTTTGGTAAATTGACGAAATGGCAATTTTGACAAAAACTTAGGAGCTGGTAAAGAATATTCCAACAATTTATGAGAATTATTTTTCTTACTGCCCCGTTGTTTCTTGCAACGGAGTGAAATTTGAACTGCTGCTTCCTGCATTTGAACCCTCTAACTCTTAAACAAGAATCAGTGCTGGTAACAATTGAGCTAATAAAATAGGTCTCTGAAGAGATTAAACTATGGAGAGGGGGTTGAAATCTCAAATTTAAAAAAAGGAGATAGAGTTGAGTGAAAATCCTCGATTTTCGTTATAATCGATCCACCCTTATATAACGAAGAATGTTCTTAAGGATTTGCTCTTCCATGCATAAATAATGATTACATCTCCATATTAATGTTATTACTATACTTTCTGCATTTTCGTACATTTCCTACAGTTTCATGTAACTTTGACTTTTTCTTAATGTGTTTGATGAAATAAGATGAAGTAAGATGTTACGGATATCACTAATATATACACATATATGTAATTCGCCGTATCGGCATGGCCGAGCGGTCTGGGCGGCAGTCTGCCTTGCGGACGTTGTGTCGGAATCTGGGTTCGAATCCCGGGCGTGGCTTGTTGTTTCAATTTCCTTTCCTGTGTTTGTCAGTCTCCTCTTCACTTTCTCTTTGGTCTGAAGCCTTACCATAATGGCTTCCTGCGGAAGGCCACGGGAACCTATCTTAGTTTCTTTCCCCAGGTGTTTCTGGGAATTCCAAGTAAATTCCATAGAATGTTGACCTGTCTCCGAACAGAATACTAGGATGGATATGTAATTCAACTGAATCCTTTCTTTGCTGAAAAGTCAATTTATTAAATTTAATCAAAATATAAAGTTTATTTAATTATTATAACCTTCAAAACTTGATTAGTGAAAGATTCGTTACAAGACAAGTGTGTTTCTCCATTCATCATATTAATTCTGAAATGCCAAAATCAACATTAATGAACAATAAATGAATTTACCTCAAAAGCTGAGATTAGATAAAACTAATTAGAATATGTTACTCGTTCAAAAGTGAAACTTTCAATTCATTAGTTAATGTTCGCCTTCATTTAATTGGTTCATATTGTGAAGTAGTGCACGTTGTCAAGAAACACCTTTTGGACACAACTTTTAATTTAGATTCTTTGACTGCAACACGAAAATCCCAAAGCAGCTAAATTGGCTTTTGGTAGCTTTGTTCGCTAGAGGCTAAAGGTCAACAAAGAGAAACTTTGACTCGTTAGTTCATTTACCCTTTTGATGCAATGTAATTCTGCTATCAACATAAAAAGAAAAAAATCAAAAGAAAAAAATTCCAGAAGTAGTAAATTGATTTTAATAAAATTTCAAATGGAATAGATTTTATTATTATTTAAATGTTTTTACAGACAAATTCAGTAAACGTAATTCACAGCTTCGTCATGTGTCTTAGTAGAATCACAACACGTTAATTCATTAATTAAGCAAGACAAATTACCATCTCTTCAATTGGTGAGATTTCAAATCTATAGATTCTTGTAATGTTCAACAATGTTAACATTAATAATAATGTTAACCAATACCGCTCAATACATATAAAAACAAGTAATTGTATATTATATGATATGTTTCGAGATGCCCGAAGTAAACGGCTCTCTTTCTCAGACTATGTTAACATTAAGTCCATATAAATCTTTATGGAATTAAACAGAACTTCAGCAAAGATTATTCTTTTCTCCAAGCACGTTGAAAGTTATTACCCCAAAAAAAGGCAATTTAATAATAAACTGGGTGGTGATGCGGCACAAATCTACTATAATGTGGTCTAGGCATGTGGCGAAGAGACCACATCTGGGCGAGGAGACAACATCTGAACATACTGTTTATCGATGGGTTGAGAAATTCTCTTCCGGAGACTAAAGATAAGGACCTTCTGTCCTGGATAAAGACGCTCTGATGGTATCTGTGAAGGCACCGTCAGTGTCACCGTCAGAGAACTTTCTAAAGCGTACCGTGCGTCATATGTGAACCATGTTCGACCATCTCCACCAAGTTGGTAAGAAGAAGAAATTAGATATAAATTCCCACATGAACTAACAGAGCATCAGAAAAATCACACGTGTCACCAATGACACAACAGAAACTAAATGAACTGATATAAGAAAACCACTAACTATCTGAACAGCTACCTAAAGATAAGATCTTCAGAAACTGAAAGGTTGCAGCAATTACATTCTGGGATTTCTTTTTTCCAGGGAGCCAGTTTCTTCCGGATGGGCATTGAAGCACTTGTCATTCGCTGGCAGAGATCTGTAGCTGATGAAGAGGACTATTTCGAATAAAACAATGTCGTGTGCTACATTGTATTTCTCTTTCATGTTTACCTCTCGAAATCGGCAATTATATTATGAACGACCTGGTACAATAAATAGATTTTCAGACTTGGTAACAGAGATGTTGTCTTTGTTACACTTTTAAATCTTAAGATAAAGTTCTGTAACTTTGAACAATTATACTTTGCATATCTTTAACTCAACATCTGGATTAGTTAACGATTACAGACAAATCGGAAACAGCTACATTAACTGTTCCTTATTAATTAAGTAATTGAACTTTACCAATTAATTGAAAATGTTCTCGAATTAAAAAAATGAATGATCTTATATTATAAAGCGTTATTTTGTCTGAAATTGTCATAACACTTTACGTTTTTCCAATTTTGTGACCAAACTACAAGAGATAGATTGGTCATGCAAATGGATAAAATATAGATCTTTTTAAGATAAACAAAATGCTACAAAAATCTTTCGAAAAATTTTTTTGGTTTCCAAGATGTCGCCTTTTAAAGGGTCAAATTTTGACTTTTTCTGAATTTACACGAAAAGTATAAAAGTTGGAAGAGAACATTATATTGAGAAAATGTTGATATTTGAAAGTTCTATCGAACGATATATCAGTCATTTACAAACGTTTCTGCATTGCAAGATACATGCAAAAATGTGTGTGGCGCAACCCCAGGTGTGTGGCGCCAACCCGCAAGACACCTGAGTTAAGCGGAGAAGGCCATAGCGGGTTTGGAAGTCGTATATTCTCCGATCTCAATATTAATTTGCTAATAATGGTTGTTTTTTTTTTTAATGCTATATATGCAAGGGTTCCGGAGCGAAGCGACGGTACCCGGCTAGTTTTTTAATATTTTCGTCCGCGAATGACCATATTTTAAACATCTAGATTAAAAATTGTTGTTTTGTCACCCAGCAAATTTTCTTTGTATCAAATAGCACTTTTGGGTGATCATGAACTTTAGGACAAACAAAAATACTTTGCAAATAAAAAGTTTTAAAAGAAAACCGTCAGTATTTATAGAAATTAAAAAAAGAAAAAGTAAATAAACTTCACATTGTTTTCTTGAAATCCAACGGTGAAATGGAGAATCTGTAATCCCGATAGTTTACCTACTGAAAATACAAAATTTACAAAGGAATGCAGGAAATATAGATTGTCTCATAGAATTTTAAACATAAATTTAACTTAATTCTGCAAGAGATCAGATATTTTTCTTAACGTATTAGATGTTTTTCTGGAATTTGGACATAACTTTTGAAAATCTACTAATTCAACGTAATTTCTTAGCAAAGTCAAGCGCCATTACAGCAACATTTTTACCTTTGTTGCTCAAATTCACAATATCTCCTCTCTCTCTCGTTCTCTCCCGTCACTGTAGCCTTTGGGAAAACAATCCAAGGTTCTTTTTAAATTTTTACGATTTGAATCCAATTTATACTTTCAGATTTGTTCCTTTTATTGAGAGATGTTGGGTGAACACATCGTTTTTATATCTGCATATAATATACATGGTGATTCATAAAGTACTGGAAGCGCCGCCTCCAGTTTAGCTTCACTGCTATGCAATATGTCGCTTTCCTATTATCTGTGGCTTTTATCCGCAAGGTTTTTGTATAGATTCAGCGAAGTTTGTATTACATTTCTCGTTAATCCCAGAGAATAACAGATTCAAAGAAGAAATGAATATTTTTTTAAATAATCAAAGATATTAGAATTATTCCTCCTTATTTTGATGTTAACATGTTTCTTACCCAACCGTTCCAATCAAAAGATAAATAAATAACTCACATAAAATAAATTCACAATTTTCTCATCAATTTAAAAACACCATCGTTTATTTTTTAATAATGTTGATTTTAAGTGACAATTTTTTAAACGTTCCATGCCCTATTTTACTTTTTTCTACACCGAATTTGACTTAGAAAAATATTTCGATGTTCGTTCTTTGTAGGCTTATTTTTCCAGTACTTTGAAAATAGGCGACCTATTGCATAGCAGTGAAGCTAAACTGGAGGCGGAGCTTCCAGTACTTTATGAATCACCCTGATTTGCAGTTCTGTTCTGTAAGTACATTACAGAATACAGAATTCTGTTCTATACGTACAATGTGTGTAAATGTAGCTCACTAATCTAATATCGATAAATGTTGAAGGTATAGTGATCTAGGAATATCTTTAAATTTCGTGATAACTATACGCACACATTTAAAATTATGGAATACTTGTCACATAATAGAAACTCCTTTCTTCTTAGGACTCCTTTCTTCTATTTCCTATGCTGTTATCGTAGTATTTCTATATCGAGATCTCAAGAACGTCTGGTCCTTGCACGCGAGCGCCAACTAGGAAAAAACTCCAGTACTAGAACAACTGGACACACGATCTCTAAATAACACCGACCCACTGCGCTTTAAACACGATATCCTCTGGAGATAAGAAAACTACATCAACATTACAAAAGACAAATTTTATATTAAATTAAATAATAGAAAATTATGACAATTTCTTGATCAGAGTTACAATACTGTAACACTTACGATTTTTTTTTTAATTTTTTAATTTCTTTTACACTACATAACTTGTGTTTCATGCTTTGAAATATTAAAAAAACAGCTATTCGTAACAATACGGAGTTGGTGCAACATTGCCATTAAAAATTCTAGCTGTAGGTCGGTACAAACTAACATCCCTTCTATAATCGCACCAGGTGGAGTTTAAATTTCCTTCCTTTCTCTTCTCCTCTTCGTCCATTCCAGGGAGAAACGTCCATCACTTGAGCATTAACCAAAGCTAAAACTAATTAAGAAATCAATGATGATATTGGGTCTTTCGTCGTCGCTCGGCTTAAGAAAAGAATCAAAGAAACGAAGATACAATCTAAGTCATTCCTCAGATTTAATGTTTAATGTTAATACCGATTTAATATTTTTTTTAACTTTTTTGTAAGTGGGGATTATTTTCAGATAAGCTATGGTTAGGGATTTGTGAGTTAATTTTTTGTTAACACAAATGGATTATTAGACATGTATCAAAGGATAAACAGTGGAAATGAATCTTATAATATTCATACAATAAATGTTATTGTGATATTAAAATTAAAACACTTTCCCAAGTTTTGAATGGACTACATTTTTTTTCTCAAAGACTAACATAAATATTGAACAAAAACTTGAAAAGAAGATTTTAAAAGAGGCAATTTATTCATTCTGCTTTCGGTGTTCTATATTTTTATTCCATATTCGCCTTTTGCTTGACTTACAATGGCAGCGAGGAAGCTTCCAGAGTAGTTACCTAATGAAAGGCTCTTCCGTAGTGCAATATATGATAAAAAAAGCAGTCTTCGCTTCTATAGTAAGTAAAGGAGTTTTTTTTTAACTATTTGACTAGTCTTTTTTTTTTTTTTCGTTAACAAAAAAAGTTTTATGAATTTACTTCTCAAATTCTAAATACCATTATTTAAGCTATTAACTTATTTTAAATTGTAAGAAACAATCAATCGAAATTGTCTTTAAGCGATACCATATAGCTGTTTTGCAGTAGCTTATATTATTATTTCTTTATTCGATACATTAAATGAAAGTACTCCAAAATACAGTAACATTAAAGAAACCAAGTAAAAAAAAAAAAATTCTTTGTACGACATGAAACACCGTTTCTCATTTATCAGAAGGTATTTCCCCTAAGCTGTTAAGTAAACTGGTCCTCCACTTTCCCAATGGTTTTCATTATCTTTTCCCCATTTTTCCATTATCCTTTTTCACCTTTTACGATTGCTAACGAGCTCAGTCAGGTAGGATTACAGAGATAAGAGGGGACGAAAGATGAGACAAAGCGCAGAAAACGAAATCGTGAATGAGAAACTTCCATTAACATCGTGTGTTACATTTTCCGCGGTCTTTTATCTCGCAGTCGGTCGACCAGTTGCCGTTCTTTCTCATGACGTTCGTGAAGGCGCTGCAGATCATCATTAGACACAGTGGCTCCCTCGTGTGGCCGTTCCTGCAAAAATAAAAAGAGCAAGTCGTAACAAATGAATTACATGCGAGAGAAAAAATAATGCCATCTGATTTGTTATTTCATTAACTAAATTCAAGCGAAAGAATTAACACGAAACTGTTTCCAATCTTTTTTTTTCTTACTTTTTTTATGACCTCTTATTTTAATTTTTGTTATTAGAACTATTTCTTTTCAAGCAATAATTAATAATCATAAATTTGGTCTTGTGCACATTGCAACTTTCATTCAAAATATGAATCCTGGCAATGTTTTACATTTAATTAAAAAACTTCAAGACATAAATCCAAAAGTTCAGGTTTAAATAGATCCAGGACCATTTAATGAAGACAAACGAAATGAATTTAATGAGAAATAACTCATTAAATAAAGCAAATAAAAATAAATGATACTGAGTTACGACCACTGAGATATCAAAAGCTATGACCAGGCCCGTAGTTAGAATTTTCTATCGGGGTGGGGAGGGGCTCATTTCTAGACAAAGTGCCGCGCGGTGGTCGGCCAAAGTAAGAATAGAACCAGTCCTTATCTTTCCGTGGATGTCGTAACAGGCGAAAACACTGATATGACTAATTCCTTTGATTTCAACTCAGAGAGAGATTTTTCTTTGTTTAGATTTCTGGAGGGGCTTCAGCCCCTCGAGTCCCCTCCTGGCTACGTGCCTGGCTATAATACTCACCAAATGTTAAAAACTTACTGTACAATATAATTTAAAAATTTTAAAATTATTATTATTATTATAAAGCTACTACAAAGGAGAATTATTATTATTATTATTATTATTATTATTATTATTATTATTAAAAAGGAAAAAGAATATCAAAATTAAGCATTTGAGTCTAAAATTAAACTTCATAAAATAAATGAAGTTGAATTAAACAAATGATTCAATGCAAACAAACAAAAATACCTTTGGAAAAATAGCTAAAAAGTAGACGATTTTCTTCTTAAAACCATATTTATAATATATATTATTAATGATTATTATTATGTTATCAGTATCTTAAATTTTATTTGCCAAATTTTAATTTCAGTAATATGCACATTTCATTTGTTTTCCATCACAATTTGATATTCAGAATAAAACTTATTTTTGTAAAAGCAGTGTTCCTTAAGTAATCTCTATCCTATTAAATCTCGTTCGCTTAAGACTGCTGTGATTATATCTAGGCAATATAAAAATTCAATATCAGACCAAAAATATTTTCCATTTCCGCCCGATGACCTTTATGACAACTGTACTGTGAGTTAGGAAGAAAAAGAAATCAACGTAAAGGAGGTACATCTCTACGGAATGTTTATTTTTCAAAACTTCAATCGATCATTGATTTTTCTCGTCCTTATTGAAGCGACTCATCATTACTACTTGGCTTAGGAAACCGAATACCTTCAATCTCAACAAGCAGTGTTTTTAAAAGACATTGGCTTTGTTAATAAGTAAAGGAGAAGTTAAAAATAGTTACATAATCCGCCTTTGCAGCGTTAGCATTCGAGTGGAATTTTGTTTTGGTACACGGTCTCGAAACGCTAATGGAATTTATCACGGGATGCATTCGCATCATTTCGGAATTCCCAGTCCATTTCAAGGCATAAAGCCACATTATTCATATGCGCCATCAATACACAAGGAACATAGTGACTGCACAGTCGATTGCAAAGTACGACAAATTGGATAGGGCACTACAGATGAAATTAACTCCCCATTCTGAGAATAGGTAGATCACAGTCATGCAAACAACCTCGACTCCACGAAGCAAACATTCGCACTTGAGAAATGAGGTTCATTTGTACACACACAAAACTATTTTGGAACATCGAAATTTCTCATTACTTTCAGACCAAGGGTTTGTAAAGGCATTCCACGGGTCTTCGGGGAATCCAATTCATCTGCGTGACTCAAATGAAAAACCTAAGTGGCCATGTAGGCTCTTTCAGGTACACTGCAACTAATAATACCGACTTAGACAGTGCTTAAATCGGAGAAAACAAACAATTCATTATTGCAGGAGAACTTTAAAAAAAATACTGAATGTAATGTGTAATTATATAAAGCTAAAGTACGATTTTCGTAGATAATAGCAATATTTAAAACAAAAGAAAAATAAGACAAAAAACTTATTTTTTAGTGTACACGAAACTCAATATAGTATATATGTTTCATTTTCTACAAATAATGACTTAAAAAAAAAAACATAATTAAGAAGAAAAAAAAAGAGGAAAAAATGATAATAAGATAAAAAAAAAAATGAAGAAGAAAAGGCCCTCCAAACATTGCAGGGAGCAGAATTCGAACCTGGGTTATTGGGGTCACAATATACTAACAACTGTGCGATCACGGATACGAACATGTGTTGAATAAATCCACACATAATGCCTGTGAAAATGTTGAGAATACTAAAGTATTATCACGAGACCGAAATATAAAGTGATCACAGATCGTAACTCGTATTTTTCTGTACCTCTACAAGCATAAGAGTTCCAATAAGGTAGGACTCAAATCTGTCCGACTTATAGTTTGGCTTGTAAAGATGATGATAGACGTTCAGAATGAATGTAAGCGCTTCCGCCCTTTACACTTTTTCGTGTAAGGGTTGCCAAAAATAAAGTAAGAGCAGAAATCTTGGAATTTCTGGAAATTTAACTTAAAATACTGCCTCAAAAGTAAAAATGCTTATTCAGATTTGCCTTTTTTACTCCGGAGTCTGAGTAATGTGAATTTACATGTTGGCTACATTTGTTTTGAAGAATGTCTGAATTTCATCCTTAAATTGGCATCGATATCCAATTTTATATAACTTCTATTGAGGTACCGAGAAAGGTTAATTGTTTGGTTTAATGGCGCAACAGCATCTTTGACGAAGCTGCGCCAATCGAGAATGGAATCATTTACTGTTGTAACCCCTCTTCCAAGGTATTCGTAGAAACAATAAAATGGAAAAAAAAAAGCATAGAAATGTTGTTGGATGGATCCCAAATAATATTTCTTACTTCCTCCATATTTTTCCGGGCACTTTTGTCATACATACGTAATACATAAATTGCACTTGTTAAGCTTTTTCTTTTTCAAGATATGAAGTAAATAATTCGTTTGAACAAAGACACTGAAAACAAAATGAATATATGAAAAGAGGTCAGAAAAGAAGACATCCTCTCTCTTCAAATTCGAGAAGTTTTCATAAAATTGCATTGGGAAAAACGAGGCATCAATATTAATGGCGACGTTGCTTCTCATTGTGGATGGCGCAGTTGTCCTTTTTAACGAGTTACAGAATTACAATCCATAACTCAAAAACTTCCAACAAAAGCACAAAAAGAAAACAAAGAACATGTTAATGGATTATTTAGTAATGGAGAAACAGAAATTGTAGGAAGTCAGCAGACATATGTTTATCTCGAATTTAAGGATGGCCACATTGATTCTCGATTTATGTCAATGGCAAACACACTTAAAGCTCCTTTTTAATATAAATAATAAAATAGTCAGTGCCGCTGTACTGACTATTAAAGGAAAATATCAAGCAGAATGGTTGAAACTGCGAGACCTGGAGAAAAAAACTTAGTTCTCTACCAGCTATAAGTAGAGATGATACGATGTCGACCAGAAAAAAAATTACTGTTCATAAATCAAAGGCAAAGATTAAAAGAAATTAATAATATCAACGGAAATTATTACTGATACGATGTTTTTTTAACTTAAGTCACCTTTACGATTGAGGCATTTGTATAATGAGTTTGTCCGTAGAGGGTATGTTCATACTGTATCAGGTGATGAAACCATATCTACAGGCAACAATGATTCAACACAGGAATTCTATTCTGTCAATTACATATCGCAGCATCGCTTCACTGCCATTTTTTTCGTCAAAAAGCATACATTTTCTGCGGCTAAAAACTGTGTATAATTCTTCATTCTTGCAAGAGATTTAGCACCGCCATTGAGCACCAAGATCGTTTTACCAAAAGTATCAGGAAAATTTTCAAAGAAATCGGCGTTTGATTAATAGACTCTTATAAGAATCTTCTGATCTTAGATTTTTGTAGTATCCTGTAAAAAGAATTCAGAAAATTCAGAAAGCAGGGGAAAAAATTCCGCTGGTGGCATTGATAAGAAGTAGATGCAAAATTCGAGAGGAAGAGACACTTCCGGAGTAATAAAGAGGATAATTAGCAGAGTCTACATCAGCATTGTAATAGTGCATACTAAAGGAAAACATTTGGAAATTTCAAAACCAAATTCTCAATAATAAAACAAAGGAAGACAGAAGGTGACGGTAATTGAAAAGATGATTCCGAAGGCTCATAGAAGAGCGTCAGTTATATCCCAATAAAAGCAAATTATGAAAAGTCAATTTTGACAGTAGGATACGAAAATACAATTTCTTATAATCGAAGTAACGAATTTAAATATTGCTGAAATATTCGATCGTCTTATTGATGGCAAATTGAAGCAGAGCGGCGATTGTTGTTGCTTCTGATGGATTTTTCGGCGACTGTTCCCGTAGACATTCTCAATTTTCATTTTAAACATTAGTCTTTTTTATTACAAAGAAAAATCATTAAAATCTGTCGTGTGAGTTCGAGGTTATTCCAGGAGATTCGAGCCGTTTCAATTAGAAGTAATACCGATGTATCTATTAAAACTGGGAACCATTAATATATAATGAAGAAACATTTTTCTTTTTGCGTTCCGATTTGCAAATAAAAATATTTCGTAATTTAATAACTTAAAAAGAAAGTAATATTCGTAAACATCAAGAATAAAAATTCTAACTAAAGAAAGAATTCAATAAACTTAAAAAAATTATCGAAATTAATTTACATCTTAAAATAAAACAGAAAATAAATCAATGACTCATCAATTTGAAGATTATGTTTTATTAATTATAATCTTTATGAACTTTGAACCAAAAATTTTGAAACCCAATCTTTGAAACATGTAACGTGGTGAAGAGGAAAGCCATCTTTAAAGACAATAAGATTTACATAATTCGTCTTCTCTTCTGTTTGGTTCTTTCGATTCCTTTGAACTCCGAGATTTGCCGGAGTTTATTTTATATTTTAATTTTGAAGATTTCATTGAAAACAGTGTCTTTCTTTGAACAAAATAAGAACAAAGGAACGAAGATTACGCTATTAAAGGGGAAAAAAACCTTATTTACAATCTTGTCTCTGAAAATGGGAATGTCTGAAGTGGGAATGTCGTCTTCAATGGAGATTGATTAATTTTATTGAAAGAATAATGAATACTGAATATCTGAAGTTTTTCTCCATGGAATCAACACAACTTTAAAATAGTTTTTACTGTTTGCTGGTATTAGAAGTCTTAGAGAAATAGGAAGAAGTTCTAATGAACAGAAAGGTCATTCAGGTCAACCGTTCTAAAGACTGAAGAATGTAAGGATATTGAAAAATAACTTTTCAACAGTTGAAAAAATCAGAAGCGGTTAAAAAAAAATAGCTAGACAAATCTCTTATTTTTTTATTCTCTTCAATGTTACAATCAGCCGAAAGACAAAGGTACAGTGGCAAATGATGATGGAAACAGATTGGAATTTTCTATAAATAATACTGTACGATCTCTCTGAGAAGAATGTCGAAGAACGCGAAATGATTTTATCTTCTTCAACTCTTAGTTATATCTATATAGAAAATGCCATACCAGTTCCATGCTTCAGCTATTTCCAATTACTTCATTTTTTTTTCTATTCATTTTTCTTCCTTCTTTTTTTTTAAATCTATTTCTCGAGATAATGGAATTTTCCACGGAAAGCCAACAGGTCGCTGTTTCCATGGAAACATGTGTGACAATCTCCTTCCCACTCTCCAGTGAATTGAGCCTTGAGATCAATGAATCACTCCTGACACTACCCTAACCACCCACTCACCACTACAACACTTCAACCCGTCTAATCAAGCGAACGCCACCTATAACAGCACCAACACAACCTTTTTCTTTAGTCAAACCTCTTTCAGATAAAGGAATAGTTTTCGCTGATGCAAGAAAGCCGGGAATAAAGAAATCAACAAAAATGGTTCTCCCAACATTTTATGTTGTGCAATTTTTGAAAATGCAAGTTCATCTGTTGTTCAAAAAGTTAAAAAAGAAAAAGCATAAAGAAATAGTAGCAAATGCCATATGATGTTTTGTGCTGTTAAAGCATGTGTTTCTTCTTAAAAACTTTACGAATTCTTTACTATGTTCCCAATAGTGAGATAAATCACATACAATTTATTAATGATAAATCTATAAATATAATATTTTATGATATTCTGTTATTGCTAAAAAGAATATGTTATTCATAAACTATAACATATCACGTTAAAAATGTATGTAAGTCATGCTACTTTATAATACTTATGTTAGTACCTATGTTATGTTATGTTAGTACAGTATAGTTAGTATACTGTATTAACATAAGCTAACGTCAATAGTAAAATCTATGAAATATTTCTAGCAACTTCACGATTTAGTACTATACTGACATCACTATCAAACGGCATCCAAAACCACTGCCAAAAATGATTATTTTTTCAATTCCTGCCAACCAGTACTAACCCTTTCCCGCCAATACCAACACCAACCTCTCTCTGCTAGTAACGACTACAACACAACCCACAAAGCAAAAAAACACTAACTCCATTAATGTGCCACACGACCATTTACAAGTGACGTGAAAGTTACATCAAATATTCTACGATTAAACAAATATTCTATGATTCGTTACGTTGAATACAGAGTAATGTTCTTATAAACAGTTTACTACCAAAGCTGTAGTTTTAAATTATTTCTCATTCTGATGCAGTAAGTGACACAACTAAACAGTTAATGAATCATGCATATCAACAATTGTGGTTAAAGATATTCAGAACAAGGGAACTGCCAGCTTATCTAATTCTCTTAAGTGCGAAAATGATAAATAAAATAAAAACAAAACTTATCCTTTGCATCAGTGTAATATTTATGAGGTCCTGGAACTTATTAATTAGATTAGGATGATAAAATTAACTAAATATCGTTCCTTAAATCTTTCAGTATTATATAAGCAAGATCTGTTGTGGTATTTACTAATTAAGTATAAGGCTTCAATTGATTGTTCTTTTTAATAATAGAATAGCTCGAGGTTTATTATTAAAAATCATAAGGAGTAATTGGATTTTCAGAATTGTTTGTCATTAGATTTCACAAAGCATCTGATATATTCTGAAAGAATAATGGCCATGCTATTCACTAAAGTTCACTGTAGTATAAGGGATTAACAACGGGAATTTAAAATAACTGCCTTTTATTCTACTTGCAGAGAAAAATCACATAATGCGACAATAACTGGGAAGAAAAGCTAACAGTTATTATTTGTATGATTTTTATGAAGGAATGTAAGCCATCTTTAGATATGGACATGTTAGATTTTTACAAATCTATGGTATATCCCTCTTTCTTAGCATAATTCAACGACTCTTATATCTTTTTTTGCGCTCTCAAAGAAATCAATCAAGCTATTAGCCACAAAAGCCATTACGAGTAAATGGAATCAACGAAACTAAATTCCCAGTTTATGAATATGCAATTGATGCTAATGATGAAAGTTATTTTATTTCCCAATGATTTCTAATCTTACAATCTTAAATAGCTTAGAGAAATTGCTTCTTAGGGGATCGAAGATATTTCAGTAATTTAAGTGACCAATTTTTTACGATTGTTTTTTGAAAATAAGATTTAGCAATTTAAAAAAAAATTGATCAGTAAAAACTGTTAACCAAATTTTACTTGGAAGTTTTTAATCCCATCTTGCTTTATTTGAATGGTTTCATCAAATTCGTCTATCTATTTTTTTCGCTGACGAATTTTAAAGAATTTTTCTAAGAGTTCATCAAACTGTCATGAATTTAAAACATTAATGTATCCTAGGGCAGTTTTGTTTCGAGATTTCAAGTCTCTTTATAAAATCAAAATATTTGAAAGTGTGTCTACGGTGTGTCTAGTGGTGGCCTAGAGAATTAATTAAATAGCAGTTTATTTAGACCTTCAAGTAAAACTCAGAGATCTGTGACCTATGTTATGTTATGTTATGTTATGTAGTGAATGTGGGTGGCAGAGAAGCCAAGCACTGCGACCGGAGGTCTATTGTACTATCCCACGGAAATAAGGACAGATGGAGAGAAAGACTGAGAAAGTATGGTGGGAGAAGTGCAGGGGAAACGGGAGAACCCAGAGAAAACCTGCCCAGCACGGAGATCTGTGACGTAAATGAACCAATAAAAATTCAAAGTTAAAAAATTAATACAGTATGCGGTGGTTTTCCATTGCTTTCCACAGGACCACTAACAATCCGAAAACGGAGATGGGAGGGACGGGGTTAATATGCAAGAGAAATTGCAAAAGTCTTCTTTCCAACTGATCCCCAACCTTCGCTAAATAAGGAAGTGGGGAAAAAAAGACACCCATTCCCTAAGCTGGATTTGAATCCAGACGCCTGCGGATCACAACCAAATTACTTAATTACATTACAACTTCAGTGCTACCTCATATTAATTTAAGCAAATTTAAATCACAGATAAAGATGGAATTATTATATAAAAGATTCTATTTTTTGGTATTCTCAGCTAAGACAAAATGGCGAGTCAAGGACCAAGCATCTGCTGCCAAGTGTAAAAGAAAGTGTGAAAGGCGGGGGAAGGGATGTTATAGATGTGTGGTTGTGTCCATGAATTTCCTCACTATGCGTGTTGTCTGTGGTGCAGTGTGTGTGAGTCATCAGACCAGTGGCGGACAGGACGATGGATACAACACTTACTCGGTCCTGCCTTCACTGCTTCTGGAGCTATCATTATTATTATTACTGACCTGAAACTCATCTGTTTCTCGATTGAAATCATACTTATACAGTTTCATTCGATGTTACTCCAGAATTATAGTTTTAATCTTCTCCAATCAGAACCGAATCTCAAATTTAGTGATGGTATATGAATAAAAAAATTTGTTAATCCACTTAAAGAAAATAACACCAATTTAACCAATTTAAGAAAATTCACCTTTCGGAATTATATAACTTCTTTAGATTTTTACTAATACTATTCTCCTCAATTCTATTCATCAAAAAGGAATATTTAAAGAATTTATAATATCTAGATAAAATAATCAGGGAAATGGAAGTAACAATGTAATTTTTAATTATGCAAGACAGTAATTGCAAAATGAAATTTTATTAAATCTTTAAATATTAAATCTATTTGTTGCCCTGCTATTTCACATTTTTCACATTTCTGTTTATTTCATGAAATAAGCATGTCCAATTAGTGAGTTATTTACATCTAATGCTAATTTGAAAGCCAAGCCTATTTGTTATGAATTCGTAAACAACATGAAAAAAGTTTCCAAACATCTTTACAATATACACAGTTACAATTGAGGAACTTTTTCGATTCAGAAAAAAAAAATCCCACAAAATAAATATATAAGAAATCCCACGTTTCCCAAGCAACACAAACAGCGAAAAGAAGAAACAAATTTACAATAGAAATTAGTTTTAATGTTCAAAAACCAAAATAGCAGAACTACAGGATTTTATCCGTAATTTTTTTAGGAAAGAAACTCAATTCAAAACTCATCCCGTGAGCAAAGTCCTTATAATTGATTATCATCCACCAAAATCGAAATTGTCTCCACTATACAGGGTGATTCATAAAGTACTGGAAAAAATGGGCTTGTAAAGAACGAACATTGAAATATTTTTCTGTCAAATTCGGGGTAAAAAAAAGTAAAATAGAGCATGGATTTCCAAATCATACGTGTGATTCTGGGTCGAATGAAGGGGTCCCCATTTTAGCCTTTTTTTCTGCCTCTAAGAGAAAAAATGGTCTAGTTAGCACCCTTCACAACCGGGAAGAGCAAGGAAAGGGAAGGAGAGATTAGAATAGGCTAAGTTAAATGGAGTATTGACTCCACTGGGTTTATTTCAAACACAGAGGTGTTTATTTCAAGGAGCCCGGGAGGGTGGGGAATAAATAAAACAAATTGTAGTGAGTCCGTTGGGTTTATTTCAAACATAAAGGAGCCCCTGGAGGGCGTGGGGATAAATAAAAACAAAGTGTAGCGAGTTCGTTGGATTTATTGCCAGTACTTTATGAATCACCCTGTATATTACACTATTAAATACTAGCGTTTATCAGTGCATACTGCTTCTTAAGTGGTCTATGTAATGAGACTGATAGACGTACATTCAAGACTCCACTCAAAAATACTTTATGTAAACATGTCCTTGTGCGTGTTATTGCATTATGTTAAATAACACTTTTGCGTAGTTGGAAAACTATCGAACAGTGGAATTAAAGCTAATTTTCTTCTTCTTTTTTTTTTTTCGAGGGGAGGAACTAAACGATTCTAAATACATACTAAGAATGAAATCGATCGAAAACTCTGGACTTTTTCTCTACTTTTTAAGAAAATTGAAGTCTTAGTTGGAACTGTTTCGCGGGAGGCGGATTTTTCAAGATGTAGCTTCGTTAAGAAGCGACCAAGATACCACCTGGCAGGAAAGGTAAGATCCTTTCTACGATATTTCGTTTGTAAATAAAACAGAAAAAAAGCAAATATTTTCCTTTTAATTAACATTAGGTTAGGTTAAGTGAGGTATGATCGTTTCCAGGATGTTTCGTTTCGAAATACAACAGAAAAAAATATACTTTCCGTTTTGGAATGACCCTCAATTTCCTACTTTTTCCGTCAATATAAAAATAGCTCTAAGATAGCCATTTTTTATATCATATTTTATAGGGGTGCACCGCAGAGTCCCACCTAATTTTTTAATTTTCTTAAAAACTACACAGTTTTCCATCGATTCCATCTCACAATTATCGCACTTTTTAGAAATTAAAAGTAATGCCAATAAAAAAAAAAATCATGGTAAGAATGAATAGTAATATTTTCTCTACATATGCTACAGATATATAAAGACTGCATAAAAAAGAGTATTTTATTAAAGTCTGACTATAAACCAAAAAAAAATACACGTTTTGTTATTTCAAATATCAGTTAAATCTAAAACAAAAATTAGCCTTTCCAATAACCTCTTTTTTAGCAATTGTACTAATTTAAAATAAGAATACTAAAGCTCAAAGAACAATGATCTAAAATTATATTTTTTGATTGACCGCTCAGTAAACAACTGCCTACAAATCAATAGCAAAACTTTTTGTAAATATTAAAAAAAAAAAAAAAAAACTATGGTTTATTACTCTCATGATTGATACTTACCACGAACTAAGTTTTATCAAAACAAAAATGTTAGGGATGACCATTTGTTGAATTAATATGTATTGACCCAGTGGCAAATACAAGAATTGAGAAGTCCCATTTTTCAATAGAAGATAGACGATTCCAAGTCAAACAAAGAATAATTCCATCGCCAAGTCCCAGAAACCACATCATGAATGTAAATAACATTCCACGAAAACTGGTCGGAATTGGAAATGGATTAAAAGTAAAACCGATAGTTTGTAATATCAGTGAATTCTCAGTTGGTGTTTGTTCAGATTCCAATGCGGTAAATTTAAGTGAACTAAAACCACAGGTATCACCAGAGGCATAAACTATAATATGGCTCGAAACGCAGAATGGTTTAGGTGTCGAAAATTTGCATTGAAAATAGGCAAAGTTAATTGCAGTCTGTTAATCTAACTTCAAAAGTAATTGCAAAATGAGTTAAAAACAAAATAAAAATGCCTATGTAATTTTTCAATCGAAGTCGACTCACATTCCTAAGCTGCATTAATTCGTTTCTTTGTTGGGGAACCGAAAATTAGAATCATTCTTTTACAGCTTTACATTTTTCGGCATCTTTGAGCTACGTTATAATTTTTAATAAAGTTTTAAAAAAAGATTCTAGAAATTTCAATAGAAATAATTTACCTTTTGTATAATATCAACATCAAATGTTAAATATGGAATTCCTCATCCCCACTAATCCATAACAATTTAACCTTCTGAACTGAAACTACAGTGTTCAGTTAATTTAACATAAGTTCACTGTTTTACCTAATTTTTAAAAAAGAGTAACGGAAATCAAAACAAGCACAGTATATTTTCCAATTTTTTTCCCTTAATTTGATCAATAATAATCTTTCTAAAATTTCTCATTATCAATCTACAGGTAATTTTTATTTCCTTTTAAAGTAACTTATTCATAATTTGGTTAAAGTTTAGATTACGGTACCCCCAATGGCCGTCCGAAGGCCGGCGACCTTCGCACTACTTTGAACATGGCGAATAAATGAAGTAATAAAAAGTAGGGTGAAACCGGAGATTACGGTACCAAGCTGTTTGGAACTACGGTCGAGTTTTCACAAGATAGCCGCCTTGGTATTTCTTTTTAAGATATGATTTTAGTTATCAATTGACTAGTGAAAAGTAGAACGAGATTTACAGGTAGGCTTATTTAAAAATGGATTTGCACGTTCTTTTACTAGATAAACTAACCCTCATCTGGCTATCTGCGATTTGAGATAACAGTAAGCACCAACATGTATCCCTGCACGGATGTATCCTTACGAAGACTCTGATTGGCAGGTACCGTATTCTGCGGTTTAGCCAAAAGTAGAATGCTTACTTCTAAATGGTTTTGCACGCTCTTTTACTAGAAAAACTAATTCTCATCAGGCTAATTACGTTCTTGAGATAACAGTATGCATCAAGTCACCATGGCGAGCGGTCATTGGGGGTTCCGCCTTCTAAAATTTAACAGTTAGTTTTCTCCTGTAGTAGAATCTGAGCACTTTAAGTTATATGAAGAGCAAGTGCATAATTTCAGAAAGTCGTCTACAATTTACAAATGATGTTCTTTACTTACTGTCAAGTAAAGTGTATTTGCAGGTAATTGCAAAGTTATTATCAAGTTGGATACTTAACTTTATAATTGACTATTTCATCAAAGTAGTCTTATCTTGTAGTAGATTCATAGTCAATCAATAACAATCTCCTTAACGGTCCCCTATTAAAGAGCGGTCCCCTATGTTTTAGAGGCAAGTTGTAACCTAGGGGCCGCTAAAAATCATTCTGAGAACTACTGACATGTAAGAAAACAAAAAATCCTTTAGAGTACTACTGACAGAGCCAATGAAATGGAGTGAAATGAATTTATGAGGAGGTGGCGCCACTCAGAAACTCAGATCACCCAGAAAATATTTTAAAAATGTAATTTATAAACTGAAACATTCATTTATGGATAGAAAACTGACCACAATTTTTATGTACAGCTGAAAATTAGTTCATCTGCTTATTTTATGAAGCTTTACTACTAATTGCAGCTATTAAACTTTCGTTTTTGTATCGATCCCTTTATCAAAAATGGAATCGTCTGGTCATCGGACTTTCCAAATAAAAATTAATTTTCCAATACAATTTATTTCTTAAAACCTCGGTTCACAAACTTAGAAATGTTTTCAGTTTGCTTTACTACAGTAATTTTCAATAAAAATAAATTAAAAAAAAAATTAAGAAACACTTCATCAATGCTGGTAATTTCTTACTATGAAACCTTTTTTATCAAATACGAATCTTTACTTTAACCCTAGTAAATCTTAAAAGTGAATGACAAATCATTTTCGAACAAATAAAATGATTTAAAAATAAAATCTTTGAAATAAAATTTTAATTTGCACAAATAATAGACCAGACTTTTGAGGTTAAAGATGATCTCAATAGTGTTTACTATCCTTGAGTGGAGATTCAATTTATAAGTTTTTGGTTGATTTATTACCGTTTCGATTATTAAAAGGTTTTTCATTTTCATTTTCCAAATAATGGTATCATATATTATTATATATCGATTAAATTTACTGCAACGTTTCTAATACTTCTCTGTAGGGATTTTTATACCTTCACGAGTTGATTTCTCGAAAGGACCCAAGCGGAAATTTTCAAAAACTAAAAAGTTAATTCTCTTTCTTGTCCATAAGTATGCCTGCCAAGTTTTAACAAGACGCATTCACTGGTTCAAAAGTTTTTAAGGGGACGGACACACATTTACACACACACACAATATCGTAAAAACACACACAATACATATAATAAGAAACATATAATAAAATATAATTAATTATATATGTATATAAGAAGATACAGATAGAATGGCAGACTTTAAGAACCTCAATTTCAGGGGAAGTAAGCTAAAAACTATCTATCAGGATAAGGAAATTTCTACATTATCCTCCTTAAGTTCCACAACTTAAAGCCAGTTGAAAAAAATTGCCAATTAAAAAAAAATCAATTACAGAGAGTTTTCGATTTTCCAGAACCTTAATCCCTATAGATCCATATTAAATCCTGGCTGCTTAGCATTCTTTAGGTTTTGGCCATTCTTACGAGCTCGTCAACATGTTCTGGTGTGTTTGAAAATCATTTTCATCCTTGCTATGTGGTATCCTTTGAAGAAAATTGATTACACAAAGTTCAGTTGATAACCCCTCCGACTCTGACATGCATAAAGCCCATGATAAATTTAGCACACCTTAATGAAAACATTTCTTTCACTGCAGAGATCTATTCTGAGGTTTTCCTTAAGAGTTGGAAATGAAACTGGACCGAAACCTTACGAAGCTGCATTTAACGGCTGCCGAAGATTATGAAGAATGGTATTCATAGAAACAGAGTTCAAATGAAGAACTGATGTTTGGGGGTTTTATGCTAATGTAGAAACAACAAGGTAAAAGATACCGACAGTAAATTAACAGCAAAAATTAATAATATAAAATATAAAAATGTAATCAAACACAAACATGGAAATATACAATACTGAATTGCAGTTGTTGAAATTGCACAACTGAACGTGTTGTTTCATATTCATTACAAGTTACAAAATATTCAAATTCAAGTATTTTTTTTCGAATTTGTTTTCAAAAGATTGCTATAATAAAATTCTAGTAATCCAGTAAGAAATCCAGTCAATCTTTAATCATTTCTTCAATTTGTTATCATTAGATAAAAATATAAAGCCCTGAACTTCAAAATTTGGATTTAAAGAATTCTAATTTCTTTTTATTTTGTAGTTTAGATTAGTTTTATTGATCTTTCGTCTTGCTTTCGCAAAGATATTTTCAATTTATCTAGATAGCAGTTTAGATTTCAAAAAATTGTAATGATGCACAGATAGAAATATAAAGATCTTAAAAAAAAAAATTAACTTTAACGTTTGGAATGATAAATTCTTATTAAAAATGCGAAACATTGACTTTTAAAAAATGTTCTTGTTGTATAGGCTACAAATAAAAAAAAGGACGGTTTCCACCTGCTAAAATACTGCGAGGTCATCATCAGCATAAGTTGATGTCATGAAAGGAAGGGAATTTATAGGGGAAAAGTTTACCAATAGAGGTGTTATTGGTCAAAGATTGGTCAATAATAAAAAAGACAAAAAGAATTAGTGTATTGGTGGATATGCAAAAGCACATGGCAAAAAAGAGGTCGAAACCATCTTTTTTTACGTATACCCAAAATTATTAATCTTGCTTATAATTCATTTTTACTTTTAATTATAACAAAAACATATTTTAAATGTGTAAGATACATTTCAATGGTAATTTTCGGTTTTTAATGAGCTTTTTAAAAAAAATGTCATGCTTGTCAAATGCAAGCTTTTCTTTAGTAGCATTCTCCTTCATAATTATTGAACTATTCAGTCTCTTAACTAGTTATTTATTTATGTACTTATTTATTTATTTACTTGTTAGTTTGTTTCGTTTTTTTGTTTTTATTTAAGTTTGGATAATTGTCTTACCATTTTTAAAGTAGAAATTTCTTTCAAGGCAAAAAACAAAATACAACATTTTAAATATCGTAAGAGCCATTAAAATAAATGCCAATTGATTTTTGAAGATTTCGAACGGCCCTGTACAAAGGAGCTAATAGGATTCCATTATTAGCAACACGGCGGAATGTGGATTCCACTAGCTTCCCAAAGTGCTGTGTAGATAGTACACACCATGCCTCCTCAGTACGGGTTAACAATTTCTCGATATTTGTCGGTGGCAGAACTCTGGCACTATAAAACGTTGAACCTCAACCTGTGTTCTATAGGGTTCAAATCTGGCGAACGGGTTTCTATAGGATTCAAATGGACTGCTCTTCCAGCTATAATTTGGTAACTGATGAACTGTGAGGTGGCGCACTGTCCTGCTGAAAGAGACCAATCCCGTCTGAGTGAAGACATGGCATGAACGATTGCAAATGATCCGCAAGGATGTTTACGTAATGTCCATCTGTCAATGATGTCTGAAGATCTATCAGAGATGGTAATGCGTGCCAGCGGAAACTACCCCACACCACAATAGAGCCACCGCCGCCCTAGACTGTCCCTTGCCATTGCCTCGTGGGATTTTTCTCCACACCCGTAGTCGTCCATCTGCCTGACACAGTTGAAACTGCGACTTGTCGGACCGGGCAGTGCCGATGTTACATCGATTTGTTTCCAGTGTGACGATGTTCACTAGACGAGGAACAGAGTCCTGTGCTGTCGATAAGTAATGGGACCCGTGTGGACGGTCAGCTTCTGTACCCTGTAGAAGAAAAAGAACGTTGCACTGGCCGAACGTTGATAATACGTGTGGCCACAGCATTGAATTATTCTGTTATCTACTGCAATGTGGTGCATCGGCCGGATGTAACAATAGATGCCAGACGATTTATGTGTGATCGTGCCCCTTCGGTATTGCATGCTGAATTTCTATCCTGATGTTGTGTAGTAGCCGTACGTCCCTTGAAAATCTAAATTTCGTGTTGACTTCGGAGATGGAGTGACCCATCTCTCTAGCACCTACTATCATGTCTCGTTCAAAGTCGCTTAAATCGTGATACACTGCCCTGGTCACTGTGAATTATATGACAACCGATTGCAGAGATATCCGCCTTAATATGAACTTCAATCGCGCCATGATAATAATACGTACTGGAAATGGAAGCGACTGTTTTTTTTATACATCAGTGTGTATAATGCGCTCTACAGCCCAAATCGGAATTTGCAAGCCATGAGTCATCCCTCCTTGGATTTCCCCATGACCATGAGGTTTTGGGAAAAATCCGACTTCCGATTCCGTTTTGTGGCTACTGACCGGGTCAAGAAAATAGTCGTAATTGAATAAAATTGGGATTGTTCTACACTGAATCGACTATGCTAAGACGAATTTAATATCCTCGACCTATGTGACTACTTCCGGTTCAAGGTGGGACACTAGTCACTTACTCAGAGTTGCCCGAATGCTACAGGGTAAATTATACTTAACCCTTGAATAAATGAGTTCTGAGCGCCAATCAGTAGTAGTGTAATGAACGAGTAGTAGTGTATAATAGCAGTGTAAGAACGGAAACGTTTGATAGTTTGCAATTTGTATGGGTTCACTTGGCTTTGTGTTTACTACAAAACTGTAAATTGATTTGTCCTAATCAATGTATCCTCCTTAATCAATCTATTAGCAGATTGACCAAAATTGCAGTCCTTCTTGTTAAATCAAAATTGTAAATATAATTTTTCATATAATCTATTGAAATTAATAATTCTGGATAAAATTCTCTTAAGCCTCGCGAACACCATCGACCTCTGTCATACAGTTCCATCAGACATGCTTTTACGACTTTGATCTTTTCGACTAAGAGGGTAGAGGTCGAACATGCTGACAGCGAATTCGTTAGAGTGAAGGATTGAAGCACATCTCTGATGTAATCTTTCATCTTTTGCTCAGATGAGAGTTCTCAAAACAACTGCACTGAAAACCATCATAAACTTATTATTGAAATAATATTATTAATCGAAAGGAAACAATCTTTACACTGAAATATATACGCATCAAAATCCGCTAGAACATATTTTGAAGAAGAGTTTCGAACGAGTGAATAATATCGTGCCTGTTTCTACTCTGTGAATCAATAAGTGAAAGTTTTTAAAGTTTTGAATTTGATAATTATTAAAGCCTTTAATGAAACAAAATTCACATTCAGAAATTAAGAGCAATTTAGCAGGACCCATCCCGAGGCAGTTTATTTTTGAATTTGTTCCATTTGTTAGGATTAATTATTCAATTCTTTACTAGCGAGCGATCGGCGATGCCAGAATTCCATGCAAACACAATCTACAGTATGTTGTGAAATTTTGAAAAAAAAAAACCTTGTTTTTAAACACACACCGATATATTCTGAACGCAGAAAATTAATGTATTAAAGTATAAAATGTATTTCTTTTTTTTAATCTAAATACTGTGATAATAACTTTGTAGTTGTTCTTCGTTCAGATGAAGTGGAGACAAATGGTCTTGGTCTGGCCATTTTCGCGGGCTTTAGGACATGTTCACCAACGCACTGTCAAAACGATGGTCAGTTAAGGTCGATTTTCACAGGGAGATCTTGGTGCGTGCTCTGTGTGTCTCGTGTCATAGTGATTAAGATCGAAAAAAATGTCTCTTCGATAGAAAAAACACAGGATAACCGTTTTCTCATTTACATCAATGGGTCGGTTGCTTGAGGAAGCGCGGTCTTCGCCGTCTTCGGTCACTTCAGAAGTCATCACAGTTCTTGGTGCTCGGCAGAACCCACTTTTGAATATTGTCCATTAGAAGAAGGGGATGTTTCATTGCCTTCGGCTGCTGCTCCTCTAAATAGGATGGCCTGAACTCTTGATTATTTTTGGAGCTTAAAATCTATAGAAATCGTCATCGACTGATCCTTCAAGTGAAACACAACATATTCACTAGTGAGACGACAAGCAGCAAGCACACCGTATACCTAATGAAAATTAGCCTTTAATGAGCCACTACTGGTAATCGAAGCTCTACGGGTCTTCAAACAAAAGTTGGTATGCACCAAACACAATTGATTTTCACTAGATGGTGTGACTGCTGATTGTCGTCCCTCTAAGAATCACTATGTTATGTTCATTTTCTCTGTGAGAACCAGTCGACGACGATTTAGCTTTTAACCTCCAAAATTTGAGAAAAATTTGGATCATCTGAAGCAGCCAAGAGCAGCAAAAACCCCCTTCTTCAGATGGACAGTATTCAAAAGAGTCGGGGTTCTGCCGAGCACTATAGCGCATTGCACATGGGTCCAAAAATCGGACGGCGGATCTAAAACTCGGACGTATTCTATTTCACTTAACGGTTTCCTTAAGTGAACATTCATTTTATTTTAATTTTATTTTCATTTATTGTAATTCTCCGAAATGAGTATCCGTCTAAAGGAAACCTAAACGCTACTTTGATTTTAAGAAGAAAAGTACAAAGACACAGAAGGCGTTGTTTGAAATACAGTGAATTCTCCGAAAAAAATGTTCGTCTTAAGAAAACGCTTAAGTGAAATAGAATACGTCCGATTTTTAGATCCGCCGTCCGATTTTCGGATCCATGTACAATGCGCTTAAGGGCCGTGATCTTGACCTATTACTTCCCAAGGGATCGTTGACGGCAGGAGTAAATGAAAACTATTACTTCCCGAGTGATCGAACAACCGATCTGCTGGAGTAAATGGAAAACCGTTGTGTGTCGGGTTTTTTCTATGGAAGAGACGATTTTTCGATCTTCGCCAATACTACATGGAAGACATACAGCACTCAGGCAGGCCCCTAAGCGAAAATCATCCTTTAGACAATATTTTGCTGTTGAGTCGTTGATAACGTGTTATATTTCTAAATGTGGTTATAATTGGTTAATAACATTTAATGTCATTTTCTGGATCACTTTTTGTATGCGTAAGTGCTTTTGAAAATGGAAAAGAAAACAAAAACACGTGAGCCTAATGTTTTCCCTTGGGAGCGACTTAACGTCCCGACCCTCAAAGCCCGCAAATTTAAAATAAAATGAAGGAAACCTATATGTAACAACGGAAACTAAACCCACGTTATTGTGGCTCAATAAAAGGATAAACAAGAAGACACTCGGTGAATGTAGGTGGCTCGGTTGACACCTGAGAAGTTGGTCTCGTTACGAACGGCCTTCGGCTTGGAATTCTTGTTGACGTAGCTTGGTCTCTTTACTTTCACTTTCCTTGGTAATCTTGGTTACCTGGCTGCGAGTTCTTCCTGAGAATGTGTGCTTGAAAAAAAAGCGAACTAGCCTGGAGCTCTGGAGTCATTGAAGATACTGACGATAATGGGGCGGAAACACACACTTCCTTTACTTTTACCACTTTTCTTCGACCAGCACACGTGATTCATTACGTAAGATGCGTAGGGGTTTGACTGAACCTCAAACCCACAGTGAACTATCTTATTTCCTAATATAACCTTACATTAAGCCACAATACCCTTGAAGACAAGAATCTTGAAATGAAGTAGCCTTATGTAACAACATTTTCGGAACTTTTATTAGAGTAAATACACCAATTCATTCTCGAAATCACAGGAATCCAAGGCATTTAAACCAAGACGATGTATCTGATCACAGATTGCTGTGAGTGACAAATTTTTATTTTAATTAATTCATTGTCGAAATCACAGAAAACAGAATTGATGTCAGCCATTTCAAAAAAGATGAACAACATGGTGGGTTGTAGAGAGTTTTCGAATTGAGAAATGATTTAATAGAAGAAAATTGGGCTGTTTAATTTTGATGATTCCACATTGATTTAGCGACCGATGATGTTGGTAAAAGAAAATGCAGATTAAGAGAAGATTTCAACAACCCTCAGTGTTACCGAAATTGGGTGCACACCGCCCTTACACACTGAATTGGAAAGTATTAATTCTAGCAAGATATTTAGTAGGTATGAGGTTATTTGGTCTAATGCTAACTTTTACTTTCCACGGTGTTAAGTTCTCCCACTACAAATTTTCCTTGGACGGACTTTTCAACAAACTGTTCAGCCTATGAGCTACTTCTAAGGTTCCGTCCATTCAGACTAAAGATAGATGGATTGAAATGTACACTAAGACACACTAATGATTTCAATAAACTGAAAGAAATGTCTTAGGATCCCAGCGTTACACCTTGGCAAAAAAGGATACGCAAAATTCTAATAATCTCAATTTTCGTCCAAGATTTTTTTCTAAATTATTTAACCCTAATTATTATTTTATCAGTTAATTGTAATGTAGTTGATTTAATCTTTCTCCAAGATCGAGTTATCCATATTATTAATTTTGAATTTTGTAAATTTGTAAATCCTTCGTTTATCACATAATTTATTTATTCTTTGTTCATCTTTCTTTACTTTACTACCATTTTAATACGCTTGTATCTCTTATGAACACTTGCCATTATTGAGCCAGGCTAAGCATCGCGCAATTTACCGAACAACAATATTACTAAGAACTGGGTTCGAAAGCAATCTATTAATCCTCCCGAAAACGTCTAAATAATCCATTCTCTTGAATTCGTAATTACATACGATTTTTTTGGTGACCTAGATTCGTAAAATGATTGCCTAACTGAAAGCAATTTTTTGTCTTTGTTGACAGTTAATTAAGTTTCCATTCTAGTTTATCAGGATAAAATTAAGTATCTAATGAATAGTGAAAGTCTAATGGCATTTTGTGAGCGTGTCGTTTCGATCTTTCTTAGCATAGGAAAGTACAGCTTATCAAATCAGTCAATTCGTGTGTGTTCAGTGTCCTCTCATGACTTTTGGATCATAGCACGAATCTTCTTGAATCTTGGTTTTCATATTTAAGGGCCTTTTGTTTTTTTAACTTTTGAATTTTTTCTGTTGTATATTAATCTAATCTTCCACACTGATCAGATGGATTGGGAGGTACATTTTATACCTAGTGTTAGGTATTACTGAGGGGGTTTTCCGGGCCTTCCTTAGGAAACCATTATGGTAATAGCTTCAAACCCTGAAAAGAAAGTGAAAAAGAGGCAGACAAATACAGGAAAGGAAATAAACATCCATGCATCCATGTCGGCGCCTAGATTCGAACCCAGGTTCTGACACATCAGCCTCGAGGGAGGCCTCTGCCTAGACCATAAGGTTATGTCAGAACGGCTTGATTAATGATATTACATATTTCTATTGCAGGAGAAATTCGGAGTCACGACTAAAGTACTGCGACCCATCTCTTCATTTATTTGAACTGAAAATTTGAAGGGATTTTTTTTTAAACTTTACTTCAGTTTCAAGAACGTAAAAGTAACTTAAGGAAAAGAGCAAAATCTATCGAAAGTTCATAATTCTCCTCTGAGAATCAGTAATACTTGATAACATATTCTGTTGTGAGGGGATTTCTCATTGTTAACTTTAATATCTTTTATCGTAATTCTTAAAATACTTTTCAATGTTTTTCTTAACTCTTTTTTTCTTAAATTTAAAATCTAATACAGTCAATATGAAAATTGTAGAATTTTAATTAATAAAGTCAAATGTTATTTTGTTTAATATTTAAAAGTAGTCCTTTTTTATCCGAACATTCTAAATTAAAGAGTGCTTTTCAGAGTTCTCTGGTATTTTTTTCTTATTTTTAGTTACTAATTTTGAAAAATTCCTTTACTCAGCCTAATTTATGTAAAAAAATAAGAAAAAAGTTTTTGGCTAAAAAACAGGAAAACAACATTTTGGTTAAAAAAAAATAGCAAAAAGTGCACATGTTACCTCTATTCCTTTTTCCCATTCTTCACACTAGCTTCATCAACAGCATTCTTTTTCTCAAGCAAGTCCTTTACGCTAAGCTCTCAATTCCCACATTTTCAGATACTTATCAACTTGTTCTCACCATTCTTTCCCCTTCCCACATACAAACGTTTAGTCAAGCTCTCATCACTCATTCGCGCAATATGTCCAAACCATCTCAGGATTGAGCTACATAACAGCATTCATTCCACCCCCTTTCGCTCCATACATCTTTCTCACTTGAACTTTTGGAACAGTCAAATAATGTTACGGCAGCCATTTATTTCAAATACTTCATTCAACTGCATTTACAAGGATGTCTCATGCCATTACCATGCCATAACCATAATTTAAATATACTGAAGTTTGTTGTGCTTTTGTTTACTTAAAGTTAAGCCTCCGTAAAATTTGGGAAATGAATAAAATACGTATAATAATATTTATATTGTATCTCTGAAAACACTGGAATATCAATAACGGTGCATACTTCGAAAGATCTGTTATGTACATCACATAACAAAAGGAACCCATGTTTTTAATTATAAATCAAAAAAATATCACTTCTTGGGTATGATTTTAATATAACATAATATATTACATCTTTATATGTTTCGCTTCTCCTTGGAGTATTATCAAAAATAAATAATAATAATTTTAATAATATTGGAATTATTAAAATAAATTATTTTAGTATTATTACGGTTTTATGTATTTTTAGTCTATATGTATTTCTTTGTTAATTCAACTATATTGACAGTTTTACACATTATTTTCTTATGATTGCATTATATGTGATTATTCTGTCTATTGTCTTTCCTTTTTATTTTCAGTATAAAATTATAATATTATATTATTACGAAATATTAAATACTAAATAACTAATAATGCTCCAAGATGAAGCGAAACATGTAAAGGTTAATATTATGTTATATTAAATTCATGCCCATAAGGGGATGTTTCTTTATTTACAAATCACATGGTTTTGTTTTCTTTACCAGGAAAAAAAAATACACGTGTTTAAAACGTTATCGCGTTAATTTTTTGATTGCCAATTTCTCAAAGTCGGCTAATGCTCACAACACCGAGTGTTTTTAAGTTTAACTAAAACTGATTTTTTTTTTCTTATTTCGTCCGACGAATTTTCTAAGAACTTCACAGTAAGATCTTGATTTATAGACAAAGTCTAATAGTTGTATAAACCGACAGAAAGGGATAGAATATTTACATAACTGAAACGAATAGGCACCTAAGGATAAGTAAATGTTTTTCTCCATCCCACCCACATTTTCTAATTTTACAAAAAATCTTTAGTAAATAAGAAATCAACAAACACGCCAAAATTTGTTAAAAAAGTTTACATAATAAAAATGTTTTAAAAATACATTACGGAAAAACCAAGGGCGAGAGCTTTCGGAAACTTTGCGATTCCCTTGTCAATCAAAAAATAAAAAAAAAAGCTAAAAAAAATTTAACCCACGTTAAATCTTTATCTAATTAGTCTTTACAAGTTTACAATTTTTCGACTTTACAGTCTCATCTGGGTAGCCAAGATATTTCTTATCTTTTATATTTCTTATTTTTTTTACATACCAGTAATGCACATACATATATACACACACCTTATCGGAAAACTTTCTGAGGGTTAAGTGATCCCTAGAAAAGACCAAGGAAACTCAAAGGAATCGAGAAGAATACACTTTTAGGAACTAACGAAATAAATGTTGGCTGACAAGTCTGATGCTGTCTCGTCTTTAATCTCATAAACAAATACAATCCCCTTTGGTAGAGGACTAGAGAGTCACAAGGATCCATGTGAAGAAGAAGCAAATCATAGATCCTCATGGGAGTTGAATCAGGTTTCTCCAGTCTGTTGATAAGCTATCATGCCTCAAGCTGAAGCTTACTAATAGTGAATACAGTACGGTGGTTATAAAATATTTTTACATGCAATAATAAATTAATAATAATAATAATAATAATAATAACAGTCATATACCATCTCAACACACACACTATCCCACAACACCTTGACAACATCCAAACATTAGAAGACATACATACAACACTCTACTGTGCTGCACAGGGAACCATTCGGGCACTTGGAATCAAACAACACAACATACCTCCCACTGCACGGACACAAGAATACATCCCCCCTTGGAGACGTCGCCTTGAGGGCCGCATCAGCGACCTTAGAGGAGACATAGCCAGGCTCACACAATACTGTGCAGGAAACAAAACAAAGAAACTTATGTCCCAGGTTAGAAAGATATTCAAGTACATAAATACTCGCCCTTCACATTCAAATCATCATAACCAGGTTCAGGAACATCTCGACACACTAAAACAAAAACTCAGTGCACTTGCAAAAAGATTACAGAGATACAAACAGTGCACTCTGCGCAAACAACAGAACAACACTTTCCAATACAATGAGAAAAAATTCTACAGATCCCTTACATCTTCCTCTACTGCAACTACCACAAACACTCCCAACAGCGAGGCTTTACATGAATACTGGTCTTCTCTGTGGTCAAACCCTATCCCCCACAATGATAAAGCACCATGGATAACAGAGGAACAGCAACTCAATGAACACTTACCCTGCATGTCCTTCCATGAGATTACTCTCGCAGACATACAGACAGCACTAAAACATGCACACAACTGGAAGGCTCCTGGTGCAGACGGAGTCCAGAACTTCTGGATCAAGAGGTTCACGTCCCTGCATGGAAAACTAGCGCTTACACTCACTGACATAATCCAACACCCAGAACATATGCCTCGTTTCCTCACACAGGGTGTCACATACCTACAGAGCAAGAACACTGAAACAGCGCAACCTGCAAACTACCGCCCAATCACTTGCCTCCCCACACTTTACCAACTCCTCACCTCCTGCCTCGCAGACAAGATCTACACACACATCGAGACATATAACATTCTTTCCGAACAGCAGAAGGGCTGTCGCAGGAATTCCCAGGGTTGTAAGGAGCAACTCCTTATTGACTCTGTAATCCTGCGCCAGGCACGCGCGAAGAATAGGAGCTTACATATCGCATACATCGATTACAAGAAGGCATTTGATTCTGTCCCTCATTCCTGGCTCCTACACACTCTTCATATCTACAAAATACACCCCAAGATCACGGCATTCTCAGCTGCCACGATGAAGAGTTGGAGCACAACATTACACCTTCGCACCTCTAACACCTCCATCACTACAGATCCCATTCCCATAGGGAGAGGTATTTTCCAGGGAGACTCCTTGAGTCCTCTTTGGTTCTGCCTCGCCTTGAATCCACTGAGCCATATACTAGATAACACAAAACACGGTTATAGGCTTACCACAGGCACTGTGACACCATATAAAATCACACACTTACTCTACATGGATGACATTAAACTCTATGCCACAAACAATGCACAACTTACTAATTTACTACAAGCCACCACACAGTTCACCAAAGACATTGGGATGGAATTTGGAATTGACAAATGCCGCAAGTTACACATAATACGTGGGAAGACTTCGAATTTGGAGGGTTTTGAACTGGACCATGGTTTGGCCATCCAATCCATGGAAGACGGAGAGACCTACAAGTACCTGGGCTTCCAGCAAGCGTGCGTCATTGACAACGCAAACATCAAAAATGCACTGAAGAACACATACCTTGCTCGAGTTCACAAAATCCTCAAAACACAACTCAACGCCAGAAATAAAATTAAAGCTATCAACACTTTTGCCGTTCCCACACTAACATATTCGTTCGGCATAATTCCATGGACAAACACCGAACTCGAAGCACTACAACGCGCAACACGCACTACATTCACGAAACACAACATGCACCACCCCAAGTCCGCTACGGAAAGGATGACTCTTCCCCGCAAGGAGGGAGGCCGAGGACTCATCAACTTCATCACCCTACACGAAAAACAAGTACATACACTTAGGGAACATTTCCACCAAAGAGCAGAAGACTCCTCACTTCACTCAGCCATTGTCAAGGCTGACACACACCTCACACCCCTGAACCTCGAAAACTCTTCTCCAACACTCACCACCCCTGACACCCACACTCAGCAGCTGCGTGAATCATGGGCTCGTAAGGAACTCCATGGCAGACATCATCACGAACTCAGCCAGCCTCATGTCGACATGGAAGCGTCGAACAGATGGCTGACGAGTGGTGAGCTGTTTGGGGAGACCGAAGGGTTCATGATCGCAATACAGGACCAAGTCATCTCCACACGCAACTACAAGAAACATATTCTACACGATGCAAACACACATGACGACAAATGCAGGAAATGCCACACTACGCATGAGACGATCGACCACGTAATATCAGGCTGTCCCCTTCTCTCTCAAACAGACTACCTCCACCGACACAATCAGGTAGCATCGATCGTTCATCAACAACTAGCACACAAACATTCACTTATTAAGAGCACGGTCCCGTACTACAAGTACATACCACAAAGCGTATTAGAATCACCCTCATATAAACTATACTGGGACCGCCCCATTCACACAGACAAAACCATACATCACAACAGACCAGACATCACACTTGTTGATAAGGTCAACAAACAGACCTATCTAATTGATATTGCAGTGCCTATCAGCAAGAACATGCAGAAAACTCACGCAGACCAGATCAGTAAATACACTGATCTAGCACACGAGCTCCAGAAGCAGTGGAGGCAGGATCGAGTACGTGTTGTACCCATCGTTCTGTCTGCCACTGGTCTGGTGCCTCACACATTGCACCACAGTCTCAGCACACTAGGACTTCACAAAATCACTTATGCACAACTGCAGAAGGCTGTGGTACTCAACACTACACGCATAGTTAGGAAATTTATGGACACAAGCACACATCCCTAATCATTCTTGCACACATCTTTACACTTGGCAGTATGTGCTTTGGTCCTTGACCCGCCATCTTGTTTTTGCTGGGGAAACCCAAGGTTTGAAACATAATAATAATAATTAATAATAAATTAAGTCAGCCATTTCTGCACGATGTATTAACAGTTTAAAAGATTAAAAACATATTTAAGCTTACTTAACTACGTTTCTGGTCACAATAACTATGGAGACCAGAAACGTAGTAAAGTGTAAATATGTTTTTAATAAATATGTTTTTAATCTTTTACACTATAAATATATGGTCTTTCAATTAACTAGGTAATTGTATACTTGAAAGTTTCACTGTTACATTAATACTTTTAGCAGTCAATTTAAGAATTAAATAAGAATCTTGCTTTGGGTAAATAAATTAGATTTACAGAATTGTCTAGAATCGAAATCTGTTTAAAGACTGACTATCCTCATTCTAGAATGTTTATATTAATTAATAAGGCATAAATACCTTAGAATAAATCAGCTGAATACAATGCGGAAATTAGCAGTTCTCCAAAATTCGGAGAATGTACTTTTTCAGAATGTATGTGCAATTGTTATACATATTTTTCATTTTCATAATGCTAGTTTTTAAAATACAAAGTTTTTAAAACTTTTGTATTTGATTTTATTAGTTATGTAACTTTTTAGTTATCTCAAAAATTACAATAACTTTAAGTAGAACAACTTAAAAGGTAGATACGATTCAGTGGAATATGAAGTTAGTTAGTTTAAATATACTCAGAAATACTTGAGCTATAAAAAGTTATTGCGCATTATTGTAAAAGAAGAAAAAGGTTCGGCTCGATAAATGCGTATAATTGAAATGGCTCTTTTGATTCCAATGTTAAAACGTTCATGCTCTTTTAAAATTTTTACTTGAGATCTACTTATCTATAAATAGAGAAGTGAACAGTAAAGATGTGTATTTTTGTGTTCTAAACTTATTTCCTATGTATATGAAATGTTAAACGAAGTTTTGTCTTAAAACTATCCATCCTGTTTATTACCTGTCTTTTCCGGTCGGGAGCAGCAGCCTGACCGCTAGGGCCTTGTTTCTGTTGCAGAGTCGGGAGATGGTCGGTCGTGTTCGATTTCTTCCGCTGATGCCGATCGCCAACATTGATTTGTCTTCGCTGTGACATGTCCTGCGCATTCGGAGCAGGCGAAGACCCTTCCGCTCCGGATGTCATCTTTCCCACCCGTGGCCGAACAGAGCGAGCATAATCCATAGCCTACGGCAAAGAAAACCCATCTATCAGTACAGATTGGCAAGAAAAAAATGGATTTAAAATGACTGTAAAATGTAATCAATGAAGGGTCAATTCAGCAGTCACTATTTGTCATTACTTGTGAAAGCATTTACCATTAATGCTTTGTATAAAAAAAAAAATAATTAAAATCTGCTGTGTTTTCGATTCCTATTGTTCCAAAAATAAATGATATTCGAGGACGAGGACGAGGAAGACAGCTCTAATATTCTCCACCAAAGGTAACCTAATTGGAGGACTGACTGAACGTGCCATTGAACCCAGGACACTAATTCATCGATGTCACGACCTCTTACATCACTTACAGTGGGAACATGACTTGCTAAGTGATACAGAAACAACATATCCAAGCGAGGGATCTCATTCTATCTCTATACTATAGCTCTATACTATCCTCTATAATCTTCCTTGAAACCTCTTCATCGCCTGCACATTGATACTGAAATTTTTGTGCAATTTTACTGCATTAGCAAATAAATCATTTGAAAAATGTACGAACATTACAGAAAACATTTTCCATTAAAAAAAATGTGCACCTTCATAAAAAGTAACTTTGAAAACAATAAATGAGAAAACTATGATTTAGATCAAGCTAAATTTAGTTAGTAATAGTAGCCTTCATTTTTTTTTCGTTCGTTTAATTCGTGTTTTCAATTTAACAGATTATATGTTTGTTTGTTTTTTTGACTAAATGTGTAAGTATCTCTTAGAGTTAAATTTGCAACTTAAAATAATGTGGGTTCACTAATTTAGCGTGAAAAGAAAGCAGACTTGTATTAATTTCTTTTGAATAGCAGTTATTAACGAGAAAAGGGTATAAATGCAAAGGATATGCTACATGTAGCCATACGAGCTTGGGAGCCATATTTGGAGGCAAAACCTACGCGTTTTCATCTGTTCTTCTACCTTCAACATATTCTTGAGAACTTCAATACTGGATACTTTTTTTTTCTTTTATTTTTAATCAACTGCAGCTATCTAATTTATCATTTTGTACCAACAAAGTAATATACACCCCAAACATTACGTCAATATCTTGCACCAATCGTTTTGTGGCCACCATACGTATATCGTCATCTAAAGGCCCTAAACTGTATTCTGAATATTCCCTACTTTTAAATTAAGGGCTTCATGCAATACACATTGTAACACCAAGTTTTGTAGATCGATGGTCAGGGAAGGTGGAATCAAGATGGTTTTGAGTCATCACTAGCTAAAACTAGCAAAAAATTCAATTTATTTAATTTCAAAAACAATCAATATTTCAAGATAGGCTCATATTATGAAGTATGTTCAAACTTTAAAATCTGTACGATACCTTCCAACGCCAAAGAAATTTAATTAGAATGGTAAAATCTAAAATTTTTTAAGTACGATCGTTGTTTAATTTTTAAAAAATTAAAAACCTTATTGAACATATAATTCAATGAATGATTTTTAGTGACAATCAGAAGGAGTTTTCTTTGATTTCTGGGAATTTCAAGAGATACTATGCATATAGTAAGACTTCATTTAATATTTTTTTTTAATTTTCTTATTATTAGTATTATCATTTTTATTATTATTATTATTATTATTATTAGAATAAAATAAGCTAAACATAGGCAACTTTTATACATATATACAAATACTGTATATATAGAATTAAATCAGAAAATTATTTTAACTTTTAAATTATGTCACTGCCGGGTTGACAGTGGTTCTCACCAAGAAGATCTTGCCTTTCTGATTTGGTTAGGGTGAGGCAGGGTTGGGCTGATGAGTCCGTTGCAGAATCTAAACTATAATCCCTATAATCTAAAATCAGAAAGGCAATTTCTTCTTTTCTTTTGTTCAGGTGTTGATTTTCTTTTCCTTTATTATGCCTAATAATAAAAATTATCACTTAGCGGTCTACTTGACAAAAAAATCACTTGAAAAACTATACATTGATATTATTAAGTCTTTTAATGTTTTTTAACATTGTATTCAAAATTAATTAAACAATTATAAGTATACCTATATTCAGAACCTGTTGTTAGGATTTGTCATTCCTAACGGGACTGTAACTTTTGTACTTAGAATTCATAATAAAAAAAACAAAATTATTATTATTATTTTTATTATTATTATTATTATTTAACATGAATTTATATGAACCTATCTTGACTGTTTTTAAAATTAATTGAAAATTTTGAAATGAATTTCAGTAATCATAACTGCTACAAAATAATGTTTAAAATTTCAAATTTTTTTCTGTCTTTGTGAAAATGATATGATGATTTAAAATAGCGCTCAACTAGTGATGATTTGAAACGAATTTGACTCCAAACTCACCTGAGCCAGGCTATTTCCTAAACTCTACTTTAGTATTTCAGCCTTATACCAATCGATTCATTTGTCTGAGCAATAAATATCAATTCTGAGACGAAGGAAGGCTATTTCCGTCAAATGCATTTTACGAAGGAGATCTGTTTGGGAAAATCGAATTAGATTCTCCCATCTCGGAGAAATATTAGTATTCGATCCAAGCTCACCGAGGCTCTCTCGCCGATGCTTAAGGTTCAATCCATAATTACAGGATTCCTTGGCATCTTTGACAATTAAGGAATTGGTTTGGCTTTCTAGAGTTTATTATTGCTTAAGAAACTATGAAGCGGCAAAAGCGAATCGTCTTTGAGAGAATTAAAGCTCGTTTTCTTCATTTTGATAAATAAATAATAAAATTATCGATAAGAGAACTCAAGGCTTGCTTTTGCAAACTATTTATTTCAACATAGATTTGATTAGTTTTAAATAACAACCTAATGAAGCTTGTGTTACATTTTTTTAACGTTTTCAATTACATCTCTAGTATATGTTATTATGCCTGATCACAGATTGATGTGAGTGACGAATTTTTTATTTTCTTTTAAGAATTTCCGAACTGTACGTGCTATTCATTACGACAGTCTTTTGGGTAGCAATGTTTAGGCAGAATCAGTTGCTGTGACTGTCACTGATATTGCATAGATTCACTGTTGTTGATTTAATAATCGTTCGGATTAATACTTTCTCCATGAGCCCAGAGTTAATTTCTATCTTCAGCTCACTGTATTCATAAATATTTTTATTGCAGCTTTGCTATAGGTTATTCTGGGCTGCCAAGTAAAACTGCAGTTATCCTATGTAAGAGAATTTAATGGAACCTTCAAAAACTCATTAAACATATCCAGAGAGCTAGGAGAACATTTCATTTAATATGGTCGCTCAATATAGCTGCATTATCTAACGGAAAATAGTTCGCATTAATCGCATTAATATTCAGTTAATCGCTTTACTTTATTTCCTAATCATTGTTACTTTCAGCCAAGAATAGTAACTTGTTGCATAAATGTACAATGCCAGCTGTATATTTATAAGTGTTGTCCTTATATCTCCAGCAACAACCTACCTGATGGCCTTGTAAAAAATTCTTTGCAGAGTTATGCAGATTACTATTCAAACATGGGCAAGTCTATGAACTATTCGTGGAGCAGTTGCAATATTGTAATTGTTCCTTTTCAATACTTTAGCCTAAAAGTAAAAGACAAAGGAGACCACTACCTATAAAGCAGGTTTCGGGTCCCCAGCACAAAAGACAACAACAAAAACAAAGACAAACATAAAAACATGAAATGGGAAAAAAAAGAGAACCCAACAGGCAAAGACAAGGTCTAAAAGAAGAAAAAAACACAACACGAGCAAAATGTAGTGGGGATACGCAAGGTAGAATTGCACCCTTTTCAATAGTATGAAGTTCCAGTGAAACCTTCATAATGATAAGTAAAGAGTATAATGCCCAAATTCAACAGATCAGACTTCTGACATTTACATTCAAAAGATAGATTAAATCTTGAATTAAAAGCGGACAAAAATAGCTATTACAAGTTCTTGCATCTCCAATCGGATATTTGTATAGGTGCTGTTCAAATATTACGGAAGCACATTTTTAGTCATTTTAGACTCCCTCCTCCCCCTTTATGCAAAAATCAGCAGATGCCAGTCTCCACCCTTTTTGATTACGTAAAATTTGCCAAATCATTAACTCTAACTATCACTGAACAATAAATTAAAACAGTCAAAATTACATGATATTTACTCCTAAGTCAAAATGTAACAAATTAAATATAAATATATTATATATAATTAAATATAAAAGTACACATGAAATACTGAGGAAAAAGTCTACCTCGAGTGCAGAGCACTCCCTTGTTTGCATGTTTGTCTGTCTTACGTAAGCATTGCTCTGATCCCCCCTCCCCTTTTCAGAAGAAATAAGCAACGGTTGAACCCCCATCCCGCCCTTTAATGCTTACGTAATATTTGAACTGCCCCATAGCACTTCCGCCTCAGTATCAGATGATAACATTTTAAAATCACTTTTCTTCCAGGCATCCTGTTTGGCTTTTGTGATGTTACATATCGTTTACATTATCTTCACCTTATATTATCTTTATTACCTACTATTCTTTGCAATCATGAATACGAATAATTTAATCGTAATATCCGATTATAAATTACAATGTGTCAAAATTTTTGTAATTCAACTTAACTTTTACAGCACTTTCTTTTTCATGTTAAACAGCATGCAAATAGTTGACATCATTTAGTTCATTATGTTTTTGAAATTGTTGGTCTCTTAGACTGTTGAATCCAATTGCTGGACAAAGTTCTGTCCAATTTCTCGGACGTAACTGTCTAATTTCCCAAGCGGATCAGACGTGTCTTGAGAAATGCCGTTTATATTTCCTTCCAGACCATAGAACAGGGAACAAGTTAGGAGAACACTCCTTCGGGTGGTTCCTTTCACCTCAGTTGACAGAAACAAATGGGTCAAAGTTTAACTCAGTGATTGAACCTCCATTTTAGCCCTACTGCTTTCCCTTGTTGCAGAACCCACGTTTTAAACTGAACAGCGACTTTTAGATGGCTCACGTTAAATTGAAAAATAATAAAAAATAAACGGAGGATCTCAAAAACATTTAAAATACAAATAAAGTACACGCAATTAAAAAATATAATCAGATAAACTAATATTACAGCATAAGGGCGTTAAAAATAAATAATTTTTACTCAAAAATACTGTATTAATAACAAATATCTCAGTATGTATCAAGTTTGACATAGAGCGTCTAGAGTAATAGCGGAAATCCAATGAAACCAATGCCAAATATCTCGAACATGAGGGGAGGGGAGGGTATTTTGACCCCTGAAAATATCCTTTTCCTGCGTTGTTTGGGTCTCTGAACACGATGGTGAAATCCGTTTGTCGATCCGACCTTCCGTTCGGGAGTTGTTAGGGGTGGACAGACAAAGACGGACGGACAGGACAAACGCAAAAGCTACAGATTTTAGTCGCTATCACAACAGCTCCCAAATGGGCAGCTAAAATATACAGTATATTCAGGAAATAATTTAATATGCAAACTAACTACTAACATAAACATTTTTTTAACCATATTTTTTTCACTATTTAATTAATTTCAGTTATCATCGCTAATAAATGCACAATAGCCATTTTGAAATAATTCATTAATCCTTCAAGATGCTTGTCATAGTTTGGGGAAATGTCCTGTGCACAGGATTTATCGTTCGCCATTCTTCTATGTTTACAGTATTCATTTCCCTAATCCTAATAAATCGTAAAGAACGATTTATTCATGAAAATCTTCTTTTATTTTATTTATGGGACAGAGCTGTTATGCACCTAAGGTTCTCAGTCTGATAAAATGTGAAGAATGCTATCGAAAGAAATATTATACAATGAATAAAACGTTCAATTCTAAAATCTGCATGTTTTGTATTAATAAATTCGCGAAGGCTGCCACTTTGTTGACAAATTATAAGGACGGGGCTGTTGTTGTGCAGACATACCGGATTTTAACTCAAGGATGTAATCAATTTCAATTTTTTTTTATTTCAGCCATTCGCATTAATGGGATCTAATTTTGTACAACATGACAGTCCATGTAATTTTTTAGCTTATAACGGAATTTTCAGTTTTCATAAGATGATTCCTTCGCTTAAATAAAAATGTTCATCTATGTTATTTAAAGATTGTTTACATTTTCTCAGTATACATAAATATAAAGGAGAAAATTAGTTAAGAAAAGCTGTGTGAAAGTTGTTAAAAAAATTACTACACTTCAAAAGACTTCTAATTTTTTTTTTAATTTTGTATTATTAAAATTCGTCGGAATCAATGTGGAACAGGCTTTAAAGCTTAAATAAACAATAAAAAAACTCACCAAAAAGGAATTGGTGAGAAAATTCATCTTCCAGAGTTTCGAGGCCTCAATGAATCTTTTTATAGCATAAAAAGACTAAAAAAGCGAATGTAAATTTTAATAAATAGCAATGGATGAGACCAAGTGCTTACAAAGTGATATCCTAAAGCAGCTGTTTCATGCTAATATGGCGATCATTAGCTAGGAACAGTCACCAGTAAACAGTCACCAGTAAACATTTGGTGAGTTTTTTATTGTTTATTTAAGCTTTGCAGGCTCCAATTGTTTCCGACGATATTTCCTATTGACCTGTGTATCGAGACCTCGCTGTCTACTGGTGACTGCTCCTGGCTGATGACTCCCATATTAGCGTGAAACAGCTATTCTAGGATGTCCCTTTGTAAATACTTGATCTCATCATTGTTATTTATTATTAAAATTATATGAATTGTTAAATAACAGCTACGAGAAAACCCCAAAAATCTCAGTGACTAATTGCGTATTCACTATTTAATTTTAGATTGGGGTGATGAATATTTTTTTTTATTTTTTTTTAGCCAAATCTATAATTTATCTATAACTTTTTCACGTTGCTTAAAAGTATGATAACTTCCTCTAAAATGTGGCAATGTCTACATCCAACAGCCTGGAGGAGTCTTAATCGGCCTTGATTCATTAATTTTCTTTTGTGCAAAAAATAATCTCTCTTGTAACATCAATGGAAGGCTTCAAATTAAACAGCCAGAATTAAAATTGGTTTCATCAAAGAAGACTATGGAACGTAGTAATTTAAAATTAATCAAAGTCCAATTATCAAAAGTTCAAAACTTTTGAAAGTAATAGCTTTCTTACTTAAAGGTACTTTCGTACTTAAAGGTAATCAAGTTTTAGCGGAACTTTAGCAGCGATGCGGAGAAGAAACAAGCCGGCATCGAATCCCAAACCTCCAGCCTGAAGATAAGCGGCAGTTCAGTTTGAGAAACCAGTCGATTTTTAATAAAATTTGATATTTAGAAATTTTACAAAAATTAACTTTCTAAATCCAAATCTAATGAAATCTATCTATTATTTTTTAATTACTTTGTTTTATTAATTTTATTTATTTCTTTACTAATTAACGTTTTTAAGAAATTCAAAGCCTTCAGGATGCCAATCATTTATTCATCAACGATATTGAACAATAATCTTCTCGTCTGCTATCAAACTTTGAAGTAATATTATTTGTCACTGTAACGATATAATAGGTAAAAGACGGGGATTTTCTTTAATGGGGAAGTAATACTACTTATAAAATTACATTTTAAAGGAAAAAACTGAGAAAAATACTAAATTCAAATTTCACTTCCTAAACGAAATAGTCAAATTCCATTAGATTTTCATTCAGCCAAAAGCAAAATCGGAAAACGACCAGATCTGAAATTTGGTCATTAAGGTGCATTGGTCTAGTTTTAATTTCTCAAATTATTGTCGGTACTTCAAACACAATTTAAATATTCTCTTAAGTTTCCTTGAGTAACAGACTTGAGTTATGTTTGTTTGTTTGTTTGTTTGTTTGTGTGTTTGTTTGTTTTTTTCTTTTTATTCTTATTTATAATGATGAAGCATATTACTTTTTAAGTAACGAATGAAATGGCTTAAAAACTTTAAGTACTATGCTGAAGATACGCTTTGGGTGTTTGATCTAAAGCTTTTCATTTACAAGTAATTATTCTACTAAAAAGCTTTCAATTGAGTTGCATCTTGTATTTTTGTTATATGACCAAAACTAACGTTCGATTTTGTAATCCTATCTTATCCCTCGGAGCCTTTCTGTTCTTGGATATTCCCATGTTGATGAACATAATCAAATCAATTTACTCTCATCAATTATAAGCGAAGACTCACATTACTCTGACAGGGTATCGATCACTAAGGAAAATTAGTGAGGTGGCCAACATATATCCAACTAAAAGTAAATACCTGTTGAAGAGATTTCCTGTCCGCGTGAAGAGAAGAACTTGCGGAAATGCCAGTTATAAGAAAAGAGAGAAGAAGATAAAAAAGGAGAAAAAAAGAAGAAGAAAATAAAAGAGGGTGAATGAAAGGTTGGCAAAGAAAAGGTGTTGAAGAAGGGCTAGATAAGTGAATTAGCTAATTGAGGTTAGTCCTTCAGTGGATGATCACAGCTTGTTACAAGCTAAGGTAAGTAAGAATAAGATGATTTGAAATGAGGAAAGTTACTTAGATTCTTGTCCATTATATCAATAGTAAAAACAATCCCAAATATTGCTTTGTAGTATAATTTTTCTGACTGACAGCAACACGATATACTGATTCTCTTTTAATGTATTCCAAAATAAAAAATGAAAGTTAATCTAAATATTAAATAAACAATGTTAACAAATCTGGAAATGCTTTTGTGACAACATACATTTGTGCACAAAAAAAGAAAAGTAAAATAAAAGAATAAAATCCTGAAGCATAGAAATAATGAGGTAAACAAAAGTAGTTCGAAACAGTTACTCTGATAACGGCTCAAAGGCTTGTTTCTATTTTCCTTTTATTTTCATACAATTAAAAGCTTTCTTTTATAAAATCCAGCAAAGATAGCCAAGAAGTATAGATTTGCTTTTACCTTATGTTTTTACCTGTTGTTTATTAAAGGACACTGACTTAATTCCGAGTTCAACTGAATTCCTTTTAACATTCATTGCATTTTTGATACAATGTTTTGTTTCATGCATTTCTTTCGAACATAGACTACTTCGTTTTTCTTTCTTTCTTTTCTCCTTATATTGATAAAGAAGAATCTACGGCAAAGCAATTCTTCAAGCTAAATTGGCATTGATTTTGACGATGTACAAGGTGTATATCGTCTCCTCTCCTCTCCTTGTTAGTACTCTTAATTAGAATGATAATTACAGAATTTTCCTACTAATTTACTTTATCAGTAGCATCCATAATGCTTCTAGATAGTCCAAAACTCGTATTCGAGGAAAAATAAAGTCACATATCTCAGATTATATTTAGTGCTGGCATAGGAAGCATCTGATCTCGAATTAAGTTTTAGCAGTTCAACATTAGCTAATTAACATTAATATTAACTAGGTTATAATTTATTCATCATATTTAACTTTAAGCTTCAGTTTTGTAAATAGTTATATGTATTTATACATACTCATTAATAGATTACGTATTCATCTAGAATAACAACACTGGTAGGAAGACAACCTAATTGTTCCAGACTTTACTGATTATCTGTTTCTGATATTAGTAATTGCTGAGTAAACAGTACGACTACGAAATTTGTTCTAATTTGACTAAGTAAAATAATTAAACATTCTGTAATTATTAATGTTCTACACAAACTGTGTTCTGCAATTTGAATTTAATTTTTCAATTTGCCGCAAGGGGGCTGTTATCGATCAGATACACTTTCAATATAGCTAAAGTTTTGTGTATATATTGACTTAATCTTCACAAAGCTCAACTATTCAGCGCATAGTGGAGCTTGAAGGGCAATTGCGGGTGGGGGGGGGAGCAATTTTAATCATGTTCATATTTTTAAGTTTAACCAGAAATAAGTATCATACTAGATTGTAAAGAAATCAGCCTAATCTATTAGTGAGAGTTCGGTGGTCATTTTTGAAGGATGGATGGATGAAGATCAAATTAAATATATTTTATTTTCTTGCGTTTAGTTTTTGAGGGGTCACTGTCTCCATCGTGTATTCATAATACCTCCCCTCGTACGCCTTTTGAGTCTTGCACTGGCTGATTAACTCTGGCTGATGAGAGCCTAACAAGTTCGAAACGGCCGTCCCAGAGTATCAGCTCGACTCAAAAAAGCATTCTTATTTGAACAAATTAAATATACTTAGGTTTTAAGTTGGACTGTAATAACCATCGCACCAATTTTTTTATGGAGATCTGTCCAGCCGTTTTAGCGTGATGAGCACAAAAACAACAAACGAGCGAAAACATTCAGATAAGAAAAGTGTTTCATCCAACGACAGCTTACAGAGCTAATCTCTCCAGCTTTCGCTATATTAGCTAAGTTTCAGACATATTTCCTATTACAAATTTGCTCTAATGATTTCAAATATATATTGTAACTTCGCTGCTACTACAAAGATTATTACAGAAAACGAACTTTATGAAGTCTTATGTTAAAAAATGTCCTGAAATTAAGATTTGGAGACCTGATAATGCTCTTTTCAATAAAACAAATTACAATGAATTTGGGAAAAAAAAAGCTTTCCCTAGTACCGAGTTCTAATTGTCAGTGAGTACATTTCCTTTTCTAATTTCCAAGAAATATATTCAAAAGGTAGTCGCCTAATTGAACAATTATCCGACTTCAGTGGTTAGCCTTTCCTTAAAGCCACTTTCAAAGTCTGCACAATATTGCAGAACATTCCAGAAACTGTAAAAGACCAATTACACGCCAGGATTCTCGGACAGGCGAAATTAGAAATCTGCAAAGATCCGCATTAATTGGAGAAAGAAAAAAGACAGACACAGAAAAAGGACGTCTTTGAAATCTACTACTGCTATCGAATACAAAACGATATTTGCCTTTTTTTTTATTTCCACGCGTGATCGAAAAAGAACAAGGGAATTTCATTAGAGTATTTAAAAAAATAAACTCTGCTAAATTAAATTTTCCGTCTCTCTGTAAATTCTAAGTTTAATACGACAATTATTCGAACTAAAATTAAACAATATTATTAATTAAATAGTAAGCTGAAAATTCGAATACTAATGAAAATGTTCATAAAGTTTGTTGATATATGATTAATGAGGATTTGGATCCGGGTGATCCAAATTAAAGAGGAGATGTTTAGACCTCTTTATAGGAAAAACTATTGGGCGAATCGCAACCAAATTTCTTACACACAGACATGTCCTGAGTATGCGGTTTCGATTTCTGAAGGAAAAAAATGTTCAAATTTCGGTCGCTAACTGTGAATAGTGGCGCTGCTGTCTCCGTAATTTCCATATTGCCTAACTTATATAACAAATATCGGCAAAAAAAATAGTTAACGTGCAATAACATTATTGCAATCACATGTGAGATGACAGTAACATCACAGATACGGCTCCGTGTGCCCTCCATCGCCTTGCTCTATAAATTGCATACGCTGCATAACACACTCGACAGCAGAACGCAACTGACATGCGTTGAGTTGTGTCTCATGTTGTGAAATTCCACTTTTAATGCAGGTTAAGTTCGGAATTTAAGAAACGAGACTCTTTAAGTAGCCCCGCATCCAAAAAATCACAGGGGTTCAGATCTAGTGATCTGGGCGGCCATGCCGTGGCAAATGATCTGCTACCTATTCTGTCGTCCGAAAATGTTCGCCGTAGTAAGGCTTTCACAGGTAAAGTTACGTGAAGGGGTACACCATCTGGCATGAAGATTGTGATGTCAGCACAATTTCTCTGTTGAAATGTTGGAATTACAAAGCTCCTGAGCATAACGGCATATCTGGAGCCATTCACAGAACGTGTCACTGGCCCCTATGCTGTATTTTTCTTCAAAGAAGTACCAATGATGAAGGATGCTGTGAAGCCACAACAAACCGTTACCATCGGTGAATGCAATGGAATGATGAACGTGTGAATTACTGTCAAACCAAATATGGCAGTTATGAGTATTCACAGCACCATTCAAAAGGAAATGAACCTTATCGCTCCACAGTTTTCGCCAAGGCCATGCATTATCCACCGTCATCCGAGCAACGAATGTCAAGCAACGAATAATGATTTCCACGTATCATAATCACCAGAAACCAATTGTTGACTGTGGGATATTTTATATGGGTAAGACCTCAAGACATTTCGCAGAAACCTCCACACGTATACGGCATGTCCAATTGCAGTTATATTGCACGTACACTACTGCTACCGTGTGCATTTGCGATTCCCTGCTCCACTATTGCAGTTGAAACTTCGTCTGTCCTCTGCAGTCCACTTGGCTCGTCTGGGTTTAACAGCAAAAGTTGCTGTCTCTTCAAAACGAAAAAATCATTTTCCGAAGATTAGTAATCGACAGTGGAACTCTGTAAACCTTTTCACTGCAAGACAGTCGGCATTGCTGTTTCAAGCATTGCTGATAGAAGAGTTTAACAAGTAACCCGTGATCCGGTAAGATGAGCTTCATAACTCTGCCTTAGTCTTGGATTTGTGAAAAATGCTTTGTGACCCTTTTATAGGCGAAGGTTGTTCGATTACGTCGCATTATGCAAATTAAGAGGACAGCAGCGCCGTAATTCACCCTTAGCGGCCGAAATTCGAACTACTTTTTTTTTTCTTCAGAAATCCAAACCTCATACTTAGGACAATATGTGTACGGAATTTGGTTGCAAGTGTCCAGTATTTTTTTTCTATAGAAAGGTCTAAACATCTCTTTAATTTTGATCACTCGCTATGTATTATTGCTGTTTGCAAATTACATGTCTGCCGATCTCAATACAACAAAATGAATATTTAACATGTTCAACAGTTTACAAAACTCAGTCTTCTAAATGACCTTAAATGTTCTGGGAATTGGAATTCAGGATTGCCAACTTTAGAAAAACACTACAAGATGACTGAAAATCCCTCACGTTTGGAAGAACAAGGCCTAAGGTTCTAATTAGTAGTCAGCTTCAAGAAAGAGCACAATAAAAGATACAGCACATTATGATAAAGTATTAAGAATTCTAAAAGAGAAAGCAGCAATTTGATAAAAATGATTAATCTCCCTAAATTGATTAGAGAGTAATAAAATAATGGAATAATAAAAACCTTGGTTTAACTTTGCTATCGATGCGTGGTCGTTGGTTGATGAAATTTGTGGCGTCATTGGTATTAGGTTAGGTTAAGTGGGGGGTCGTGAGAGTTACTTCGTCCCCGACATTAAAAAATATTTTTCGAAAATACCCTATACCTTACACTGATCTGGTGGCGCTCGTATCGACTGACAGTAAATAGTAGGCCTAAAATCATTTCAAAATCTTACTATCACATGAGTTCAATCTTGTTCGTAAAGAGAAAAAAAAAATGCTACAACTTACTTCACAGATTTCTGAAAAGCTTTAATTATACGAATCTCGTATATGCGATTGTTGGTTTTGGAGTAGGTGGTTAATGTGTGGTATAGTAAAGTTGTCCGATAAAAAGTAAAGAAAAAGGAAAATTAGATGTTCAGTAATTGTTGAGATCATATTAACGAACATTTTACAAAAGTAGGCAATTCTTTGAATTGAGTTATTAAATGATGGAAATTCCAAAATAAAAGTTTTATTGGGAGTGGAAATTTTATGAATGGGTTTTGTGTTTTCTTAGAATCATCCTGGAGAAATTAGATACATTCCCAAAACAGTTTCGTCTAGTTTAATTTGCTTTTGGACTGGTATAAAAGCTCAAGGCCATTTGTACGTAAATTGTAGCCTATTTTGTCCAATAAATCGTCGCCATAGGAAATAGTCAACATTATAACCGTGGGAAAAAAATGAATACAGAACAGAGAAAAGCACACGTTCAAGATTTGAACCAATTTTAGGCATAGCTATGGGTAGATCAGCGATTATCCCGAAATAATCTAAGCTAATGTTCAATATATCTATAAATGGAAAATGATTATGGCACTGTCAAAAAGCTTCATCTACAAGGAAAGGTAATTCGCCATATTCAAACTAAAAAAAAATTCATATGAAATAAGATTTGCATCAAAAGGAAAAAAATTTTAGGTTTCGCTAGTTTCATTAAAATTACAAATTAATAAAATGTATTCAAATATAACTAACTTTTGAAGCCACAGAATTGAATTTGTATTGCCAAAGTTTCACGAAAATGAGTACTAACTCTTCCTGTCGTCTTTTGCCCGTTCTGCAATTCATCAGAACTTTTAGAAAATTTTTAGTTCAAGGAATGGTTAAGAAAACTTTCAGATAACTTCCAAATAATAACTTTCCTATTACCCTTTTTCTCCTTGCCATCTTTGCTTCGTATTCAGCATCTTGAACCACTTGAGAGTAGGTGGAGCGGGGTTTATCGAGACGAGCCAACATTCGGCGTCGATTACGTTCCGATACCTGCTGGGCGTATTCTGCTTGGCGCTGGTATTTACTCAACTGAAAAGAATGAATAAAGTTTACTCGTGAAGTTCAAATTCGAATAGTTTAAGCAATATAATAAAAAAATTAAATATTTAAAAAAATGAATGATTCTGTTTAATATTTAATCAACTCTATAATTTGAAATGATGACAGATAATATTTTTTTCAGTTTACTTTCCTAGGGAATTGAGGCTCATCAATCATTCAGTCTGTATGTGAGTGTTCATGTGTATGTTCCCTAATAACTTTTGAACCGTTGAACGGATCTTCTTGAAACTTGGTGCTCCTATTTACTGATAAGAGACGATCTAACTTTCGTATTTGAAAGCTTTTTAGTGCCGATTCTTGCCGAGAAATTAGCACGTGAATGTGATCAAAAATTTCCGTAGAAGACCATTAGAAGCAAAATAGTAAATTTTTATCGATGTCATAAGCAATACATATTAATCCTTTTAAATAATCTACTAATTTGCTTTGATATGAAGCACATTAATGGAGTTTAAAGACAACTTAAGTACGAAATGCCCTTTTAGTTTGTTTTGTTTTTTTTTTGTTTGTTTTTTTTTAAAAGAAAATTTTTTACCATTTACATTCAGCAGATATCAAAATTTAAAATAAAAGGAGAGATATTTGCATTAAATCATTTCCACGATATTATAAAACAAAACGTAATTAAAATTAAAACAAAATCCAACATTTTTAGAAAAGTAAACTTCAAGTTCATTCAGGAACGTTTTGTTTCTCTGAAAATCAAAAAATTTAGTTGTTACGTTTTCACCTTTGTTTTTTTAATTTTTAAGATTCCTTAATACAAAAATCAAAATAATTAGAGAAATTAGGCAATAAATAGCAGATACTTCCTTAAAAGATACCGGATGTGACATAAAACAAACAAAAAAATAAAAATTCTGAAATAAGAAGAATTAATTGGGAGTGAAAATGTATGTAAAGTAGGATTTTTTTTTTCAAAAGAAATATATCCCGGAAAGGAATTTTCTTTTAATTTAATCTAACCTAATTAGAACAGTATGAAATTAGTTTATACACAAAAGTTCCATATTTTTCTATCAATTCCTTCCTCTTCACATTACTAATATAAATTAAACCTCCATACACTCCATATCTTAGTATTTAAAATTGTTTTATTCAAATACTACGCGAATTTTCGGGACGAAATTGAATCGTCATCCCTCAATTAATTTAATTGGTTTCATGTTCAATTATTTTGTTGTATTTATTCCAAAGAATATTTTAATTTTTCGCTTGAAGAAGGGATGACGATACAATTTCGTTCCGAAAATTCGCATAGTATTTGAATAAAACAATTTTAAAAACTAAGATATGGAGTGTATGGAGTCTTAATTTATAGTATGAAATTAGATTTATTGGTGCATGCTTTTTTACTTGCTTACTAAAAAAGAAGAAATCTTAAGTATTGTGGTACTTTGTAAAATTTGGAAAAGATATCACAGTTTATTGGCAAATCATTTTCTCATCGTTTGGTTAGAAAATAATAACCCTGTATGCATTGAATTTCCGAGGTATTGGGATCGATGTATCAACTATTCTAATATTATCCGGTAAAATTAATTTATTCTCCATTACTTTCAATTTTTACTTACATGGTTTTCCTGTATGGACTACCTTTACTCATCATCTAATTCAGGAGTTGCCAACCCATGACTCTTTGTGAGATTATCTACTGATCCTGATACCATCCTATTTGTATTACTATTGTTGTTTTTTTGACTAGTGGGGATTGATTGACTCACTATCTATTTCTTGCTACTTTGAAATACTGAAAACAGCTCTTCTGAACAAAAATGTTGCCGATTTCTGATCTAAATGATGAATACCGAATTTCCCATCAGATATTTTTTTTTTTTAATATTTTCCATAAACGGCGCTGTAAATTCAACCATTTTGTTATCCTTCTGCTAACTTCAGTAATGGGTAAATTTGATATTAGCAGTGAATGAATTAGCAATGAGCGACCTCTTGCGGGTTTCACAAATACTTACTCTGACATAAAAGAAAAAAAAATGCTGCTTACAAAATAAGATTGGACTGCCAAAAAAAAAAAAAAAGGACTGCCAATTATATGTGGGCTATTGCGGAAGTCATGGCTTTTAAAAAATGAGCTTAGAACATCTTTTTCAATCTTGTGTTTTTCAAAAATTTCAGGATATTTCAAAAATGGTCATTTGTTTTACTTCCGTTAATATTGCCTCAAGTTCGACGAACCTATTCTTTTAGGGCAGCAGGTTGCCATTATGTTTCATAATGAGAAACCGCAGCGCTAACTACTACGAAAGTGGTAAATCAATTTTTTATTTTTTTTTATTTTAATAATATTATAATATTATTTTCACAAATAATCCGATATTCAAATTAAATATGGGCTGTTGTGCAAGTCATGGCTTCTAAAAAATGTAGCTTAGAAAATCTTTTTCAATCTTGTGTTTTTCAAAAATGTTGAATTTGTTTTACTTCCGTGAATATTTCACGGGTCGCAACTAGTTGAAATTAATACCAGAGTATTTCAAGGGCTTCAACCCTCAGTACGTATGAAGTAAAAACCAGTAGAAACTTTTCTTATAAGAACCTAAACGTTCAGATTTGAAAGACATGTTATCATAGTTACTTTTTTCATGTTGGGGAGGACATGCATATTTCGACTTGTAACGTTATTCTACAACTTATAAATTCAAAATCTATTTTACAGTCGATGGGACGTAAGCCCAAACCTACAATATCCCGTGATTGTACTACGTAACGATGGACTGAATTTCTTCACAGAAGAGTACTGATTATTGAGTTTGAAATATCTAAGATTAGTGTAGGTGAATAACAGTGTGATTGACGCATGCTTTCCTTCCATTAGGTCGCAATAAATAATTCTAATTAAAATTCGTTTTTTCAATGATCTAACAAAAAAATAAGCGTACATCATTGCCATTATTAACCAATTTACAACGGTAAAATTGCTCTATTAGCCTACGTTCTTCTGTATTTCTAATGGAAAAAATAATCAGACTAGATTGTTTGTTTTCTTTAAATTCACCGATTTGTTGATATCGGATGAGTGCAATAAATGTCATTCGAAGCGATGATCGTTCAGATGGAACAGGTCTTTGATGGTTTCATTTCCAGATGTTCATTAACTGAAACAGTCAATAATGTATTAACGCATAATTATTTCTGTACTCAAAAATGAGGAGATGTCCATCGATTTCCACAACATATCACCACTGATACCATTTATTCAAATGGAACTTCACTTCATCACATGTTTCCAGTTCACTCACCCAGTTCCCTCATTCAATTAAATGCTTCTGTTAATTAATCCAACATATGATTTTATTTCTGATAGATCCCTGCTATTTCCAATGGCTTATTTGCTAATCATTATCGAAATAATAATTTTAATCATGCAATTTATAAAACTAATCACGCATTAGCTGACCCTAAAAATTTAAACTAAAAGTTATTATTTCCTTTTTTTGAAGTCGAAGTTCATATCACGATTAAAAAAATATAGCTACACCTAATTTAGTTGCCATGAATGTTAATTAACAGACCCCATTCTACCATTAGTAATTTAATAAAATATATTCGATTAAATATATAAAGTTTATTGGATATATGAGGCTATCGGCCCAGAAGTCAATTATTTCAAATGGATTTTTTTTTTGTCATGAAACAGGACCCCCAAATTTTTGACGAAACATTTAAATATATAATTACAGATTTAAAAAAAGATATAGAGGATTTAGGATGATAATCGCAGAAGCCTTTACCTTCAATTCTTCCCAGCCTCATCTGAGGATAAGTCCTAGATATAAATAAAAGCTCGAAACAGAAGTTCCAGGCTCCCTTTAAGACAGCTTAATTTCTGTGATTTTTATTTTGTTTTATTTGATGTACATTCGTGCTTCGGTTTCTTTAAAACCTTAGGTCTTTGTTCATTATTATATTACATTACCTCTTACGACCAGAATAACGCAGACAGATTTGTAATTTGCAATGTGTTTTTGATAGTTTATTTATTGTTGATGACGTTAAGGAAGGTCACTTCTTTTTCCATTCTAAAAGTACCTCTGTTTCTCGTTCTATATTTTGATAAGTTATATTTACATTCCACAGATGATGAAACCATTAAAGGCCGTAATATTCTACGTTTGGTACGAATGTGAATTTTAAATTTGTTCTGCTAAAATCTCCATATCCTAGACAGAATCTCTTGATCAAATATTGATTAGATATTTTCTTAGATCATTCGACATTTGGAAGCTAATAGAGATGAATCTGAACTAAACAAACTTGAATCAAATAACGAAGCAGAAAATGGCGAAAACATACTTCTGGTGTTCTATCTGTGATTCTCTATCACATGAGAAACAATTTTACCTATTTATTATGGAACTGCTAAACGTTAAGCCCTGTGAGAGCCAACCAATATCAGCAACATCTTTTGATTCGTGGTCTTAATTTTTGTAGGCTGAATTTATCATTGTCTATGTGTTTGTTAATGGATTTAATAACTAGCAAACAGCCGGACTTTGAGTAGACTCGCTCACTGTTGAAATCACTTCCGAAAATTTACAAATAAATATATACACATGTTAAGGTTGAAGTATTTAAAAGCGACTAATGCTACGACGCTGTAGGATTATTAGAAATTAAAAATTTTTGCTTCGGTCTCAGAACTAATGGCGCTTTTCTTATGGCTTTTTCCAAGATTTTAAAGACCAAATAATTCTTACAAAATTTACAGTTTCAAATGCTGAAAATATGATTGTGCACTTCTAACTAGATTTCTAGGCAAATTTAATATTTCTAGTTACTGTAGATTTTGAATAAAACGATTCACAAAATTTGATCTAAATGGCAATGAAGAGACTCGCTTCGTTCGTCTAAATTATAAGAATACACTCTTACATGTTTCCAATCTTTCTTAGCTCCATTTTCACAGAGTTTATGAATGGAAATAAAAACAGAATTTTTTTCAAAGAGAAAACAAGTTATTACAATATGCATGATTATAATATATATAGATTCTTGCAAGGATTATAAACAATCAATCCATAACAAATCTGTGACATTTATATTCTATTTCTATATCTATTCTATTATGGGTTATTTCTTCCCTTCTATTCTATTATGGGTTTCTGCAATTATTTGAAATATAATTATTAATCTAAGTGTTTGGTGAAAATTTCGTTAATACTCAGAATAAATCTCTGTTGGATTCTTTCCTATGCAGTCATGTGTATTGACGAGTTAAACAATATCTGGAATTAGACAAGCAGAATTATCGTTCCCTTCACAAGGATCTCTCTACAATCCCATAAGTATCCTACAGCCTCCAGCTTCCTCCTTCTAGAACATTCCTAGAAACTGTTCTTCCTCGTCAGCGGCAATAATGTCATTGCCTAAATTTCATTTCCTTTACATTTTTTTTTTTATTGGCCTTGCGTTTGCGGAATATACATTAAGTTCATAACCGAATTTTTTCGTAGAGTTTCCGAGATATGATCCAGTTTCTCAATATGTCACCTACAGTATTGTCCTCTTTGTCATTTGAGGAAGATTAACAAAGAAAAGTTATATATTAACGACACTCAATGCATTAACTTAGTAACAATTTCCCCAAAAATATATTAGGAAATCCAGCCGATGTGAAAGAATATTTCATGACCGCATGTTCCTGGGAGATCTCATGTTGCCCGCTTCCCCCCCCCCACCCCCACTCGACACACCCTCAGAATCAACACCAACTAATCCATATAAATCAACAAACATCAATGTCGTATTAACTCCATCAAGCAATGTGTACTCAGTTACACGAAATAATAAAGTAAAGTTAAAGCTTCAAAAGCTACGACCTACGAACTTCTATGTAGAGTTAACAGTTTCATAACAATGCATGTTTAAGCTTGTTTGAAACTGAGTTATGGTCTCAGGTTCCTGGAGAAAAGTAACATTTTATTTTCCTTCCTTCCTTTCATCGACTTTGGCCAACTATGTACCACGGGCTATCCCTATCTGACAACGTCAGGGTGAGGCTAGGAAATTCCAGAGGGGGGACGAGATTCACATCCCGTCCAGAAATAATCATGAGATAGTCAGTCCCAGGGGAGAAACGGACGAAACACAGAAGAAGAAAGATGAAACATCCTTGCTCTCGACCGGGATTTGAACCCGGGTACCGGCACACTGGCCTCACGGCAGACCGACGCCTGAGACCGCACGACCACGCCGGCACGGCAACATTTTATTTTATTTTATTTTATTTTTTGAGTAGAACAAGTCACGAAATTTCCTGAATAATATTTATAAAAATGTTATTTTGCTTCGCTTCACGTTAGAAGCTAAATGTGGGAAACAAAAGCATCAATGAAATCAACGGAAGCACGTTTTTGATTACTTAATTTTACACTTAACAAATCATTTTTCCTATGTTAAAATATTTATTGAATTTTGTTGATACTAAAGATATCCTTACGATATCTCAATTTTCTTGCGTTCTCATGCTCCATTTTCAATCCTTCTTCAACGTTCCGTTCCACACGTTTTCAGACTCTCTCAAAACAGGCAGAAATCAATAACTTAGACTTGCACACTTCGTCGTTAGATAAACCCTAGAAATGCCTTTTAGATCCGGGAGAAGTTTCTTCCTTGACTGAAACATCGGGTTATGGCTTAAAAGTAACATATCATTAAAGTTGCAAAAGCTATACCAGCATCGATCAATCCATGCAGGAATAATAGGAAATACTGACGAATCAGTTTTGCTCTTTATAGATACATAGGCTATGATACATTGAATTTGTCACTGTTCAAATATAGATTACTAGGTTTTGAGACTTATTCTTGTCTAATTTATTAATGTATTTCATTAATCGTCAATTGCAATATTTCAATATCATAAATTCGAAAGTTAGTCAAACTGGTTAAGTTTTAACAAACTTTAAAGAATTTCTTAGTCTCACTGTTTTCCAAATCTGTGTTTTCCAAGTTTTTCCAAGTTGTGATGAAAATTCTGCATAAATATTATTACCCATTCAATAAATATCTTTCCTTAAATTTTTAAAACATTTCTTGTAGCAAACTTCTCAAATGAAAATATAAAATGAAACGTTTGTGCCTTGTAAGAAATTACTTCTTATCTAATTCATAATAATAACTTTTGTCAAGTGAATTATAAGTCGGCATTCAGTTATTTTTTATTAATAACTAGGCCATCTCCCTGTCTTCCCCTGGTAAATATGAGATAATCCAAGAAGAATCGATTCCCAGCGGTTATGGCAAAAAGTAATATTTTATTCCTTTTTGAATGAACTCATTATTTGTTCGCGCTATCAAATAGAATAAAAGTAGGATTGGATATTGGGGGACCAGCAGTAGTCCAATGGTTAGCGTTCCTGACTGCGAGGACGAAGGTTCTCGGTTCAAATCCGATGCAAGGAAAAAAAATATAAAAAAAAAAGAAAATTTTATAATCTGACTTTCTCAGCATGGGAAACTAATAATTAACAATTGCGCCGGACAGACAGAGAAATAAAAGGTTTTAGTATATAGATTCAAATTCTTGTTAGCATCCTTTTCGAAAATAAAGAAAAAAAGACATAAGACCACTCGTCTGTGCATCCCCTTAGTAATGTTTTTAAATCAAGCAGACGGATCTTCTTAAAAATTGACATACAGATTTATGGGCAAAAAATTACCTTTATTCTTTTTTTCTTTTTGGAAAAAAAAATTCTTCGACAATTTCTGTATGGCGGCGACGTAAAATCGTTAAGTCCCGGAACTTTTTATCTCAAATTGAACAAAGGCAGTCGCAGCCACGAGGGGGGCTAAAGGGGCTCAAGCCTCTCCTCCCAAACCCAAAAAATAAAGATAAAAAAACGAGAAGAAAACCTTTATTAAAGCAGTGACTTTTTAAAAAATGATCTTTGAAACAATTTATCTTTGAATAGGCCAATATGTATAAATGTAACTCCACTCTAAAGTGCAGATTCAAATAGCATTCAAATACATATATCCTGAAGTAGTAAGTATAGTGTTTAAACAGACCTTCAGAAACTGTTTCGATTATTTCAATTTACAGAACCTAAACATGATTTCAATATTAAAATTTAAAATAAATGCTATTTAATTCAACATACTTTTTCTTGAACAGTTTGAATACTTCTGTGAGGTCCAAGGCCACCAAGGCGTACATCCAAGTTCAAGTGTTTGTAATCCTTCAGTGTGTATGGCTTAAAACTTCCTTGATCGGGTTCGCTTTCGTTTCTCCTATCTCGGATAGGTGGCAACACCTTCTGAACGGGAGACAATCGATCCTCGTCGCTCAATGGATCTTCTGGTTCTTCTCTTTGGACATCCAATTCTGCAAACAGCGTGTGTTCGTCTCGACCTGCCCGTGCACGATGATTGCCTGAAAAAATTACATTAAAAAAGAACATATTTTAGAAATAGTTAGCAATTATTTTTACTCAGTCTAAAATGCTTGTCCAAATGTTTTTGTCATGGTTAGAATTTTAGGTATAACTTACATTTTTTAAATCATTTGCGGTTCTTTGTCAAATTCGACTAAGTCTGCAAGCTCCTAAAGCTTGTATTTAAATTTCTGATAGTTGAAAATACTCAGTTTTATCTACAAATCGAAAAAGGAATGAAGATTAACAAGAAAAAAATACTTTTCCGATATGTGCTCACTGCTGCTACGTGCTCTGATACTCATATATCAACTGATCTGTCAGGAATCGTGGGACCGATTGGTTGGGGTGAGCCTTATCTTTAAATCCTCTTTCAAAACCGTGTGGTAAACTCCAATCGATATTCCGGTTTCTCCTGAAAGCTCTCCATTTATCATTCTTGTGTTCTCTTAAGTTAAAAACTTAATCTTTGATACTTTTACTGGATTTCTTTGAGCTCAGGGAATTATACTCATTTATAAACCAAGAAACTGGTCAGAAATCTTAGACGAGAACTACGACTGTTTCCTGTAGATATTTTGTAATATTGAACAGATTTCCATAACTCCTTATTCCTATATTATACAGGATTGCTACAAATTCTATGTATTTCCTTCAAGACTTTCCAATTAGAATTGTAAACACTTACACAAACATTCAACTATTAAGGATTAGCTAATTAAACATGGGAATCCGATGCTGACTGTTTTTCTAAATAAGATTTTTTAGAGTAGCATTTTAATATTTTTACTTCTTTTCGTATCTGTAAACTTTTGAACTTCCAACGTTCACTGCTTCTTTTTTTGATTTACTGGAAACAATAATCTTAAAGTTGATGCTTTCATGATGCCAATCTGTAGACAATTCATCAGATGTTCGTAAACTACATAACTCTGCCATAAGAAAAATAGTTTTAATCATTTTGGATCTACAGATACTAAATATCATGAACTGAGATCAGGATAGACCTTCGGGTCTATAACCATAATTTAAGATAAAATTAAGCTTTTTTAAAGTTTAAAATCAAATAAATGGCTCAGCAGGCTATTTCGGTAATTAGATTTCTTAATTCCGCTTGTTTCTGATTACTTCCATTTAGTTTTGGTGGATATAGATAGAATGGCATCAACTGTTCAGAGACTTTATCACAAAGCCGTACAATCTTCTACCAAAAAACTTTTGAGATACAAACCGTCTTATTAATTTTGATTCTATGTGTGCTTGATTTTCAATATCTTTAACAGTTCCTCGTCAAAATTCTTCTTAAATCATAGTTAGGGAATGCTAATACGATATTCTTAAACTCTTGTATTCCCCTATTGTTCTTACAACTTTACATAAGATATGATCCACAGGCTTTATAGGTAAGCTGACTCGTCCACGAACTGGATGTGTTTTAGATTAATCCCATGAGAAGTAAAGAATATCGTGGAGCTTACTATCTTTTAAATGGTGCCGGATTTGGAGTTTAAAGAGGGAGTGAAGTGTTAGTCACAACTCCCTCAGTATCACCAGATTCGAGGTTCTGGCGTAGCCGAGTTGTTGTTTGATCTTGGTTTGAATCCCAGAGTCAGAAGGCATGTTTCCCTTTCTTTTATGTATTTATCTCGTTTTTCTTCTCTTTCGCATATGTATAGTCATTTCTTAATTTTCGGGCTCGTACGGTAGGTTCTTACTGCCTCAGTACTACCCTTGGCTCTTACTTTAGAGTTTGAATAGAACTTTCACTACCTATTATGAAGGACTAAATAAAATTCAATATGAGATAATTGACATCAATTTTCTACCTGGTGAAGGGGTGTCATCTTTGAACTTGGCATCTGAAAGGATGGTTTCTTCAGCCATTGACAGGATGGGAGCTTCCTGCTGTTCACGATGTAAAATTCTTTGTCTCCGTTGATGTAACAACGTTCCTCTAGGAAGGACAGAAATTAACACAAAATTAAATTATAGTTACTATTTAACTTATTTAAGTATTTAAGAGACGATGTTGGACTTAACAGCCAATTCTCCTGATTTTATTTTATTTTGCTTTTTTTTTATATTTCATAAGTAGGTTCATCAATAAAGTAATGAAAACTACAAAACAAAGAAAAACCATTTTATAGTATTATAAATTTTAGATGAGTAAATATCCATAAAAAACTTAAATTTTTAACGAGAAGAAACTATAGATAGGACAGATATATATATGCATTTTTGAAGCTTAATGTCCTTCGTGATCCTGTTCTTCGATTGTAAATTATCAAAATATCAATTACTTTAAAAAAAAATTGGCTTCATAGTATAGACCTACGTGATACAAAACATGTTCCGCTTTCTACAAATGATGATTTTTAAAAAAGTAAAAATATATTTAGAAAAAAAAATAGAATAAAAATTTAAAATAAGATATAAAAGGAAACAAACACTACTGAGACTAGGATTCGAATTACTAGGATTGTGGGTTATTTACTGCCACATACGCTGCTTAAAATCCTCTCGAATACCTGTAAGGTGTTGAGAATACTCTTTCTTAGGAATTTGGAATTCCTTCTAAATAATTTGGAATTTCGAACATAAAACAATTTCTACCTGTTCAAATATTAATATTTACTAAATAAAGATGCAATAATTAATATAAGCTAATAAAGGTTTCGTTACAATCGGACATACGTTTTTATAAAAACATCACAATAATTTTTATAGTTTACGCAAGATATCAAAACTGAATTTAGATATATTGCTACAAATCTCAAATTAACGATATGCAGACTCGCTCGGATTCTGGCTATCTAGTAATTTCTCCCTAGTTGCCTTCTGTATCAGGACGGTCCTCTTCAAGAATCTCCCGGTGATTGGACTGAGAGATGCGGCCCAGAGTTGTCTTTCTGGTAGGCTTCTTGTCTCGGGACGGTCCTTGTTGGCTTCTCCCGGTGATTGGACT
>JAFIDM010000001.1:113906567-113965617 GCA_023159025.1 Thereuonema tuberculata | reverse complement strand
GGGACGGTCCTTGTTGGCTTCTCCCGGTGATTGGACTGAGAGATGCGGCCCAGAGTTGTCTTTCTGGTAGGCTTCTTGTTTCGGGACGGTCCTTGTTGGCTTCTCCCGGTGATTGGACTGAGAGATGCGGCCCAGAGTTGTCTTCCACGTTCTCTTCTATAACGGGACGGGCCTTGTTGGCTTCTCCCGGTGATTATGTTGATCTGTGCGGCTGAGTCCTTTCCTCCTCATACTCTTCTCTAACAGGACGGTCCTTGGCCTCTGGATTGAGTTCCTCAGCTTGTCAGCTCGGATACCTACTTTGTGGCACTAAGCCACCAAACCCCACTGACTCTTCCAGTCTTTGCGCCTCATTATATGCCTGATCTCCACCTCTCTTTCATTCTGGAAGAGTCTATAACCAGAGGGAGGCATAGGTTAGTTGAGCCTATTCTCTCATGAGGGAGTCGGCGCCACATAAATCCCACGAAAAAAGATAGGGGAGGAAATTGGATAGTTCCACAGGTAACAATATTACTGTTTTTCTCTTTCAGGTCCGTTAAAATTAACCGATTGTGGAATCTATATATCCTACGATAAATCCATATGATCTTGTAACAACTTCACATGAGTGATGTTACTGTAATATTCATCTAACTTACCTGATTCCTGATAATTAAAAATTTCTATCGTGATTATATGTACATTATCGGGTTTTTGTGTATATTAAACAACCGTAATTGAAAAGCCTAAAATTTAATAACAGTATTTTCTCGAACTTAATTTTAAATCTCTAACAGACCATATTCTAGCAAACATTGTATTTCTACAAATGGTTTAAAATGTTTATATAATTAATTAAGAGTTTGTAAAAAGTTTGTTGGTGTAAGGTCAAATAATTATTGGAAGAAGTTTGATTCCGGTTGCACATTTTCATTATGTACGACTTTTCTTTAATGATAAAGAGAAAACAGGTAATAACGGAAACGACTCACAAAGATGTGAATATAAAAAAGATAAATATATTAAAAAAGGTATAATTACATTTTGAACAGTTTCGTAAGGCGGTTTCATGCCATGACATCGTCAGCATAGATAAGGTTTACAAAAACTAAGAGTTCTTATTACAAACTCCACGGCTTTGTAAAATTTTTGAATTCTTAAGTTGTGATATTACTGTTTTAGTTTAAAAGAAAAATGGCTCGTTAAAGTCCTGTAAAAAGGACGAAATATCGCCATGGAGTTTGTAGTTCGTTTGTAGTTCGTTATTAGTTTTTATATGTTATTAAGAGTTCTTATATAAAAAATAAGGTGAATATGTATTTTGTTGTTATGATGCTGTTGTTGTGAAGCTCAGTAATAAAAAATATTAAAAATGTATATAAAATTAAAGAAAAGAGGAATATAAAAAAGGAAATATAAAAAGGGGGAAATGGGCAACAGTGATAAATCATTGCTAGTAGGGATCTAAAGGAGGAGGTTTTTTTTATCTCTTTGCTTTTCTTTTTGAAAATTGCATATTTAGGGTGGGATATGGATTTGGGGATAGTCATATTGATATTAAACTGAAATTTTGGAGGTAATGGTGAATGTTGTAATTGGACAATTTGATATTATACGGTAATAGTTGGTTGATCCAGAACGATTCAATGCATGATAGAGAGAAAGTAAAACGAATTTTGAAGTAAGAAACTACATAGATGTAGGCAATGTAGGCAAAATCTTAATAGGATGGATAGTTGAGCAGTTGTAATATAAGCAGATATGTGATTCGAAAAGGTGGCATCGCATGATACAACTAAAGCATTTTTCAGTTGCTCTTACATGGCCACTTATTAGTCCATCGTAGAATGGCTTTGATGTACGAGAATGTCTGATACAATAGCATTGGGATAGATTTGATGATATGATTGAACAAAGCAGATTGTTGATGTCATGTAAACATTCTAGATAGAGTTTGTTGTAGGCCACACCTTAGTACAAATAGCTCAGAAACTTTTTTTGAACATTTGATCTAAGGAGCACTAGAATCACTCAATAACAATCGATGAAGATGACTGGACTTTCATCTGGACTTACAGGTGGATGTATTTTTTTATAAGTTCTCAATAGATTACGATCCAGAATTGGAAACAAATGAAGTTACTTTCTGTGAACGTGGGATGTACAAACCATAAAACATTTGCTTCAATTATATCTTTGTCAGTTCCTGTTGTTTTTAATGAACTTGTTAAGGATCCTAAAAATGTTCAAAACGAAGCTCGTTATTGGGCCAAGCTTATTTGATCATTTTGTTTTTGAATTTTTATCAATAGGTTTTTATGTATGTTCTTTCATAGCTTTATGAAAGCTATATTTTCATATATTTCAGGTAAACAATGATTCCCTGAAACTGTACAGGAATTGTTTTTAAATATTTTTTATTTCTTAACCTTTTTAACCAAGATTTTTTAATATAAAATCTTTTTAACTACGCGTTGTGTGATCTCAGTAATTTTTATAAACTTCTTAAAAACCCACGCGTTAATAAGTTTTTTTTTTTCATATATTTTTACATATCATCGAATCTGATTTCATTTTTTAATAGTGCGCAGTGTGCAATGGCGTCTTAAGGCGATCCTCGTTTGGAGGCAACCGGATTACTTTTTGTAGATCATTAATTATCTTTTTTGCATATCTTTTTTAAATAAAAAAAATATATGAATTAAGGTAGAAACTACATATTTTAATATATAGGCATTACTTACTCTTTCTCAAATTCCTGTCCGTTTTCTTCTGGCTCGTCATTAGGTTCATTAGTTTTGTTTCCTTTCTTTTGGCAATAGATTTCTCTGTATGACTTTTTAGGAGGACCTCGGCGCAATTGAGTTTTATTCGACTGAACAAAGTTTTTGCGAGCTGCTTCAGTTGAATTATCACCTGTTTTCTCTGACAGGTCTGTGGTTTCTTCTTGGCTCTTGTTCCCATCGCTAATTGTTCCGCTATCCTGAGAAGCCTCATTTTGTTTAGTTTTTCTTCTTTTTTCTTTTGTCATTTCGTTATTGGGAATCGGTATATGAGATTTTTTTATTGAATGCTGGTGAACATCGTTATGTGTGTCATTTTGGATGTTCTTTAGTTTTGGGACTTCTGGAGGCCTTTCCTGTCCTGATTTCTTGTGTTGAACTAACTCTTTCTGATGAGGTTGCTTCGTAACATTGCTATTTTCTTCTGGATTTCTCTTGGATTGATTTACCTTAGAGTTCTTACTCAATCTAAAACTTATGTGAACTTGGTCTTCTTGAATCAATTCAGAGCGTCTATCAATGTCTAATTTCCCATTATCACAACGCATCTCCTCCAGTTGATTTGTATTCGGATTAGGTTTATGCTTTCTGTGATTTACTTTTTTCTCAGTAGCATCAAACCCATCGGAGTTTTCACTTCGTTCCTCATCATATTTTACTTTGTCTTTTCCATAATTTCCATCCTTTTCTCTATCATCACAACGCACCTCTTCCAAAGGAATTTTGTTTAGTGTAGTTACCTGTTTTCTGCTGTTTATTTTTCTCTCATTAGGATGAAAATCATCAGAAGTTTTCTTCCGTCCATTGTCCTGCGATGGTTTCTCGTTTCTGTATTTCTTTTGATGCCTCATATCATCAGAACGCATTTCTTCCAATTGCTTTATATCTGCCTTAGGTTCCAATTTTCCACAGCTTATTTTCTTTCCCTTAGAACGATAACAATCGAAATTTTCACTTAATTCGTCGTCTTGTATCCGTTCATCTTGCCAATAGTTATTTGACTGCCTTGTATCATCACAATGCATATCTTTCAATGTGGTCTTCTCTATATTAGATTCTCTTTTTCTGTAGCTTACTTGTTTCTCCTCACTAGAACAATATTCGTCGGTGTTTATATTCCAGTCATCATCTTTCATTCCTTTATCCTTCCTATAGTTATCTTCTTGTTCCATATCATCACAACTCATCTCTTCAACTGCAGTTTTTCTGCTACTGCGAAAACATCCTTCAGAGCTTTCACTCCAGTCATCATCATCTATTGGCCTGTCTTTTGTATAATTTCTATCACGATTCCTATCATCATCTTTGGATATTTTATGATTCTTAATATTATTGGTTGGATACAGACTAGATCCAGATTTTGTTCTATAATTCGAATTCTGGATCCGCTTTCTCGAAAGTCTACTTTCATCATCAGTTGTGCTACGTTCATCGTCACTTTCTAATAAATCCCCATTCGATATAGTGTCGGCATTATATTTCTTTTTCGTGCTTTCATTCAAAACTGTGGATGATATTTTTGGAGACTGATCACATTTAACAATATCTATTCGACATTCTTTCTTAATATTTTCTTCAGTGTTTCGAAAACGATCTTTTCTCTGTCTTTTCTTCTTCCTAAAATTTTCACTTGGACCTGAATCAGACACACTACTATCTTCAGATTTTTCTGTATTTTGTTGTACGTTTAATGCAGAGTCTGAGTCATCATAAAGAAATAAAGATTTATTAGTTTCTCTGTAAACCTTGGTTTGAGAATTCTGACTAACTTCCGCCTTCTTTTTGCTTTTCTGATCACAAAAAAAATCATCTCTTCCATCATTCTTGTGTGTGTTAGCATCGTGTTGCAAAATTGAACTATTTTGACCTTTAATATGGTTTCCTTCAGATTTGCAAAGCCCTTGTCCAAACACAGGCTTATCAATATAGTTTTCCTTAACATTCGTATGGAATGGATCACATTCTGTTTTAACAGATTCCATCAAAGCTTCCTTTTGGGTGGCCATTACTTGATTTTTTCTGCTATTTGCTCCTTTGATTATAAATTTTGTGTCATTTTGTGTTTTAAAAAAAATATCTGACTTTTCATTGCTGCATTCATGCTTTAATGTTGCTTTTTTTCTATTGTTACCATTTACATTTTCTACATTTAAAACTTTTTCTGAATTCGTATCTTTCTTTTTATGTCCATTTTCATTTCCATTATTTTTTTCAGTTACTTCTTTCAATTTAAAATCATTTTGAAAATTCAAATTTTGGATTTCTTTTGCAGTACGTTCATTTTGTAATTTTTTTGTTTCAAAATTGTTTACAGAGGACAGTGTCTCATACCTTTCCGTTCTGTTAGTTGCATCTGAAGAATAAGTTCGGTATACTTCTACCTCCTCACCCTTTTCGCAAGCTCTATCATTTTGCATTTTCTTCCTTTTACTAGAACTTATACGCTGTTTATCGTTATCTGTTCTTTCATTGTTAATGTAACTATCTTCACTTACATCCGGATGTTGTATTTGACTCATTTTATCAAAACTTTTTTGACTTTTAGCACTGTCTGTGTTTTCGCGATCACTTACATTTGAAATCTGAGCAACCTCAGATCTTTGTTCATTGATAATATAACCATCACTATTCGAATTCGAATTTTTAGCTTGCTTTGTCTTTATATTAGAATCTGCATCGCTTTTAGAGTTATATGAATTTTCTATGTCATCTATATTTAAAATCTGATCAATTTCTCGCTTAGGTTCAGTGATAGCAAAAGAATCTCCAACCGAATTTTTTGTTTGGTTCCTCTTTGTATTTGAACTTGTACGATTTTTGGCACTGCCTGTCTTTTCAGTACCATTTACATAAGAAATCTGATCCATTTCTGGCTTACTAACAGAATGATCTCCAATTGGATAGGAGTTGGTTGTTTGTTTCCTCCTTGTATCAGAGCTTGCACGGCTTTTAGCACTGTCTGTCTTTTCAGTGCCACTTAAGTACGAAATCTGATCTAATTCTACCCTGCTTTCATGACTAGCATAACCATTTCCATTTGCATAAGTATTTTTTTTCTGCTTCCGTATTGTACCAGAACTTGAACAACTATTAGCACTATCTGTCTTTTCGGTACCACTTACATATGAAATCTGATCCAGTTCTGGCTTACTAACAGAATGATCTCCAACTGGATAGGAGTTGGTTGTTTGTTTCCTCCTTGTATCAGAGTTTGCACGGCTTTTAGCACTATCTGTCTTCTCAGTGCCACTTAAATACGAAATCTGATCTAATTCTACCCTGCTTCCATTACTAGCATAACCATCTCTATTTGCATAAGTGTTTTTTGTTTGCTTCCGCGTTCTACCAGAACTTGAACAACTGTTAGCACTATCTGTCTTTTCGGTACCACTTACATATGAAATCTGATCAATTTCTGATTTGTTACCATAACCATTTCCAATTGGATATGAGTTGTTTATCTGCTTCTTCATTGTACCACGACTTGTATCACTATTAGCACTGTCAGTCTTTTCACTGCCACTTATATACAAACACTGATCAATTTCTTGCCTATTTTTATTACAAGCATAGCTGTCACCTGTTGGATACGAGTTAATTATTTGCTTTTTCATTGAACAAGAACTTGTACGGCTTTTAGCACTATCTGTTTTTTCAGTACCACTTACATATGAAATCTGATCAATTTCTGATTTATTACCATTTCCAATTGGATATGAGTTGTTTGTCTGCTTCTTCATTGTACCACAACTTGTATCGCTATTAGCACTGCCAGTCTTTTCTTTGTCACTTATATACAAACACTGATCAATTTCTTGCCTATTTTCATTACAAGCATAGCGGTCACCAGTTGGATACGAGTTGATTATTTGCTTTTTCATTGTACAAGAACTTGTACGGCTTCCAGCACTGTCTGTCTTTCCTGAGCCACGTACATATAGCTGATTTACATCTGGCTTGTGTTCATTGTTAGCATAACCATCTGTAATTGGATATGAGGTTTTTGTATGTCTTTTCCCTTTATCAGAACTAGCACAGCTTTTAGCACTGCTTACCTTTTCGCTGCCACTTGAAATCTGATCTACTTCTGATCTGTGTTCACTGCTAAGATATTCATCTCCACTTGGACTAATTTGAGAAAAGTCACTTTCTGATTCCAGTTCCTTTACACTTAATTTCTCCTCATTGACATCTGTCTTTTTCGTTTGACTTTCTTCATTAATAACTGTTAGAGTTGAAGATATTTCACAAACCTCTTTCTCCTCTTTCTCAAGAGAATCACTATATGAAAGTTTTGGATCAGGACTTTTGTTCTCAATATCAATGTTGGTGGGTGAGTTCGTAGCATTTCTGTTACCCTCAGAATGATCAGAAAACTTCGTTACTTCAATTCTTTTTCTAATTTTAAACGTCCATCGCGACTTATCCTCACCTGTATCATCCTCCTCCTCCTCATCATCAGAAAGGTTAGCTCCCATTAACAATCCCTTCCATGAATTATTCACAGCTCTATCACGCTTTTCAATAGGAGAAACTTCATTCATATCGTCCACATCGCCATTCAAATTAAGTTGTGGCGAATCAGGTCTGCTAATTGTATATGTTGTATTCATAATTCTAGATTGCACGGCGTCACTGTCAAGACAAACTTTGGAAAGAAGATTATGGGTAGCGAGAATCGGAGATGGACAGGCCTCCCTGGAACATCCAAGCCACTGGTTCTGGAAGGTTGTTTCATCATCTTCTCCCTCGGTTTCGACAAGTCTTTGTAATTCCTCTTCAGCATCGTCAGTGGCAAACTCATCATCAACTATGTTCTTATCGTCTTCGACTGGTAGCTGCCATGCGCAACCGCCTTTCGTGACAGTAATTTCGGAAGGAATCGGATCAGCCTCGGCAGGAGCCTCAATGCCACCGGAAGGGGAATTAAGCGAATCGTACAATTCGTCCTCATTCTAAAAACATGATAAAATAAAATAAAAATATTAGCTCTAGAATAAATTCAACAAAAAAAAAATTAGAAAATAACATAAATCTTCTATGCTGATTAAGTTCATTGTTGCCATTGACTATTTACTAGGTTACATTACTTTTTATCATAAATAGACATTACTGGTAAAGAATTAATCGTTATTTTGATATCGAAATAGTAACTAAGATTCGATATCGAGATAGGTATCGATAATCTATTTTCGTCACAGACTTTCCTACCAAAACAGTATTCGTTTTTCATTAAAAATACTCATTGAATTTCCATTCACTGCGAAATGTTGAAAACTCACAGGAAAGCTCCCACTTTATTATTCTACCTACAAAATTATTGGAATTCCTTACACTCAAAAGATTTTGGTGATTAAATTATAAATACAAAGATAACAAGAACTCAGAACTTGATAATCGTGGCAGTGCAGAAGTTTATACTGTAGATATTTTTCCAAGATTTAAGAATGTGATTTAAAGATCCTAGGAAGTCATTTTTTTTAAGACTGCGGAAGATTCGCATCGTAATTTCTGGAATCTCCTGGGTGCCTTTAGTTCTAGTCTCTCAGTAAAGAAATTCAAAGCATATGCTCAGGAATTCTTTGAAAAGAAAAATAGCAGATTTTTTTTTTTCCCTAGAGGTATTTTTTACGAAATAGATTCATCCAAAGACAATAAAAGGAAAATTTTTTGCATTAAATTTGAAGTCGTAGTATCTGTACGTTTTGCCGCAGTAATCAACATCCCCCTGTTTATGCAACTTGATATTGTTATTTATTTATTTATTTATTTATTTATTTATTTATTTATTTATTTGTTTGTTTGTTTGTCCATTTCCAATTTAATAAAAATTTAATTCCAAATATTTTGTTAATTACTTCAAATTTCTGAGCTTAATTAAAGGAAAAACCTAGATGTCACAACGGATTGAAGCATTCTGGTTCGATCCCAAGCTGAAGTCGGTAATTTTTTCCCTTGGTTTTCAATTCTAGACGGGCCCTAGGAATCGCCTAAATCCTTAATTCTTAGTCCTTATTCCTTGTTTTACTCTACATTATCTTCAGCTTAAATATACAAATCTTAAGTGAGAAAGTTATTTGGCTTATGTAATGGTAGTATAATTATAAATAAATGCACTTTATTTATGTTTTTATTCATAGAACAAAGGCATGCATTCCGATATGAATTTCCAATTTTTAATATATGTTGTCATTATCACCGCAGTTTTTTTTTTTCTGTTGAGAATTTACATCAACCGAGACTTTATTTTATTTGTATTATGCACATCTACATGCGCAACAGTTGTAGAGGATGATAAATAAATGACGAAAACTATTCTTCAATCACGTTAACTTATCGAAGCAGTCCCTAAAGGTCGCACTGGATCATGGGAAACGACTGCAGCGCTCTGACTTTCCAGTGATCGTGAATGGCTCGTATACCGCGCCCTCTGTGGTTATTATTGTTCCTTGAGTGGGACTTTTTAACTTTTTAATTATTTTTATTGTAATAAAAATATTAAGAGAGATTACTTTTCATAAGCAATCAAGATGCTGAAACGTTTTTATTACATAAACAAGCCTGCTTTTAAAACTTGTAAGGGGAGACTTGCCCAAGTTTTTAGTAGTAATAAATAAAATTTGATCAAATGGTAGTTACGATATCTGCCGCGAATGGCCCTGTTTGTAGCAAAGCGCCAGAAATATGAAGAAGGTATGATTTAAGCACGTCTCACCTATAACGTACTTAAGAAGATGTCGCTAGTACAACTAAAAATGCGCTTTCATTTTTAATTCTAATGACTTCGTTCATCGCACATTGTAGTTCCACGGTGTTCTTAACGAAATTTAAGATAAATAACATTCGGAACCAAAAATTCATACGAGCAATAAAATTATAGTACCATATAGTAATATACATTTCTGCTAATCGTCAATCATTTGGCACTTTGTAAACAGATCAAATGTACATAAATGTGCATAATGTAGTTTTTAAATTTAAACAACAATATGGTACTGTTAATGTATTATTTGCTTTAGCAATGATCTAAAGAATTTTCAATTCATAAATACCATTATCAAGTTTGAATTATTTTTAACAAATACCCATATTTTTTTATAATTGATTATAAACAATATGCAAAGGAATATATATATTAATTTTTAATCCATAATCTTTATTGTATTCATAAAACAAATGCAATGAATATCTGTGTTATACTGCATATATCTTCGAAAAAATAATTGGAAACGAATGCATTAATCGGCAGATGTCAGCATAACAATAAGTGCACTAAAGTAGATACTGTAATGTTTTGGAGGGGCTAGATAGTTCAGACAGTTTTCGGTTCGGATAATCGACATACTGGTGTATATTCAAAAAAAAAAAAAAATTCTTCATTCATCGTCTCCCGTTCCTGTTTTGTTTTGTATTTTAGCTGAATTTGAGTAAGCAAAAAAAAAATGTAGCAGATATCTTGGCGTTGATCTATTCAGTATTTGTAATGATCGATTTTGTATGAACACCATAATGGTTTAATCCATAGATAGAGTGGTGTTGTAGATAGGTAAGGATTGACTCGACACAAGAGATCTAGATAGCCAAGATTCTGCTGCCCGGATCGTCAGGTAATCTTTGGACAGATAGATTCGGTTTTTGGGGTAAGGCTTGGATTTTATTCCTTCTTTTGTCAGCCATCAAAGGGAAGTGCACAATAGACCTGTCTGATGGACTCTCTACATTGGGATTAGCTCCATTTTCAGTTTAAAAAAAAAACTCTACGCCGAAAAAGACCTCCATTATCATTTCTTTTATTGCTCTGATCTCAGATTAGAAGAGGAAAAGACAGATTAAATGGATGGAGAAAGAGGATATTAAAATGCAATGGCGGAATGAGGTTGTTCAAAGGACAATAGCGATTGGAAGTTGAACGGATTTTAAGATGCCAATTGTGCTGCAACTTTTATTCTACATCTTTTCCTTCAGTATTACAGATGGGGTCAACAAGAAGTGCTTGAAATAAGAGGAAGCCTACATTCTTTAAATCTTGCATTTCTATTTTAATTTTTTTTAAAGTCATGAATTTAATTCAAACACAAACATCCGTAATTTTTAATTCTAATATCTGCTGAATTTAAACTGCACGGATATTTTTTTCTAATTTACTGAAACAAAAATATAAGTAAATCGATAATAACTTAAACCTTACTTGCCTAAATCAAGTTAATATCTGCGCTAGCTTTAATATTATTAAAATTAATAGGATATCCTTTGTTGAAAACATCATAGAAATCCATTCTAATGCTTTTCGTATCTAATGCTTTTCTTATGGGAATTTTTGTGTGCTAATTTCTAGACAAAGACCCATACAGAAAAAAATTTTAAATATAAAAAAGTTAGATCATCTTGTTCTTAAATGAACATCAAGTTTCAAGAAGATTATCGAGCGGTTCAAAAGTTATTGAGATGGGACTCAGACGGACTGCTTGCAACACAATTTCCTAGAAAAATAGGCTAAAAATAGCCAAAAATTTTATTTTTATATTCTAATGACAAAAGAAATATTTTGTATTTATTTTGAACCCAGATCCTCCACTCTATAGACAAGGGTCTCATCAATTTGTGCTACAGGACGCTCTACTTCTATTAAAACCTTGTACAATGCAGTTAATTGGTTCAGAGAAATTCTCCTCCTGTGGAAAACCGTACTGATCAAAAGGGTATTATAATGGAGTGTATTGTAATACTTTACCGACAATTACTTATTGTCACCTCTAGAATTGACAAGTAATGAAAAATATCACGTACAGTTCGTCTAACCTAGGAAAGCAGTCCCCTCAGACGTTGGGACTGAGAACTTGAAAAAATAGGGGAGAAAGAGTAAAAGGTAAGTATGGGTGGGGAGGAAATATTACAACATTGTTTGCAGAGTTTGACCTCGTAATTATCGGCTTTAAGTAACTATATTTCCGAAGAGCTGAATTCTCAAAATACTAAAAAAAGGATCACATAAGACCTTCTTTTAATTCCGTAACAATACCCTGATACCCTTTCACCCCTATTTTTTCAAGTTCTCAGTCCCAACACCTGAGGGGACTGCCTTCCTAGGTTAGACGAACTGTACGTACCTGTCATCCTTCGAGCAATTTCTTTGTTTAAAAGTCATTTATCATATATGATGAAATGACTGTTCCATGTTCTTTTATTTTCGTTTTTGTTTTTATTAACAGTTGGCACCGACGATTCATTCATACCTTTATCACGTGTTATTTTTGCCAATGTATTCCATCTTCGTGAAGCTTCATAATTTCAAGTTTTTTTGTTCTAGTGTTAACCATTTACGTTTATTCACTATCTTTTTTGGCACTTCATCTTTCCACTGAGTTCTGTACAACTGCAAAATAACTCTCTTGCACTTCTGTCATAGTTCTGAAACTCTATTGCAACGCTGTGGCAACTCTGTTACAGAACAGTAGCCAATAAGAGTTTTCTCTAAATACGAAGGATGGGGGTATTCTATACTTGGAACGTAGCTAACGGTTAAAACTGCTTTTTAACTTTCGGATGTTTTAAAATTATAAAAAGTAGCAAAACATGCTCTGATTAAAACAGCATTATACAAGGCATTACTCTACTTTGTTAATGGTCTGAATTAACCAAGAAGAACAGCAAACGTGAGAGTAGCAAATGAATCGGCTATTACGGTGAATCCACAAAAAAATATTAATTTGAACTGTACTCATTAAATCTCTCTCTATTTGAAGAATAGTCGCAATCATCAAGACCAATCTAAAGAACTTTTAGTGTTTTTATTCAGTAATTAGAATCCTTTCAATTGGTGTGACTGTTGTATTTCCAATGAATAAATAATTGAATCAAGCTGCTTTTAATAGTGTTAAACGCTGCGGTTACTAACGTCCCCAAGCAATTGGACTTCGAAGATTTGGCATCCAAATAATTAATTATTGTTGAAAGAACCGATTTCTTTCTTTCCAAATTAGATCTGGAAGTTTTTAAGAAGTAAAAAAATACAATTTTTTTTCAAGACCTTCCTGATACTGACATTGCTTGATATTCGTTTAGTGATAGACTAAAGCCAGTTTCAGAAAAAGATCGGGAGTGACGTCAGGTTTAGGAATCTCTGTTCCGTGGTGGCGGGATGATCGTCGTTCATGCTAAGATTCGCTGGATCAATTCTCCTACATGCCTTTTTTTTGTTTTGTTTTTCTTTGTCCCTCTCCAGTTTTTTTAGTTTTTTTTTTTTTAATTAATCCTGTTTAAATTACATATATTTTAATTTTATTCTCGCCTGTCAAATCACAGGACCATGCGAAGACTGACCTTTACGATTAACTTTAAAGTATATTTCAGGAGACACGTGGGAGCTAGTGGAGGCAGCCATGATGTCAAGTAGTTCGACAACTTAATAACCAATAGCATGATTGGTTTTTTACTAGTTTGAAAATTTCCACAAAAAAATTATTTTAAGCATTTTATTATATATCAGTACAAACTTAAAGTAATTTCACATCTTACAACACATTTTGCTTGCAGAACGATATCTACAGAAATGTGGAATTGTGTTTCGGGCTGACGGATACTGTGTAACTTGGTTCAATGACGTCACTCCCGATCTTTTTCTGAAACTGGCTTTAGTCATTTAAAGACAGGTGTAACCTCTTGTATCTCAATTGCTTTTGACAATTACATAATATTAAGTAATCTGTAAAAAAAAGCATTGAAAACTTTAGTACGCCACGTTGGGATTAATCATAAAACGAGTGTCAAAAAAAAAAAAAGTCCAAATTTTTAGAAAAAAAAAACATTCGGGTAAAGAATGTAGAAAAAGAAGAGCTCAGAAGAAAATGAATTTTAACAGAATAGAAAATCCTTGAATCATCTGAAAAAAAATTCACACAAAAAGTTACTTCAATTTAAACACCTTGTTTGATGCAAATTAATACCCGTGACAGAAGAGTCAAAAGTCGTTAATGACGTTCAATCTTCCCAAATAACTTTGATACAATTATCTGATCCAGGTTTGTAGCCAAAAATTCCTGATATTAAAACGATAGGCCATCTAATAATTCATGATCCAAGGGAAGCTGAGTTCATGCATTACTCTCAACAGAAAAATAGTTCTCAGATAGTTATTATATCCGTTAACATGCAAAATAACAAATTTATTCTGCGTCGATGGTTCAGAAATTGCACATCACCGTGCTTTGTTTCTGCTTTGATCGAGGCTTCAGCGTAGCAAATACGACTTCATTGATTATTTCCACTTATCTCTCCCCAGCCCTGCAATTTCATGGTAGAAACAAGTGGAAAGAAGTGAACCAAGAGTTTAAAAGTGGAAACACAGCAAACGCTCATGTGAGAAAACCTCTTGATTGAGAAATAAATAAACAGATCGCTAGAAATACCTTTTCATTATCTAACGATCCTTATATATTACCTTGAATAATTATATGAAATTTTGGAATACACTGCTTGTATATTTGTAGGCTTATTATAAGATCATCATCCGGAAAAAATGTAAACTTACTAAATTAATGGCAAAAAAAAAAATTATTCTAAAAAATTTAAATTTAACTAAAATTTAATTTAATATTAATTGAATTCCTAGTAAACCAATATGCAAGTGCTTAACAATTATTAGTCATATTTTATATCTGTTTTTAAAGAAAATGTTATTTATTAACACATTAAAATGCTGCTACTTAGATATGTGAATGGGGTCTCTAGAATTTGTATATGCTCTTGGTGATAAGGGATGCGAGCGTCGGACCGGTCCTCCTACCTACACTTTTATCAAGATATGCTGACGATTGCAGAAGCCTTTATCTTCTGAGCTGCCCATCGTCGAATTGGGAATTTTATTTTTAAATTGTTGGAAGACGCAAAGCCTGAGCTGTTAAATGGGAAACTAAAGGATATGAGAATAAAGAGTAAATGAAATGCGAAAAAATGCTGTTTGAAAATGAATTTCAAATTAAAATCTGTAACCATGCAAATCGTAACCTCTAAAACACTACGTGAAACTTTTATCAGCGTAAAATCATGAAGCTTTTAGCAAAGAATGATGGGACCATAAAAGAAAAGTTTTGATAAGGTAACGAAAAAGCGAACGTTGGCCCTAGAAAGCAACAAATAACGACATTCCCAAATGTTAGACCTGCATACTATTTTTCATTAGCATCTTGTAGTTCTTTAAGTCTGAGTTTTATGGATCGAAGCCAGCCATGGATGTGAATCTGAAACATCATTATTTCGCTATAGAAATGCTGTGAAATTATTGAATAAAGTCCGATGTAAATAAGAATTTTTTTTCCTCAAATTTTGGGTGTATAACGATGCTATCATTTAAAGCAAAAATAAAACGAATAATGAATGTATCCATCCTTCCCATCACCCAAGAAGTCCTGGATAATAGCAAGAGTTGCAGAAGTATATTGTTGACTTGAAAATTGTTTTTAACGTAAAGATGTTTGACAGTGATATCTTAAAAAAGATTAAAGTCTAAAACAAAAAGTTGCAGAAGTTAGTAAATGACGTCATACAATGCATTTTGCCGTTGTATCCCATTACAGGCTAATTATGACCTTTGGGATCGAGGGAGGTAAAGCTCGCGATTTTCCGTGCTCAGCGCGTTGGGTAGTCAATCCTACGGCCTTCTGCTTTTAATCCCTTGAAAAGAATCTGTATCTAATTCACATAGGGCTGAGTGAACCTTAGGACTCATCTGAAAGATAAAATTCAAGAGAAAAATCCCCGACCACTATCGAGTCTCCAGTCAAGTGCATTACCACTTGAGCTACTGAACTCACACCCAATAGTTCAAATATATAATCACTTCATAGAATCACTTAAACAATTTTGTAATTAATATGTCGTGACTGATATTAATATATATATAAAAAAAAACAAAGGACATATGCATAGGGCTTTTACATTATTTAATAAAAATCCATAAAAAAATGTATAAAATAAAATCCATATTTGACGATATGATTCACCTTGCTCTCAGAGTAAATTGAAGAATATTCTAGAAACGAACTTACGAACAAAAACATACTGTAAAGTCCAAGGTAAAAATAAAACAAAACAAAATAAAATAAACAATTGCTGGTACACTTCTGTTCGATGACATTTAATGGATCTCTCTTGTTCTATAAGGCTTATATATTAAACAATACTTTCAATCCAAGTAGTTTTCAGCTTAGAAAAAGAATTCCTTCAATTCATAGGTAATCATAAATTAGTAATTATTAAGAAAAACAAACTACTTACTTCTTCATCCTCAAAGGGAGTAAGAATAGTCCTTGGCCATGGGGGACCAGTAGGACTTTCAATTATAAAAGTTTCATTATTGATGTTATTTGACCCCTCGGCAGCCATCGTCATATCCACATGATATACTTGAATGCAGACAACATAAGTCTCTGAATTTGACTGGAATTATATTTAAAGTCTTATTAATAGCTATAAGAATTCAAGAATTATGTTAAAGCGATGCAAATCAACATAACTTATTAAGAGAGAGAAGTAACACAAGAGTTGCTTGCAGTACACGAGAAAAGTTATTCATATCCCATTGTTTTTTTTTCTGTTGATACAGAAATGACGTGTGTTTATTTGTCATTCCTTCAAAATACAGTATTTCCCTTTGAAGTTGTTCATTTGAATTAAAAGCAATTAAACATTCAAGTTACATTTCATAGAACAATGGAAATAGCAAAATACAGGTTAGTATCCCCATGCGGAAGAAACAGTCAATAACAGAGAAAAAGATACTAATATGAGATAGGGTAGAAATATGAGACACAAAGGATTGGTCGTATTTTTTTACTAACATTTATCGGATAACTTGACAAATATGGACCGCAGTGTTGTCGAGGTTTTTTATTTATTCTTTTTATTTGTTGTGATAGCCTGCGGAAATTTATTTATAGCACTGGTGGACGCTTGTTTTTATTGCACCATCCAAAACTTCTGTGGGGACGACTTAATTTGCCAAAAAATATCGGGGTTTTATTCGAGTTTGAGCACGTGAATATAATGAAGTTTCTCAACATCAAATTAAGTTTTGTAATATAATTACAGGATATATAAATATTTATCTGTTAATGTGATCAACTGTAAAATGAAGAGTTGGCTTAATAAGAGATACTTGTCTGGTAGTTATATAAGACTTGTCAACTTCGGCCTATAAACCCTCTGGTTGAATTCAAGCACTAGCTCTTATGAAACGGTTTTAAATACTTCTTTAGTTTTGCCACATCATCAAAAGATTTTCGTACATTCTTGATTTTGGATTATTATTTGAGACTTGATAATTAAGTCAAATTAAGCAAGATAATGATTACGTAGGTCCTAAAGAAATTATTAAGATGACTACCGTATTATTATCATGTTACTTCTTTAATAGGACTAATGCTCGTATTGTAAATTTATGATATAGTTTATTTTTGAAACTACAATCCTGTCTCATATTACTACCCTATTTTTTGAGATGTCAGCTGTCTCAATTATTTTATAAAAGAAAATATAGTTAAAAAAAATTGAAATGGTCCTGTCGATGCTTATCCGGCTTTCTATGATCAAAATGATGTCTCATATTCCTACCTTCTCCTCTCATCATGCTGGAGCCGTAAGAGATATTTAGGAAATCACTTTTGCCGAAATTCCAGTGCATTACGACCACTTATAGCAATCATTATCATATCAACAGCTAGTAACACGATTTTTCACTAGCAAAGATCATTTTCAACTCTGGGAGTGGTCAAAAGTGGCTAATTGTTTCTTTTACTTTTAGATGGGAAATCCGAATTTGAAGTCTATTAAAAAAAGAAAAGTTTGGCCCCTATGGTGTGTAAGAAGGTACTGTCTCAAAAAAAGACACACGTTACAAGCAAGAATGTTAATATTTGTAATGAAGGCAAACATCAGTAAAAGATCTGCTAAAAATTCTAGAAATTCTGTTGACAGTACGATTATCTTTCTGCTCATATAAAATCTCTTACTTATCAATAAAGGAAGTAAATAAGATTCGCCACAAAGAATACAATATATTCTTAAGACCCGAAATGAGAAAGAAAAAAATATTTGACAAAATAAAAAGAAAAGACAGTTTTCCTCAATCTACTGTATCAGGAGCAGCAAGGAAATCAGCAAGGAAAAACAACATACTCTTTAGTTGCGAGTTTACTCTCTAAGCAAAGACTTGTTTACTGTTTTGTCTATGCCTAAGTATATTAACGGCTGTAGTGATTGGATGAACCTCGTTTGAAGACTCCTCTTCAGAGACACTTCACATCACAAATGTTTATCTTGAAATGATTGCAATTAGAAGAAAGACTCAAAATCTGGAAACGCAGGGATTTTAACCAAATACAGCAGAGAAATAACATTAGTGTATATTTTGAGAAGATTCTCAATCATAATTCAGTTTTTAACTTCTCTTTTTGGGGACTTACGGATATTTCCGAAAAGAAACAAAATTGAAAATTTCAGATCTTGTAAATTTTTACAAACTTGTATTCTTTTCTTCCAGAATAATTACAAATTGTAATTTGATCGCTGTCCTTTTGAGGACGAAATGAGCATTAAACATAAATAAAAACAAAATGCATAATAAAAGTACTTTTACGTTCTTTACAGCTTCAGGGTCTTACAGTTGGATTAGTGATCAAGCAGCTCTATATAGATTAATGTTTTGTGTTTTAGAAAAATGGTTTTTGCGTGAATTTATTCATTCAAGAGCTAAACTTTTTATTAGGGATATTTTTGAAAAGAAAAGTATTGACCGAAACTAGACAGAAAAGCAAAGTTATTTGTTGGTTATCTAGAATAAATATTCGAATAAGAAACCACCTACATTTCATAATGCCTTCCCTTCGATGCACGAATAGTTTTGTTATGTGGGTTTGCTTTTCTATAAGTACTTGGTACATTTTAATGAAAAATGTACATAATTAATAAAATTAGCGAAGTACAATGTGCATTTGGACTTAGCATTAAACGTTTATTCTGGCTATTCGATTATCGAAAAAACATATATGATGGAGCCCTAATAATAGTTCAATTCAATAAGTAATAAATAAGAAATTCACCGAGGAGTTTCAGCAAGATTTCCAGTTTTGAGATGAATCTGATGATAAACCTGCAGATCTATTCAGAACTGAATATTTTAAAAAATTATCAATATAATATGTATAGGTGTTGGATCGTAATATATTTTTGGTTAAAAACGTATTATACCAATTTGGTTTTCTCTGTATTCCCTCTGTAAAGCACAAGTCCAATGAAGAACTTTTTACAAGGATTTAAAGAACTACAAGATCTGCTTCCAAATTGAAATTAAGAAAGTTTGCTTAGATTTACTACATACATACATTGAACTTTATTTAGCCTCAAAAGTAGATTAGTTCTAAGTCATTGAATAGGTAAGTGCATTTAATCAATAAATTATCCTGAACATATATTCATATTTCATTTAATAATACTGAATTGTTTGTCTCAGAACAAGTACTCTTGAAGTTGCTTCGACTTCAGAAGAGCACATCTTAATTGCAAGAGTGAGGGAGTTATTTGTAGGCTTAATTTTAGTTTCTTTCTATATTCGATGCAACAAAGATCACAATGAGGCTTTTTAAAATTTATATTACATAGAATATGTTTTCTGGTTTCTAATTTAAAACGTGGGATTATTGATTGTCATAAGATTTACCTGTTGGCATCATCAATCAATAATTCGAAAATACTGAAATTGAACTTTACCTCTGTAATCACGAAAGTAGATGATCCACACCATTCCATTCCATTGTTGACTAAATCTTCAAAATAATATTTTTAGAAAGATCTAGAATTGACATAATTTCTTTGAATTAATATCTGCTTTGCCGTGATCATTAATTTGTAGAAACATCATTTTGAAAATTTTCATCTAAAAAGATATTTATTATCGTAACTTATTAATCTGAACAATTTTTTTTTTTTTTTTTTTGCAGTATTTTAGTTAATTTTTTAGCTAAAGGTAGCATAGGGAATGCAGTTCGTAAACCCTTTACATCAATGTTGTAGGAGATTAAAAATATAATAAAGGCAGAACAATATCTAGGGACATTAGATCCAGACATACTTTTTGACTTAAGATTTAAGTAAGTGAAGAGGGATTTTCACTCATGAATTAATCATCGCTGAGACAAAAAAAAGCAATTTTAAATAACTTTGATAATGAATAAGTTTAAATTTAAAATTTAAAAAAATGATTTTACTGACTTATTGATTTTAATGTTTATACTACTTAAATCTTTCATACATTTTTCTTTAGTACTAGGCTATCTCGTTTGATCTATGGAATGTTTATCCAATTAAACAAAAAGGGAAAAAAATAGTTGCAATTCAATCGTGTTTCTTTTCCTTTGAAATAAGTTCCTCTTTTTTTATCCTTTGTTTCTTCAAATTTTGTTTTGTTTTCACTACATTTAGCATTACTTCTAAAATAAAAATTTAAGTTAAAATTCCAAAGGCTTCTAAATTGCATGAACTGCTTCAGTCCGTGGTTGTAGTTATCGTCATGAGTTCTAAATGCTTTACTCTGTATTTTTCTCTAACAACGAAGAACTCTTTAGAACGTTTCACCCATTAATATTACACTCATTAACAAATAAACGACGACCTAGAAGGAGTTGTCCGATTGTAATGAAATTTCGTATGCAAAGACATTGGGACCGCCCATGCAAATGATTAAACTTTGGTGTCCAATGAATGAATAGCGAGAGCTACAGCGCATCGGAACTGCGCACTCAGCAGGTGTATATAAGAAGCGATTCTCAATCTGATGGTCAAAATTTCTGTTGCATTGCGAGTTAGGATACCTTTCAACGACTGAAAAAACGCCTCGCCGCAGGATTCGATCTCATTACGTGCAGCTGTCAGAGTTTGAAAGAGGTCGTATCATTGGATTGCAGGTTGGGCAAATCGGAGAATCGCTCGTCATATGGGTAGAAGTGATGCGGCGGTTAGAAGATGCTGGCAGGAATGGGTGGACAATGGCAGATTTCAGCGTCATGAAGGTAGCGGTCGACCTAGGGCCACAGCAGAGCGGGAGGATAGAGTGATTGTCAGATCAGCTGTCACAGCGCCTGAATCATCGTTATCAATAATCAGACATGCGAACCGCACACGAGTGTCCACCATGACCATTAACAGACGGCTTAGAGAGCGATATCTACGCTCGTACCGACCGCTACGCCACCTGCCACTCACGTCTGCACACCGTCGAGCCAGATTACAGTGGTGCTTGGCTCGATCCGGTTGGAATGATGCTGACTGGGGACATAAGTGTTTAGCGACGAATCCCGCTTCCAACTGTGTCCTGACGATCGTCGCAGACGTGTCTGGAGACGCCCAGGGCAGCGTGCCGATCCTGCTTTCACTATTGCACGCCACACAGGCCCTCAACCAGGAGTTATGGTCTGGGGTGCCATTTCCCTTGATAGCCGGGCCCCTTTGTTCATCATTAGCGGCACACTTACAGCACAGCGGTACTCGACGACATTCTGAGACCTGTTTTGCTACCCTTCCTTTTGCAGTACCCTGGCCTTATTTTTCAGCAAGATAATGCCAGACCACATACGGCACGTGTTGTTATGACCTGTCTTGCAGCTTGTGAAACACTTCCTCGGCCAGCCAGATCCCCAGATCTCTCTCCAATCGAGCATGTCTGGGATATGATGGGAAGGCGACTGCATCCACCAGGGAATGTGGATGACCTAGCCCGACAATTGGAGCAAATTTGGCAAGAAATACCGCAGGAGACCATAGGGAGCTTTATCACTCTATGCCACGTTGTGTGGCAGCTTGCATTCAGGGTAGAGGTGGGTCAACACCTTATTGAGCTCGTTACTTTGTAACTCTGTAAATCTGAAATAAATCATTCAATTTGTCTGAAATTTTAATCATTTTCTATTCTGTACGTAATCTTCCTCTCCACCAATTTTTGTCTCCATCAGACAACTCCTTCTAGGTGTATCTTTTTTTTGTTAATGAGTGTATTTTTATTCAGTGTACTTCTACTCTTCACTTATCAGAAAAAATTATGAATATTCAAAGATATAATTGAGAGGGATTCTTGCGAAAAATTAAATGACCAAAAAAAAAAATCAATTCATATCAAATATACTAATTGCCAAAAAAAAAAACCGCACCCAGTATAAATGATCCGGGAACGACGAAACTCGTTATTCCGCACCATCACAGGTAGTTGTGACATTGATAGCAATTGGGCTGCGATTACCTGCTGAGAAATGCTGCTAGGGACGTTAGTATCGGTAGGACTGCGATCAGGTGAACGGCCGTCATATGATCGCCGTGTGCTTTATAATCAGTGTGGTTGTGGAGTGCAGGCCTCTGGCTTCTTAGCATGCCTCGACGACGCATTCGACGCAGTTTTGAACAACTGGTAAAATTTGGGAAATGTCGTACTTGGGAAAAGACGAAAACTGGTTCGAAAACCGGTTCAAACGAATTGGCCGCAACCTGGATCGTTCGGACTGCACTGTGCGACGGTAATGGGAGCAATGGAGACCTGAGCGAACACACGAGCAGGGAAGGAACTAAGAGCGAGAGCAGACAACCAGAAGAGAGGATCGTGTCACCGTCCGATAGGCGTGAACTGATCCAAGGGTGTTCCTGTCCACCATTCAGAGATATGCAACTCGGCATTAGAAACCCGTGTGTCTACCTGCACGATTGCCAGGCGACTTGCAGAATGAGACTTGCATTCTCGGCGTCCCTTAAGCTGTCTGCCATTGACACCCCCACCATCGGCGACTTCGTTTACGGTAGTGTAGAGAGCGGGTGGCATGGACAGCTGTGGACTGGCAACGAATCGTGTTTAATGACGAATCCAGGATCTGTCTGGACACTGATAACCCCCCACTCGAGTATGGAAAATCACCAGTCAGCACACAAATCTGAACTTCATTGTTGGACGACACATCGCCAGAACTAGATGTGGCGTCAAGATGTGGGGAGCTATTTCCTACGATTCCTTCGTCTCTGCTGGCAGGGATCTGGGGAACACTGGATGACGCAGAGATACATTCATGAGATTCTGCAGTCTCACGTGCTTTCCTTCATGTAGAGGCTACAATGCTTCATTTTCCAACAACATAAGGCCTGCCCACTTACAAATGTCCCTGGACTGCCACCGTGCTGCTGACATCCTTCCTTGGCCCCCCAGGTTTCCAGACTTGTCGCCCATTGAACATGGATGGGACAAGCTGGGACGGCAGCTTCGGCCATCAATGACTACGAGCGATCTGGAGCGACAGCTATGGGAGGATATTCCACAGGATGGCATTATCCATCTGTATCATTCCATACCAAGCAGTATCGCCGCATATATCCATTCTAAGGGCGATATGACGCAGTACTAAAGAGACTATTGATCTGTAGTGTTTTGCCGGAATAAACGGCCCATTTGCTCTGAAATTATAATCAATTATTTGCATCATCCTTTGCCTGTGCCAAGTGTCATTCCATTTTGACTGCTGCTTCCTTGTGTGCTAATTTGTTTGGCAATGAGTGTAGATAATCTCCAAATGTAATTCAGTGAAGTTCCCGACGTTCTCTACAGAATAAATAATATTTTTACTTTTCTTCAACTAATATTTGTAGTAAATGTTGTATTTACGGCACTTCAAAAGAGATAAATAGATAAATCTTAGGGTATAACTGAGATCGGAAACAACGAAATGCGTTAACTCGTACGTTAAAATAATAACTAATAATGTGTAAAACTTTGATTTTGAAATATATCGTGAAACGATAAACATATTAAGTTTCTAAATATAAAATTAGAGCAGGTGCGAATTGCAGTTGTCTATTCACAGCTATGTCTCTTGATTCTCTCCATACAAACCACCGATTTTCTCACGGCTCCATCACTCAACTCTTTCCAGGCATGTCTACGGTCCTATTGATTGATGGAAAAGTCTTCATTTATTTTGATTTTTCCAGCGCATCTTCATATGGAGTCTTGAAAACCTTAGAAAAATGTTTTGAAGCCAGAACCTTGATTTTTTTTTCTTTTCGTGGTTAAAATTTTCTTAATTCGATATTTCACAACAGTATGGCATTTACCTGTAATGATTTATTCACATTTGATCCAGAAAATGCAAGAAGACAGTACCTAAAGCAATCTAAAGCCTGTGCATTTTTACAAAACTTATGTATTGTAGATCATCGTTACTTAGCTGTGGCTAACGAACCTCTGAAGTCAGCGATTGGGCAGCAGATTTAATAAATATAAAAAACTACAGGCATCATTTTTATTGACGTCCACGGCGCTTTCTCAAGAGCTTTGCGGAGCGAATTAATAAAGTAGGTTATGTAAAAAATTATAAACATCATTTTTACTCTAATTTTGATATTCAAATCGTTGAAATGGTTTAAGATCTGAGGTTACCATCTATTATTATTATTATTATTATTATTATTATTATTATTATTATTATTATTATTATTATTATATACTAGTTATATATCAATGAATATGATTTATGGTAATCTTGTAGAAGTGGAGGATAACTGTTCCAAATAAGTATGTGCCTTCGTACAAGTTCTTCTAATGCTTTTTATTTCACTTTATTATTTTAAGATATATACTTTAACTTATGTTCGTGCTTCGTTTAGCTAAATTAAATACTGGTATATTTCATCAAATAACTGAATATATCGTGGGACCCAGAGTGGAGCCTCCATAGCTTAAAGAAACAATTTCCACAATTGTTCATATTGATCCGAGACCTCGCTGTTTATTGATGACTACTCCTGGCTGATGAGCGCCAAAGACCGTGAAACAGCTGTTCTAGGATGTCATTTAGTAAATCCTTGGTCTCACCCATTGATGTTTATAACCGAATATATTTGGTTCCTTTGTGATAAAATTATTTTTATACTAATTTACTTTAAATTCAGGAAACTATTACACACAAGTTGAGCAAATGTTACAGTTTAAAATTAAAATTACAAGGAATGCTACTAGTTTCGTATGCAGTTGCAGACATCGTAAGGCATGGCTTCCCATGTAAAAACCATGTAAAAACCATGCCTTATGATGTCTGCAACTGCAGACGAAACTAGTGGCATTCCGTGCAATTTTAATTTTAAACTGTAACATTTGCTCAACTTTTATGTAATATTTTCCTGATTTTAATTTAAATGAACACATGTTAAAACGCCATTCGTAAATTTACTTTGTTTGAATTCTCGGGAAAAAGAAAAAAGGTCCAAAAAACATATAAAATTTATTGCCGTTATATTAAAAAAACAAATCGGCCACAATAATTAAGTAAAATTAAAGTAAAAGAATTATTTTTACTAATTAAAATAATAAAGTAAAGCTTTTAGTAAAAAAAAATAATGTTAAAAACAATTTATATACATCGCAAAATAAAACCATAATAGTTGAGGCATGTTAGATTTGCATTTTCATTAGTACTGTTGTACATGTTAATGAAAATATAATTAATTAATAAAATTAGCTAAGTACAACGGTATTTAATGGTTACTCTAGCTAGACGATTATCGAAAAAAACATGTGTGACTTGGTCCTAATAATAATTCAATGATATAAGTAATAAATCGTTCACTGAGGAGTTATCAATTTAGCAAAAAAGTATGAAATAAATCATATATATTTCATAATTTACTGAAAAAAAAGCTCTATTGAATTTGCTTTAACTTAGCATTAACAAAAGTAAATATTAGGCAATAAATTAATAGATAAGCATTGAAAGACATTATTTTAGTGAAGGTATATTCTGAAAAGCAGTGAAACAGCCATTTTACTGTTCATCTACAAGTTTGTTGAATTTACGATCTTTGATAAAATAATTACGGATTCATTCAATACATCATGTTACCTAACGATTGTTAATGTCCGAAACCAATCAAAATTTCTAACTGAATGTTTTCGTTTACTTTACTTATTTTTTATTTTATTTTTTTGTTTATTTTTATTAGTATTTTCTCCATTAGTTTTTCTCAGATTCGCATTGGAATCGCATTATTATGTACCGTACAAAAATTTTGTTTATTGGTTTTTACTTACTTGTATAATGTAGTTTGGTGAAATGTAACTATTCGTTTATTTTTCCCACTTTCATCACTTAATTGAAATCCATTGTGGGGGTATATTAGCAATATTAAGATATTTTCGACATTTTCTATATCTTCATTTACATTCATTTGAATCTTCGTCGAACCACGGCGCTTCCCTTTAAACCAACTGTTCATCGCGCAATGCATTGTGAGTTTACTTAGAGTTGCCATCTAGCGAATGATTTTGCAGTTATAATAAGGCCTGACTAGATTGATGACGACCTACTCGGTTTAGCTATGAGTACACAATTAATGGCTATGGTACCTGGTCACTAATTCAGAATTCAGGGCCGGAGCAATACGTAAGCAAAGCAGGGAACGCCAACTTGTGGAGGGATGCCAGTCATCTATGTTTTTGTTTTCTTTTTTTGTTTGTTTCATTTCTTGTTTTCTTTTTTTTTTTCTGCTTTTGGCTGGATGGAGCTGTATGACCAAATGAAGAGAAGGGACATGCTGGTGATTTGCAAGTTGCAAGAGGGCGCTAAAGGCCTAACGCCGGCCCTTTCTGTATTATATTGATATATAAAGACGCTGCTGAGTTTTTTAACACTTGGTTATTTTCAATGGATTTCTCCTTTTTAATTAAACTGGAAGATTAGTTGCTCTTATGGACAAAAAGAAGAAAAGAAAAAAAAAATATAAATAAATCGTAAATTACAAATCTTAAAATTTTTAATCGTGGAAATGGTGATTGCTTTCAAATTTTATGATCTTTATCAAATGTAGTAAATAGTGGGCATTTCAAATTAAAAAGCTCTTTTTTTCCCGTCAGATTCATGTTACAGTCCTACGAAGTGTTCAAAAATTAATAGGAAGGAAGCGAAGTTTCTCTATAGTTCATTCTCATTGAAACATTCTCAGTTATACAGGCAATTTTGCTATGGTCACCTCGAAGAAATTTCTCGAAAAAGTTCTTCAAAAAAGTCCTTCAGGAATTGCAGCAAAAATACTACTATTTATCGTGTAATGGTCTTTGTAATCAACACCTCGCGATACTATTGGGCCGATAGATGTAAACTTTGGCAAAGGAAGGATAACAGAAAATTTTAGTGTAACAGCATAGTGGGCGTTTCAAATTAAAAAGTTTTTGATTTTTTGTTTGTTCTTCTGGAATAACCAGCAATTGAAAATATTGCAACTGTAATTTCATGTTGCTATTAATGGTCCCTCGCATCAGAGCTGTGGAGTCAGAAAAATTATTATCCTGTCTCTATCCCTGTCTTTAGTAATCATTACAGTTATAATCACTTTTTATATAAATAACGAAGATTTAAATGGAGATAATTTTCATCAAACGAAAGGAAAGACCGATAGTATCTTGATTCTTCTTTCTGAAACGACTAGAACACTAATAAAGGACAGGCCTTCACCCATCAACACATACTGATGCAAAGTTGAAAACCTTCCCGGATTGGTCAGTTAATCTGCTCTGTGATTGGCTGAACCGGGAGGCCAATCAACTGCGTGACTAGCTCTCTCTCTCCCAGTGACCGACCGAAGAGGAAGCTCCAAGCAGCCAGTGACCGACCTAAGAGGAAGCTCCGAGCAGATCTTGAGAATCCACCAAACATATACATAAACTGTAAATAAATTGTAAATAAAGTGTATGTATCTTAAGCAGTAACACTGACGCCAGTCTCTGTTATTTTAGACCACACATCAATATTAAGGATGAAGTGTGGACAGGATGATCACTCTTTTACGTATCCAGAGGATTTTGGAATGGGAGAGGTTAAGATGGTCTTTCAACCAAACCGAAATGTCATGTTCTTTTGCGGATGAAGGGGTGGGGTTACAAACAAACGATGAACTTTCCAACCAAAAAAGAAAAAGGTCAAAAATACTAGATTTATTCCATTTTCGGGTTACAACTGGTTATTTCACTGGATTGAAATCCACTGTAGTATTAAAGTAAATAATGGAATCACGATACTATCGATCTTTTCTTTCTTTTCAAAAAGTAAAAGAATTTTACGAGGATGAGAATTTGTCAAGAATGTGCCCAGGAAAAAAAAGAATTTGCGTCAGTAAAAATTGAAGGAGATAAACGAATTTTATTTCTTCTTTTAATTTCTTATACATAATTGTGTCTCCAGGGTCCATTTCATTTTCTACAAAAATATCTTTTTTTTTTTTTGCTAAGCCTTTTAGATCTGGGCATTTGTCACAACGATGAAGCATACATTCTCGCGACTCCAGTGAGCACACAAGATGTTGGAAGACCACTTTTGTATTCTGTCTTCATAGGCAGAGCAGCTGCCAATAGTTTTAGATTTTGGTGCGTTTCATATTCACACACAGTTTGCATTTCTCTTGCTGCGACAGTAATACACCAAGGTCTATGAACAGAATTTTGAAATACCAATCTTCAACTGAAAATTTGCCTTGAATGCTTCTATAGTATTTTTTTTTTTTTTTTTTTTAAAAAGGGTTTGCCATTTATGGTCATTACATAGCAATCGATTTTGTCTGGAACAAACATCACCAGTCATGAAGTCATCAACTTGAACTCCGAGCAGTCAGTCCAAGATGGCGTCGTTTTGTTCATCGTTTGTTTGTAACCCCACCTCTTCATCCGCAAAAGAACATGACATTTCGGTTTGATTGAAACTATATTAACCTCTCCCATTCCAAAAATCCTCTGGATACGTAAAAAAGTGATCATCCTGTCCACACTGCATCCTTAATATGTGTTGATGGGTGAAGGCCTGTCCTGTATTAATGTTCTAGCAACAAGCCGTTTGATCTTATAAGGCTGTGACTGATATGTAATTGCTTATTTTATAAAATTTCTACAGAAGGATTTGCGATATAATCCAAATTTTATAGAAGTCCGTAAATCTGATATTGTATTATTAATTACGTACGGTAATCGGTTTTTGTAACATTAAGAAATCTTGTGTTTAAGAAAACTAGAAGAATAATGTTATTAGCTTTTTGATTAAGGAATTGATGCAAACTGATTTACTTTTATCCCAGCCTAAGAAAAAAAAATTGAATCATTCGAAGATCTAATATTAAAGATTTTTTTTATTTCTTTTAGTTGAATTTTATATTAACAATCATCAAATCAAAATTAGTGTAAGATCACTGAAATAAGCAAAACTTATTTATTCTGAATAATGACTCTAAATTCGATGTTTTGTTTTCATGGCCCTAATTTTTCAATTAATTATTATATATGGCATAAACCCTAGATCAATTTCATAGTTATAAATCGTCGCCAAATTTATATTTCTTTTAGTTTATTAATGCAAAAGTATTATATAACGACATGAAAATGTTTATTTTTTATACAATAAAATTTTCAAAAGCTATTTTTAATTTGTTGTTTGACAATGTTAGAATCAATATTAGCATAAGAAGCAGCGCCGTCTCTCAATCTTTAGACATAGTTTTGGCACTTGGGCCTCATAGCAGCGACCAGTTGAAGCAGCGCCTCAACACGTTTGATCCAGTAACGAACACAGTGAGCAGAGTACTGCCATCTAATGAGAGATTGGAGAACTTCAGATGATGCAACATGGCAGCTTCTGGAGGAAGCAAAATTATTAGAGGAATTCAAGAATGTTCGAAATACTGTACAAAACCTCCCCTCAGCCCCATTCGCAGTGTAAGGCCTACTTCACACTCAAAGGAAGCCTTTCAGCGTGCTTCGAAGAATGTTAAGTCAGTTGTCTGTGCAATTGGCAATACTGTTCGAGAGTCGACCGGCAGTAAAAGGACGTTAATAGCCGGTGCCGTCGGAATAAGTTGGGGGATTTCTTATGCATTATGTCTCCGGGAGTCGAGTGCAAGTAAGCTCGTAAATAAAAAAATCCATATTGTTCTAAGAAAGCTTACTCCATATACTTATTAGTTGGTTATTCCGATTATTTGAATCCAGTGACGTAGTTTATTTCATACATCAAATGTTAAGCCTTAGCATTCGAAATCGGAATTTTATATTGGCATTGGATTGAAAAAAAAAGATAAAGCATTCTTTATTTTATTGTTATTATAAATTAATAAGAAATTGTCTTTTTTAGTTATATTTTGAGCTGCTGCTGCTTTTTTTTTTTTTTTTTTCTCCAGCTGATTTCAATGTGATTCTTTCTATCCTCAGTAACATTTCGAACTTGATTACTTCTTAGGAGGTAGTCTTACAATTAATAAATAAAAGTAATCGTCCTTGAAATGGTTGTTATAAATTGGAGGTAGATCCCTGCGTTAAACTTCTTTTTTTTATAGAATGTATGATGAGCATAAATGAAATAAAAACATTGGATTAATACAAATATTTGATTTCGAAGAATGAGATTTATTGTGTGAAGTAATGTTTCCAATAGAAAGGGTGCCATCATTAATGCAGGTGATATTTCATGAGGAATAATGAGTAGATTTTGACTGGATTGCATGAAAGCTGCTCAACACCTACCTTTAGGAATACAACATGGAAACTTGTTTGATTACATATGAAGTAACCAATAATAGATTATTACGAAATCCCATAAAGTTTTTCTCTCTGTCTCCTTTCACTTAAAATCAGCCTGTTAATGTGCAGTTATCATTCGGAGAGTAATTGACTTTTCAATAAAATTCTCGTTTTCTGTTGAAAACATTATTTAGCAGAAGTTAATCGCCCCTAACCAATTGTGTATTAACATAGCAAATTTACTTCGCTTACGGTTTATACAATATTCTTAAAATATTATAAGAGCAAGTTGTGACAAGAGGTATTTTTTGTTTAGAATATCATTCCAGCTGACAATTTTAAGTGGATTTAAAGGGTAGGATTGATAACTTGAGGTCTGCAAGACGCAGGACTGGGTTTAACAATGTCTCAATAATAAACATTCAAATTGATGCATGGTTGTGGTATTTTGCCCTAAAGAAGTTTGTATCCTAGAAAAGATCAACGACTTCTAGGATCTTTCAGATTTTTCTGGTTAAATTCTAGACAGAATCTTCCAGAATAACTTTTAAATTAAAATGGCATATTCTAGATATCTGGAAATAGAAATGTCCAGAATATCTGTAATCTGACTATTTAGAATGCTTTTAGATAAACTTTATATGTAATTATGACTTTTCAGAACTGATAACATAATTTCAAACATAGCCAACATTACACCTGTATGATAAACATAATGGAAGTAAATGGGATATATGTATTGATGAATACAGACAAAATCACCATGCCTACTAATTTAATGTAAATATCTCAAAAAAGTATTTCGATTCTGATTTTATTACTCTGTTGGTAATGTTCAGACTTGTGAATTTTCTGTATGAAATTTGTATTATTATTTTAACTTTTGCGATAATTTGAATAATACCTTTTTATTGTTATTATTATTATTATTGCAAACATCTTTTTGCTATCTCTTGGAATTCACTTTAACAATTAGTTTACTTTATTATCGGAATTATAAATTTTTCTTACAGTTACCGATGATAGAATATTTCGAGCAGCCAAGTATGGAGATCTTTATGAAATTAACAGGTAATAGCATTTCAAAAAAAAAAGTATTTTTCAAGTTAGTAGTATTAAAATCATAATTTATTGTAATACATCTTGATAACATAAACATTGATTGAGATTTATTTTTAAATTAGACCAATTTGCCATAACTAATAAAATTTGTAGCATTTCTTGTCTTCTCCATCCTATGTTCATGGAAGAGTTCAAGATTTTTAGTAAATACAGTAGAACCTCGATTGTCCAAAACTCTTAACCGGAACCTCGTTTAACCGACATCGGTTTTCTTAAGTTTTTTTTTTGTAAATACACAATTTCTCCCCCCCCCCCCCCAAATCCCCCGCCTGTCAGGAAATTCCATTCCATTGTCCCCATTCTATTGTCTCCAAGACCATCTGCCTTTCTATTGGCTACTTTCTGTCTGACTCAGAAGCATTGACTTTACCAAAATGTAGAACATTCATTAATGCAATGGAGCCCACTAAACGATAACACATTTTGTTAACAGTGGAACAGAAGTTCCAAATTGTGAGCAGAATTGAAGCAGGTGAAACTTCTAAAATAAGCAACTCCGATGCTTTTGAATGTTTTGCTAAAGGACTGATGTGGTTGGAGCTACAGAACTTATGCTACTGAAACAACTTCGGGACAGAGCGGCATAAACAACGTCAGTCATGCTTATGGCAGAGCAAACTTCCCTTTAAGCCAATGTAAAGTGTGTATTATGTCATATAAACATTTACATTGCATTTTGTGACATCTATTGAACAAATTTATTGTTTATAAATATAGTAATATAATTAAAAACATCACATTTAGTTATTTTGTACATGTGTACATGTTTAAAATCCATGTTAAGATTTTTGTGGTCTCCTGACGGTCATTTTTAAGTGCCCTCTTTTATCCGGAATTTTTGATTTACAGACGGGGTCCGGTCCCGACCACTTTGGTTAATCGAGGTTCTACTGTAATTACATAATGTCTGTGCCTATTAGTATTAAATTGTATGTAGCCTATAATTAGATTGCGCATTCATTCTTGGAATGTTGATTTTGAATGTTAAGTCTCCCTTATTGCTGTGGGAAAACTAATCCATTTTCCTCCACTACTCACACTTTACCTGTACGGTGTGAATTACTTCCAATAAATTTTCTTTATTGTAAGTGCTAGTAAAATATTTTATTTAAAAGTAATATAAATAAAACACTTTAAGGAAAGTAAAAGAATATGAATCCTTTACTACTACAGTAGAACCTCATTATAACGGATGTCGCTTATAACTGACAGTTTCAAGAAAAAATTATCAGCCTACAATTAAGGTGAGTGAAGTGAAAGACCATTTAAATTTTGTTATTCAATATGTTGAACAATCGGCAAATGAAAATGTGTTTGCATATTATGAACACTTACGTCAGTTATTAACTGAAGAAATAAGCAGGAAACAAACCCAGCAGAAAATAATATTATTTTTTCAAGCCAATGAATGTAAGAATCAACATGAACCATGACCTTTTTGTTCTAAAGATTAATGCAGTGTATACGTACACATCTTTTTCAATTCAACCTACTATGTTGAAGGCTGTTTTTATTTGATATATAATACTTTTTACAGCTAACTATTGTATTTTCATTCATTTACACCCTGCTGCATTAAGCGGCTATAAGAATTATTTGTTATAAACCGGAGTTTCATTAAAACGGACAACCTTCAGCCTCTGTTAGTCCGTTATAATGAGGTTCTACTGTACTTCTATACTTAAAAATTACAGTATTTCAGTCGGATGTCTTGCAGACCTTCCTCAGGCATCATCTACTACAAAGCTGTTAATTATTAAGTATGGAAGAAGAAGTAAAGTATTTACAATGTTCAAAATGTGTGAGTGATTTAGTTAAAAGAATATGAAATTAAGTATTCTTTATTGCTGTTTTATTAGAAACATTAACAGTTTGTTTATTTTATTTTTATATAGGTTAATAAAGCAGGGCATTAACATAAATCAGCGTCACAGGCTAGGATGGACTCCCCTCCATGTAGCTGCCATTAATGGACAACATGAGTAAGAAGACAGTTACATGTATTATTTGCTTAAATTTCAAAATAGTTATTAACAATTGTTTAATTAATAAAAGTTGTAGTGTTTAAGAAGTCACAAATTAAATTTCTTAAAATAAATTTAAACTCTTAGGATATAGTACATTGATATTTTTGAAACTAAGAATCAGCATTGTAGAATCATTTTCTTAGCCTTATAAAGTAGTGATTTTGTTAGAATATCACAGAATGGATGATGAATTAGGTCTTGGAATATTAGATAATTATAATCTTCTTTCTATAGTAGATGTAGAAATCTTTCATGTCAAAATAAATTAATAATAGGGCCATTCCACATCAAATCACCCAGTTGAAGAAGAAAAAAGCTCACCATCTCATCACAGATTCTTAATTTTTTTTTTACTGCAAGAGAGGTTGGAAAAAATAACACACTGTAAAATATGCCCGCCGTCGGACAGTTAGTTTCGGGGAAATTAATTTTTGAAATTAGCAGCTTTTTAGCATGCCGCAGCTTATTATTTGGGGTGTTTTCTTAATAGTCTCCTATAACACTCAATCAAACTTCCAAAAAGTTGGTATTTAATTGTAGCTTCTCGTGGTGAATCCAAAAATTCCAACAAAAATGCTGTATTTGCAGTAGTTTTTGGTACACAGTTAAGCTGTAAGCCTCCAAGAAAGAATTAAAACAGGCATGTGGGATTAACTTTTAAGATTTGAATTTTTTTTCACAAGATCAGTAAAGGGTTGCCCTACTTATTTTTTTTGTGTAAGTAGGGCAACCCTTTAACTCCATAACAGAGAAAAAAAAATCCTTAAGTTGAACATTTAAGCACAGTGCATTAGTTTTGTTAATTTGATTACAATTAAAATTTGAACAAGTTCAAAATAACTCTGTCGACCTAGTTCATCGAAAGAAAATAACCGACTTGCAATCCATCTTGTGTATTATACATACATGTTCTTACTGCACACTTTTCGTTTTGACTTTGCTGTTTAGAGTCAGTAATGATTTTTAAAGTATCAGGGTGCCTATGCACTGACCAACTTTCTTGTAGTTAGAGTTGAAACCCACAAAAAAGTCATAAAATCTTCCCCTTTTATGACGTGTGCCGCTGGCATGTTAATAATCGTTAAATTAGTGTGCGGTGAAACAGATTTTTTGTCAAGGCTGGAGATTAGGGAATTGTTCAATTTTTTCCAGGCAACTCCCCCCCCCCCCACCGACATTGGTGAGGGTAAACCTAAGTGAAGACTTTGTAGTTTTTTTTTTTTCAAAGCATTTTAATTTATTAGTTTTAATAATAACATCCAAACTTACATAAAACAAAAACGTTCTTTAGATTTGTAAGACCATCAATTGACATTTGTTTTTATTGAAAGTTAAGATAAAATCAAGTAACTAATTACAATTCTAATGTTTGGAATAATTTTCTTTATTTATTTATTTTTTTTAAACGAAAACTGAAAACTTTCTTTTTTAAAGAAAACTGACAATAAATAGCCAATTCTTCATTGCCATAGGAACAAACCTGTGATGGCTGCAAGTCCCTTGGATAGATTTTGCATTATTATCTAAACAGTTTTGTAGCTCACTTGCATGCCGTTACATTTCAATTTGGAAAACAAAACAAAAAAAAACTTGATAAACACATTTTTCTCGACCCAGTTGTACAACTGAAAAGCTGTAAAAATATGATACTTTCTGTTACTTGTAAACTTGCAAGGGCAGCTAGATGTTTTATAGTGCTCCAACTCCATCACATGGGCTGTTGACATTCGGCCTTTAGATTAAGCAGTCTTCATGGAAATACAGGTTAAGAAAGTTTTTATAGTTCTTATATTGGACACTCGCCTATTCACTGAAGTAGTGTACATATTTTAAAGGAATAATTTTCTGCAAAGTCAAGCAACACAACAGTATGTGTTTGAGGTTGGATGGTTTCCTTTAAATTCCTTAAAGTATGTCGATTGGGCTTTGGAAGTGTAGTGATGAGTTGTTGCATTATCAGCAGCCTTGCATATCATTTTGCAGAAGTCCTCCACAGATTTGTCATAGAAAGCAGTTTATCTTGGCCATTGTGGAGCCATTGCTTATACACAATTGTGTCTTCAGGGTCCATTTCATTTTCTATAAAAATATCGTCTACGTTTTTTCAAAGTCTTTCAGATCTGGGCATTTGTCACAATGATGAAATATACATTCTCGCGACTCCAATCAGTACACAAGATATTGAAAGACTACTTTTGTATTCTGTCTTCATAGGCTGAGCAGCTGCCAATAGTTTTAGATTTTGGTGTGTTTCGCATACACACAAAGTGTGCATTCCACTTGCTGCGACGGTAGCACATCAAGGTGGTCTTAATGAACAGAATTTTGAAATACCAATCTTTAACTGGAACTTTGCCTTGAATGCCAAATAAAGTTTTTTAGGCTTACCAGTAGAAGCCGTTTCTGTTTGTGGATTCATTTACCTTCAATTTTTACTAATACGAATTCTTTTTTTCCTGGGCCCATTCTTGACAATTCGTCGTAATCGTAAAATTCTTTTACCTTTGAACTACTTCATTGGGAAGTATTTTTCCACACTTTTTTTATGGGTTCAGCCAATATTCCCTGATCTTTCTTAAGCGGTCTTGTGTTTTTTACCATGTATTCTGAAACACTGAACTCTGTTATGGTCTTCGGAATCGGCCTACTAGCAGGTGCAAGGGTTAAAATTTTCATTTTTTCCTGACGAGATACATTCTCACATGTACATTTTAGCTCATCAGTAAGTTGGTGTAGATCAACTCAATCAGTGTATTTTTGCTCTTTGCCAAGTGATGGTGACAATGATGTGTTAGACACATCTAGTATCTTAGCAAATTTCTCTTGTAGTACAACACTAGCTTGTGCTGCCTTTCTTTTACCATAGTCTGTACGCTGCTTCCTGTTCATTGCTTGTAATTTTACAGGTGTACATCCTAGTTTCATAAAATTCTATTTCAGCAAATAATGTACCAAATTGTACTTCAGTGGTAGAAGTCTCGGAATCGTTCAGTGGTTCTTCATGGCAACTTCTTAGATGACATGCAGGGCACAATTTATGGCCTGGCTTAATAGCAAAATGATTACAACTATCACTATGTTGTTTTGGAATATCTAGAAATACTGGTCTCAAACTCTTTTTACGAATTGTTTTGTGATCTTGAAAAAAGTTACAACATGCTCTTGGAAGTTGTTCATATTTTGAGAGCAGCACTGCCTTATAGTGATGACATACGATTGCACTGGACAATTCACTTAAAAGGCCAGTTCTCAAGCATAATAGTTTTTTGTCAACAGCTGTGAAATTTTCTCAATTAAATAAGTCAGTACTTCTTACGTATGTCTGAAGATGACACTGTTTAGAAAGTTTCCAAAGGAATATTTATTTGGAACAGCATCTGCCATCCTTCTCAGCATTTGAATAGATACAAATTTCAGTTTCGATTTGAAAAGGGGCATCCCCTGGAGGCAATCTCCTGTCCTTATAAGTTTCACTTTCAGTTTGAGATGGGGTTTCCCCTGAACCAACTCCTTCATTAGTTTAACTTTCTGCTTAAGAAGGACTATCCTTGAAGCAATATTTTTGACAGTGGGGAGTAAATACTTCCTTAGAAACCGAAGCATTTCTGTAGGAAACCCTCGTGAAATATAGAAAGAAATCTAATTAAATGCTGAATTAATTAATTTAAAAGTACTTGAAGTGGAATTATTTTGGAGTTGCTTGGGCAATTCAGCCATTAACAATTTGTCATGTGATCGCTCTACTTCAGGAATTTTTTTCTGTTATGGAGTCGAAAGCAAGAATGAAATTTTTTGTGGGATTAATTACTGATCTTGTGAAAAAAATTCAAATGCCTAAAGTTAATCCCAGAAGCCCGTTTTAATATTTCTTGGAAGCTTACAGCCTAACTGTGCACAAACACTACTGCAAATACAGCATTTTCATTGATGTTTTTGGATTCAGAATGAAAAGTTACCTTCTAGGTATCAATTTTTTGTGAAATTTGGTTGAGTATTTTAGTAGCTATTAAGGAAAAAAACAAAACAAATAATAAGCTGCATGACGCTAAAAAATTGCAAATTTCAAAAATTCATTTTCCCGAAACTAACAGTCTGACTGTGGGCAAATTTCACAGGAGTTATTTTTTTCAGCCCCATTGAAAGTGAAAAAAACTTGTAAGAATCTGTAATGGAGTGGTGAACTCCATTGGGTTCTCTAAAGTGAAATGACATCATAATGTTTTTAATATAAACAAAGCTAATGATAATTTAGTAATTTTAAATGTTTTTTAAATAATAGTTTCTTAAAATAATTTTAAACCTGTGTAGGCTAATTCCAGAACTTTTTTAAACAAGATTCACACACGTTAAAATATAATCAATCAAAGCTAATGATGGTTTGTTTGCTTTCTTCAACAGAGTTGTCAGTGCCCTGCTAAAAGCTGGAGCAGATCCTAATGTCGGAGATGAATTTACCAACATTTTTCAAACTGCTTTAGAAAGAGGAATGTTTTCACTTGAAGGTAAATTATAATGTTTTCTTTGTTCTTATAATTTTTATCATCAAAAGAAAAGAAAAGAAAAATCAAATGAAGTCTTTTTAAGTGATTTAGAATAAGATTTAAATGTTAAATAAGATGTTATTAAATGTTATATTGAAGTGTTATAATTAAAAAAGAATAAATATAATTAATGGATTTATTCTTTCATTAAACATAAATTCTTATAAAATAAAAACTCTCCACAAGAAAATATTTCAATAGATTTACCAGCTATCTTTTTCTAGCACCAAGTAAAATAAAATAAAATAAAACTAACAGGGAAATGAGACTAAACGTCCTCTTCCTTACCAACTCCAAACAGAAAATTTTCTATTTGTAGTTGGTAGGGAAGAGGACGTTGAGTGTATTTTCCCGGTTAGTTTTATTTTATTTTATTTTACTTGGTGCTTGAAAACGATAGCTGGTAAAGCTATTGAAATATTGTCTTGTGGAAAATTTTTATTTTAGAAGAATTTGTGTTTAATAAAAGATTGATTTATTCAAGAGGAGTTTGTTATAATGGATTTATTGTTTCAAAATAGAGGCAGCTGCTTATGACTTGGATGTATTTATTCATTTAAGGGTTACTATAAAAATAAAAGGACTAGTATTTAGTTATTCTCTCGTTTCATGAAACAATCAATGGTAATTCAAAGATTATTAGTTTTTGTATTTTGTGCAAAAAGTAACGTAGAGAGGATAGGAAGTTACATATCCTCAACTATTGTGCTCTTCCTGTACCATCTCTTCTGTTAATGTGTGACGGGTTTTCATTAACATAATTAGGTTTCAGCATTTATTGAAAATTTCACTCATACATAAGCATTTCTTAGTACTTGATACATGCAGTACAGCAAAAATTAATATTTTTTTCCATGCCTTAGTGATTATTTTTGAATAAACAAATTAGTGGAAACAGAAAATAAAATTTGAGCAACTCATTAAGTTCAAGCATTCTGTAGAAATTTGTTGTTTAATGAATTTGTCTTTAACAGTGAAATCCTGCATACCACTTCTGCATTCACTCATGATTGAAACTTCTTTTTACTCCTTTAAAAGGATTTAACACAACAGGTGTTTTTGGTATGATGCAATTCATCTTGAAAACATTAGAACAGGATGCATGGGAAATGGAAGATGGGCACAATGGTAAGCTGTCAATTTAAACCCACCTGTCAATTTACTTTGATTCTAAACAAACACAAATTACAAATAAATTTTAACATGCCTGTTATAAAATTAATCAATAAACCAAAAAGGCACCAAAGTAAACAAAAGATTTCGCCTCTGAGCTATCTAACAGTGGGAGTGTGGGACGGCCATTTTGTCCTCTTTATGGATTCATCTGCCACACAAACCCTGTGTCGAAAGCTCATCGTGAAACCAAGTAAGGAAATCCACCAACGCACCTGCCTGTGGGTTCCCAATAAAATAAAAGCAAAACAAAAGAAAAAGCTCCAATTCCTGGCCTGCAAATCCGTTGGGCACGAAGGAAATAAAAGTAAGTAAGGCTACTGGCAAGCCACATAACAGGCACATTAAAATTCCTTTGTAATTTATGTAGCTTGCCAGTAGCCTTACTTTCTTCAATTTCCTTTGTGCCTGATGGATTCGCAGGCAAGGAATTGGAGCTTTTCCTTTTGTATTAATTTTTTGTTTTGCTTTTGTTTATTGGGAACCCACAGGCTGGTGTGTCGGTGGATTTCCTTACTTGGTTTCACGATATCAGCTTTCGACAGAGGGTTTGTGTGGCTGATCGAGTCCATAAAAGAGGACGAAACGATCATCCCACACTCCCACTGTGGATAGCTCAGAGGCGAAATCTTTTGTTTACTTTGGTGCCCTTTTGGTTTATTGATTATTCTAAACAAACACATTTTCTTATTTCACTTAAATACAAGACATAAGCATCTACTTCACAGTGAACATTTTTAACAAGATTACTATTTTTCATCGTATAATGGTAAAAAAAACAGAAGAATGATTTTCTCTATTATTCTGAAGACTCATTTTAAATATATACAAGTTGTCCCAAAATTAACGTACAATTCAGATAGTAATTTTGAATTCTATTTCAGAAAGTTATCTTGAGTTGAAGTGGTCTTTTCGAGCATTGCTTCATCACTGTCTATAAATACCTTTTTTTTGCGATAGATCTAACTTGTTCCAAATTCTATTTTATTAAGACATTTTCTTCTAAGATATAGTGTTGGGGTCTTTTTAATGTTGCAAGCAAAATCAGTTTTATCCATTGCTGCCTGAAAACAATAAACGTACATGGCCGGAAATGCTCATTGGCAAAATGGCAGCAAAATAGGCTGTGATTTGCATTTACTTGAATACTTTACTTTCCACAATAAAAATAAAAGCAAAAATGAACATTTTAGAAAAAAAATGTGGCAGAAGAATGCAATCCAGTTCATAAATTTTTTACAACACTCCATATTTTGTACATTGTTCACTTTACTATTGATATATTTTTGCTTTGTGTCTGCCATGTCACTTACTACAACTTAGTACAGAAGCAGTGAGTCATTTTGTTTAGCTTGCTAGGATGAGCTGCAAGTGATGGTTCATTTTCTGCTTTGAATGGATATTCTGTGTTTGCAGGATTTGCTGGTTTTGCTTGTGACATTGAAAACCCAGCTATATATTGAATCTGTTTGGTATGATTTTGCTTCTACTAAAAGATCAAGTATAGACTAAGATGTTAAAGCTTCTGTAATCTTTTGGAAAATAGTGAATAGAGAAAGTAACATTAATTTAAAAGTGTAAATTCTTTATCAAGGAAAAAGGTCTTAATTTTTAAATTTTTAAAAGGAGAAAAAAAAAAACTTTAAAGAATCACAACTTCTTACATGAATACAAACTTGGAAAAATCAAACATTATGACAAAAATCTAGTTAAAAAAAAAATTTCAGTAACCTGCAGTTATCAGGTTAGAAAGACTGCCAAATCTAGAATGAAATTTCTATATTTGATTTTAATTTGTTTTTAAATTTTTGTGCTCTAAATATTAAAAAAAAAATGAATTTACAAGCACAATTTGGTTTTATGTTTTTAAGCCTTTTTTAAATATTTAAATAATGAGTAACTTCTTCTTTAATTAACGTTTTTAAAGAATTGTTTTATTAAAGTAATCAGTGAGTCTGGGAACAGCTTTATTTTTTAATTTTCATTTCAAGTGATCTTAGTCTCATTTTTGTCCAGTTTCCCATCTCATTTATCACGTACTTACGATAAATTATATATTTTTAGCTTACACACACAAATAGCTTGTTAAAAAATTTAGGGAAACTATCAAGTTCACTTATCTGATATGATTTTTACTTAATTTAAAAAAAAAAAGTTAGACGCATCACAAATTATATTCATTTATCAATTTTTGTTATCATTTCATTGCATTTTGTTAACGGTCTCGAGATTGTATTCGTTGGATTTTATCAACTATTAACTTTGCTTACTGCAATAAACTGCTTTTTGAACTTTTCAATGATATTTAACAAATCAAGGGATAAGTCTTGTTTTTTGTCAATGAATGTTTTTTATCATCCATCTTACAATTTTTATCTCGGCAGTCATCACAGTTAACTTCATGATTTGGATAGATATCAAAAATGTTAATATTAGTTTTCAGCTTAACAGAAGCTGCAGCTGATATTTTGAAACAATAAGCCAAAGAAAGAATTTGTGTAATATACAAAATATTCAGAAGATTTTTTTTACAGGTATAATTGATGTATGTTTGATATTTGTATCATATAAAGATTCTTAAGCTTGACATTGTTCTAAAAATTATAATCGTATTGTTCTGAGCACTTCATTCTTGATAACATGAGGAAGCTGATGATACATATCTTAAAAAGTAATTGAAAAATAGCCAAGAGACGACTGACAAAAAGATGTTTTCAAATTGCTCATATTCCATATATCTCCCACTGAAATGAATAAATATAATTTTAGGTAATTTTTAACTCTTTGTTTTGTGTTTCAGTCCTGATGGTTAGAGAAGAGGAATTCTGTGATAGGCTAAATACACGAGCATCTTTCCGTGGCTGTACTGCGTTGCATTATGCAACTTTATCAGATGATTATAAGACAGTGAAAATACTGCTGGAAGCTGGTAATTATAAGTTTGTTATTCCTGAAAAATACATGAAAATTAAAAAAAAAATATATTACCTTTTTTATTTTGTTTTTCTTCTCTTTATTGAAATTTTTCATATTGACTTGGCACAATAGCAATATTGAGCAACTTTTTCTGATTGTTAAAAATCTATAAACCGCAAGGCATGAAGAAAGGGTATCTATGAAATGCAAAGTCATTTGCTTTCACACCTAGGGGATCATGGACAGGAATTTGGGACAGCTGATGAGTACTAAGAAGGATGAAAGAGCTGTCCTAGATGACAGCCTAGGCATGAAAGCAAATGACTGCATTTAATAGATCTTTTTTCTTTATGTTACATTATATACATATTAAACTTTCCTTTCACGACTATTTAATCCTTGTGCTTTGTCCTTATATTAAATGCTTTTTGTGCCTAAAGGCCCTCCCAGCCTATATTTGATTCTGACCTTCAACTACTTCAGTGATTCTTGCACAACAGAATAAACAAGTGTCCTTGGATGATGGAGGATAGAACTGGCCACAGAAAGAAGTAAGACAAAGGAAGTCATTCTTAATGTTAAATCTTAATGTTTAACGAAGTTCGATGAAGTAACTGAACATGTAGCAACAGTTACAGGAGTAGGCTTAACTTCATTCAGAGGTGTTTACTGTGAGGCTAAATCCACAGCAGAGATGGGTCATCCTGTCTCTGGAGAGAAAGTAGAATTTTTCAAAGAATTATTCTAAGTAGAATTGGCATTAAAAACTGATTGTTTCTATTAAATAAATACATATAAAAATAGCAAGTTGAGGTTTTTCTTCCGAACACTGCCTTCATTTTCAAATTTTAGAAGAAATTATATTTTTTGTAATGAGTATAATTTTAATAGGAATTACACATTAAGAAAAATGGACACTTCGATTTCTCTAAAGTTCAGACATCTTTATCTGAATCTCCAAACTAATTCCATGGAGGCATTCCAGCTTTTTACAGACTGAAATAAGTATTTAATACAAAATAACACATCTAGTGCTCAGTCTGTGTTATAATGGAAGGACTATAGCACTTAACATGCCGAGGTTTTGTTGTTGTACTGGTTAAAGTGATTTTGTTTTTGTGGGTTTGTTATTTGCTCAGCTTATCATTGTGGGTAAATCTGGCTGATAGTCCCAGCAAGGATGAAAGTGCTGTGCCAGATTCTCTTCAATGATAGCTCAAGGCATGAAAGCAAAGGACTGGGCAGTTTATCACTCCCTTTTTTTTTCATATTATATGCATGTTAAATTTTCATACCTGCCTAAATAAATCTCAAATTGGGATTAACTGACGTAGATCTACAACTCATTTAATTTCATTTTTAGCTCATTTTGAAATAGTCATTCTTTTTAAGCTTTTCTTTTTATATATTTTATCTTAAATAAACTAGTTTTAATAAAATGTAATTAAAATATTCTGCAAGCAAAAAGGAAGACAAACATATTGTACACTCTTAAGCAAAATTAAGATACCTTCATTATTAATTCAATGTAAAACTCCTTTCTCTTCATCATAAATATCTTCTTTATTTTACAGATGATATTTATGATGAAGAGAAAGGAGTTTTGTATTGAATTAATATGAAGAAATAAGAAGACATGTATATATGCCTTCATTATCTTATTGTACTTTTTTTTTTCTTTTGTTTTACATTACACTCTGTAAAGAAAGTATAAACTCACCCAAGTATTTCAAATAACTATTTATTACGAGATTTGTTTACTTCCCTTTTTTTTCGTAGTCTATTTAACAGCAGTGAATTCATGTACCATTTAAGCATCTCAAACATTTTGAGTAGTTTTTAAATTAAAAAATAAAAATCACTTTTCAACTGTAAAGAAAATATAAACTCAAAACATAATATTTCGAAAATTATTGAAATTAATAACGTGTTAGTCCTCTTTTCTTCTCTGTAATTTCTATCATTGTCAGGTATTGTCCCAATTAATTTTTTCAAATCGGACAACTTTATCTGGTCCCAAGCATTCCAAATTGCAACCTTCAGATTTTTCAAGTGATGATACTGTTTGTTTCGGCCATAACCAATGTTTGCCATCCAACCCCACACGTTTTCAAACGGGTTTAGATCAGGTGAATGGGAGGGCCAAGGAATGACATCAATTTTCTCTTTTTTAAACCACGCATTGGTGGATTTTGATGCATGTATAGAAGCGTTGTCTTGTTGATATTGCCATTTTGGTCCTCCTAGAAGGGGTCCAAATGGTATTGAATGGTCGTACATAAGGTTCTGATTTTTTTTTTTTTTTGAGTCCATCTTGCCTTCCACAAACACTATATCTGCCTTACCTCCTGCCATAAATGCTGCCACACCATCACTCCACCTTACCTTGTTGTCTGCTTAATCTTATCTTCGACGGAGTGTGTACATCACGCCAGTATGCGGAATATCCGTCAGGGCCGTCAAGACAAACGTTTTTAATCAGAAAAAACTATTTCGTTCCACTTTGACACCATTTCACTGTTTTCTTAGCCCAATCAAGTCGGCTGGAACGATGAGTGGCAGTGAGCTTGGGTTTAGCTTTCACAGATTTCATGTGATTATTTGTCATTAAGCTTTTCCATACACTTTGGTATGGAACACATGAGCAATTTCACGGGTGAATATCTCTTCAGAAGCAGCAAGATCTTGAATTCTCCAGTGGTCCTGAGGTGTGAGTGTTAGAGATCTACCTGGTCTTTTTGTGATTCCATAATTATCACCTTTCTTGATGACATTTTGAATAACAGTCTGTGAACGATTTAATTCTGAGGCTATTTGCCTTTTTGACTTTTTTTGACCAAGGATAAAATGAATTTTTCGTATTCCTTTGTCAGTTAATGAATTTCCATGAGGCATGATAAAGTAGTGGCATATGCTGCTATGAAAATGAATGGATTACATACTTTAGCCACTTTTAGTTATCTTTATGCAAATTTGCGATATTCCAATCCCTTTGCAGTTATCAAAACATTTCTTAGCGAGTTTATATTTTCTTTACAGTTGAAAATTGAATTTATTTTTTAATTTAAAAACTACTCAAAATGTTTGAGATATTTAAATGGTACATGAATTAATTTCTTTTAAATTAGACTAAGAAAAGAAAAATTGTAAGTAAATAAATCATAAAGAAGGTTTAACGTGCATAAATGTAATATGAAAAGAGTAAGAAACATCTGAAACTGCACAAATTCATAAGAATTGTTTGCTTTTAACGCATTGAGTCATTATCAAAAGCAATCTGGGATAGCTATAATCTGGGATAATGACTCAATGTGTTAAAAGCAAGCAATTCTTATGAATTTGTGCAGTTTCAGATGTTTCTTACTCTTTTCATAAATAAATCATGTAATGAAAAGTTATTTGAAATACTTGGGTGAGTTTATTCTTTCTTTACATGGTGTATGTGTAAAGATGAAAAAAAATATTTTGTGAGAGAATCTTAAAAACAGATTAAACCCACTACAGCTATGTTATTCATCAGATTCAGTTCAAAATCAGAAAGAATTGAAATGGATTCTTAGTACTGATTCATCAATGAAACTCTTTAAGGCAATGATCTATGCAATATAATTAGATGTAAATCCTACTTTTTTAGCTAATTTCTACAGCAGCTTTACATCATTGTTACAGTGTTCTGATATTCATTGCATGTCCTGTTTGTTCTCCCTCCCTTTCTTCCATATTCCTACTGGAAACTGATGTTCTCCCACCCTTTCTTCCATATTCCTACTGGAAACTGATGTTCTCCCACTAAACTGGCTGTACAATACAGGAGCAGATTCATTAATTTTCATTGAACACTAAATGTGTGCCATATTGTCAACCTATCGTTACTTACAAGGGAAGGCTTCCAACTTGCAATCGAGTTTCTACTTAAAACTTCGTATTTTTCCTACTGCAGGGATGAGAAAAACAATGAGCATAATGAGAATTTATGCAAATGAACTTGACAAGCTCTAGGTAGGGGTTTAAAAAGCACAGAATCAGAAAATGCAATATTTTGTAAATCACTTTGGCAGATAGGATCTACATGTTTTATAACAAAACTTAACTGTAATAAGAGACAATCAGAGCCTTGTGTGAGGGATAAAAAATATTGGGGACATTTTCACCAATAAAATAGTCGAAGGCAAAGTACAGTATGGCCCAAAACAAATGGCACTGAACAATTTGAGCACATGAAAGGTGGCACTGCAAGAACACTTAGGCGATTATTTTATTCAGAGCAGGAATGATTATGGATGGGAGATTAATCAGTGTTGCTGTGAAAATGATATTAACTACCGAAGAGAAAGTGTTTATTGTGAAGCAGTATTTCGATCATACAGAACAGGCCGTGGAAATGAGCCCAGATTGCTACCTGTTACTATGGAATTTCAGGAGCGTTTTAACCGTCCAGCAACCACGAACAAGGTTATGCTATCCATCATCAATAAATTCCATCGAACCGGAAGTGTACTCGCACAGTGGAAAGGTTGTACCATCCGTCCAGTAACAGTAGCAACGAATGAAAATCACTCATAGGGGAATGGAACAACCTCTCTTCCGGGACATGGTGGACAATCTATGCAACCACTACGAGTATTGCTTAAGAGCTCCAAGGAGATCACATTGAACCTGTATTTGTCAACAACCATTGTTGATTATTCTTTCGGTTTGCAGTGTTTTCTGTTCAAAACGGTTCAGTGTCATTTATTTTGGGCCATACTGTGTTTTAATCACAGTGGGAACACAATAAAAAAGCAATTTCTTGACAATTTGGAACATTGCAATCGGCCATTTTCATATTGAACGTTAGTTCCAACATGTTTTCAACGATTCAAAATTAACACCAATATATAGCCGGACTGTTTTCATGAATAGAGTATCATGTTTTGAAATGTATCAGAGCAAAATTAATTATAGACACTCGTGCATTCTCATTATGAATTCTCAATATGCTTTACATTAGTCTCCCCAATATTTTTTTTTCCTCATATAAGGCTCTGTATTAATTGCATTGGCTCTGATCGTCTTTATTACAGTTAAGTTTTGCCATTAAATATGTATATCCTACCTGCCAAAATGATTTACGAAAATTGCATTTTCTGATTCTGCAGCTTTTAAATCCCCCTCCCCCCACCTAGTGACTGTCACATCCATTTACATAAATTATCACCGTGCTAATTGTTTTTCTCATCCCTGCAGTAGGAATGAAGTTTCAAGTAGATTTCATATTTTCTTGTTAGATAAAAATGTAACATAAATTATCATTTCATTATTGTAGGTGCTGATCCAAATAAAGAAAACGAAAGTGGGCATACTCCTTTAGACTATGTCAGGGATCCTGCTATAAAAATACTTATGCAAGATTATGTCAAAAAGGTAATAGTAATTCATTTGTAAAAAATATTATTACATATTATAAAACATTTTTATATGTGTAGGTATATCTGTGTGTGTCATCTTTTATAAATAAAAGTTTAATATTATCAGCACATAAAAATACTCAATGCTTCAACCAAATATTAATGAATAAATGTAAAGTACAGTATGCATCAAAACAAACGATAATGAAATGTTTGTATACAAAAAGAATACAAATAATAGAGAAAACTTATGGTACATGGAAGTCAAATTCCACGTTTTCTGAGGTATGGCACATGTTCATGTATGCTGTCTGTTGCGTTGCAGGCAATACTCCTAATACTCATGGAGATTCTGTCCTTGAGGAGAAGTTGCTTCAGTCCTCTTAATGCAAGTCACCATTGGTCTCCCGGAAAATGGCTTCTTTTAGCATACCCCAAATGTAAGCGTCCGGTGATGTAAGATCAGGTGAATGAGATGGATATGGGAAGGCTGTTCCACAGGAAATCACACAATTACCAAAATTCACAAAGCAACTGAAGCATGTCCCTCGCTGTGTGGCAAGTGGCCCCCTCCTGCTGGAACCATTGTGTATGAAGTGGCAGGTTACATGCACTGTAGAATCTGATAAGATCCCCCAAAAATGGTGTGAGAATGTTTTCTCTGTAGCTCACCTGATTGACAGTCACAGGATTGTTATGATCATCCTCAACAAAATAAGATGCCGTTTGCAGAGGCCGAACACCATGTTGTTGCACGCTCACTATGGAGGGGTTTTTCCACAATGACGTCTGGCCATTCAAATCCTGGAAAACGGTTTGTCTTTTGATTGATAAATCCATTCAAATGAATGACACTCATCAGAAAACTAGACATTTGGCAGGAAAGCTTCATCATTGTACACCATTGCTAACATCACACAGTAAACGATTTTTGTCGGCATTGCTGAGATGGCGTCTGGTCTATATTTTAATGACAAACCCACCAATTTCCTTAAACATTCGTCTCGTAGATGTTTGACTAAAATTCATTTTTAAGGATGTTCGCCAGAGACTTCATTTAGGCAACTATAACACCTGCTTGGGGATCCTTCCTCAATTCGCGTTTGTTGTCACTATAACTGGATGTCTGGTGTAGCCTTTGCGATGTGTCTGAATGCTGCCCGTTGGGACGAAATTTTTTAATAGACGGCTAACATAACCATGTTAACGGATGGTGGTTTTTAAAAATCATTTTTGAAATGCATTTTCAACGAATAGCAAACTTGGTCCATTTGAATGTCCAACTCTATACGACTGAAAATAATGCTCCACAATAAAAATATTTTCCTCTGATTGTTAGCACCATTTGAACATCTATGAAGCATTCAATTATGTTTCCATGACGACGTTCGATGAGGTTATCATATGGTGCGCATGAGCAACAAAGGCTTGTGATGTTCAGTATCGTTTGTTTTGGCTCATACCGTTTTTTAAAACCTAATTTTAATACTTTATTTTTCAATTCTTAGTTTGAAGAAATAAAACGTGAAAAAGATGCAGAAGAACGTAGACGCTTCCCACTGGAACAACGCTTGAAAGAATACATAGTTGGCCAGGAAGGGGCGATCACCACTGTGGCTTCAGGTAAGAAAAAAGAAAAAGTTTACTTTTCTGTGGAAAAGCTTAAAGCTTACTGTTCTAATTTGTATTAAATAGTAATAATAATAATAATATAAATTTTTATTTTTGCACTATAAAAAAAATAGCCATTAGAAGGAAAGAGAACGGCTGGTGTGATGAAGAGCATCCTTTGGTCTTCCTCTTCTTGGGTTCATCAGGAATTGGTAAATTTTTGATTTATTATCAATTGAAAAATGATTTCAGTAATTATTTCTAAGAAATTGATCTTAAAACTCCAGCCACTATTTCTTATATGAATTATTTTCAATTGTAGGTAAAACCGAGTTGGCAAAGCAGGTTGCAAAATATATACATAAAGAGAAGAAAAATGTAAGTCCTTTAACTTAATTTTGTTACTGAGTTATATAAACAAAATTTCCAACTGGAATGATAAATTAGAAAGAAGGTTGATTCACGCAGAGGAATCAAATTTAAATTTGTAATTTCATTATTTTTATTTTTACTTTTAATTTCAAATTTTTAAAGATGATAGATTGAATGTTTTAACCCAATGTTTCTATATTTGGAATGAGGGTAATAGTCTTACATTAGAGTCAGTAGTAGTAATAAAAGGTAATGAATTTTAGAATTGACAGAATTGTTGCAATAATAATCTCTCTGATGAATTTGTCACATTAGAAATAAGTGGTGTAGGAGGTTGGAAAAATTTAAAAGAATTTTAAATATGTGCATCCATAATAAAATGGACGAAGCAATATAAATCATAGTCTCTCATTCAGTCAGTGCATATTATAACGACTTAAAAGATTTGCTTATGTCCTTAACAATTGTGCTTGCTTTACCTATGAAATGCCGCTCAAGCACAGCCGAATTGTCAATGTGATGGCCTGCCATGTGGCTGGCAGGGGTTCTTGAAGCAGGGTTCGAATCCCAGCGTGGGGCCTGGATTTTTTTTTTTTTCTTTCTTCTGTATCTGTTTCTCTTGAACGACTTGTTCTCAATTTCAAATCTTGTTCCTGGTGCGGTTTTAGCCTCTGTTGCTCTTGCACCATTATAAAGTCACACATTGGAATATGTCTGCAATCAAAGTAACAAGCAAACTTGTGAAATATTGCTTATGAAATATCTGTAATGTTTGCGCACAGTAGCCAAGATTTTTTTTTTTAATATTTGTTTATGACTTTGACTGTATTCTCATATAAAATTCAGATTCTTAATGATGATAATGACATAATAAAAGGGATATAATGGAATCACTAGAGTGAATTAATATTGTAAGAAAGTCCACTTATTCATATGAATCAATATTGTTTTGTGATCATTGTTTGTAGCTTAGAAAAGCCCCTAAGCTTTTCAATGGTATCTGTATTGTATTTAAATTAAGATATATTTCAATCAAATTCAACATTCATAAAAAGCCTCTGCATATTTGTGGTTATTTATTTTAAGCACCAAAATTCAGTATCATTCAAGAATGGTTGAAATCAAATACCTATATCAATATATTTAATAGTTTTTGGGTTTAAATTTCATAAATAGGTTCAGCAGTTTTGACAGTTTAGATATTTTTTTCCCTCTTGAATTTATTTGTATATAATGTTTATTTACAGGGATTCATTCGCTTAGACATGTCAGAGTTCCAAGAAAAACATGAGGTAACTTAAATAATTCAAGTACAGTTGTTTCTTAATTCAAGTTTTAAATTATAAAACTTGATAATGAATAATTAATTCATATATTTTTTTTAAATAATATTAATCAAAAATATATTTGTTTAATTGTTGCTATCTAGAATTGATAAACTTAGTCCTAGAAATTACATGCCAAGACAGGATGATATTCTCCATGTTTAGGCAAAATCTATGGGACTAAATCCAACACCTATGAAATCTTGGTCATCTGTTAATCCTCAAATTTAGCCAACTTTCAAGCCATTTCACTTTCCATGAGAAATCTGCTTTGTAAACTGGAGTATTTAGTTGTCCAATAATCTATATTCCTGAAATCAAAATTTTGAAAATTATATAGAAAAAGTTTCATTTTTATTCTGAAGTGACAAAGTTAAGAAACACAAAGTAAATGATTGGAGCTCTTTATTTTTGCTAACCCTTGGGGAGGTGAGAAACAAAATGTATTTTACAAAAGCAAACTTGTTTCTATTGAACAACTTGCTCCATTTCACTCTTGCTTCTGAACTTAGTTAGGGAAATCTGATAGATGACTGTTTTAGTATAAGAGCTGCCATCTTCAGAGAAGATCAAGATTTCCTCAGTTGCCTAATTAGTCTTTGATTCCGTTCCTAATATTCTAGATTTTGCCTGAAACCGTTGAGAACATGATGGTGAAACATAATCTCCGAAAAAAAAAAATATTCTCTGTTCACTGTCAACTAGGAATACTGAAATGCAGCTTAGTGGTCTTGTGTTTTGTATTGTCACCTATTCTTTCAAAAATAGGTAAAAATTAATGTAATAATAATAATAATTGATCTCTGAATAAGATAATTGTTCCTTCTGCTATTTCTAAACTTAGTTGTCTAATTATTATCAATTAAATGGTTACATAAGTAATTATTTAAGTGGTACATTCTCCAACTGCTATAGAATACAAGAAATTGCAAAAATTAAATTCTCCAATAAAAATTTACTGAGGGTGAGCTTAAATGGAGTCAAGGAAGAACAAAACATTGACCAAGTGTGACAGGAGGGATCCTACTAAAGTTGAAATCTTCATATAGTGATGATAATGACATTTTATCCTGCAGTTATCCTGTCCAGAGTCAGTTGGATTCTAATTAACCCTTCAGTCATTTCTGCATGGAGTCAATTTGCAAAAAAACCTTTTAACTCGACCATCAGCATTACTGAAAAAGCAGAGTGGGAAAATTAGCACCAATAATTTGGTTGTGAAATATTTTAACATCCTTCCAATATCACAGTAAGTCATCCAAATCTCATCCACAAAGCAGATAGCAATAGATCTGAATTATTAGAGGAACATTAGCAGAAAATGACATTACTGTAATATCTAACAATGTAAGATCTTGACAAGATTACGGCCCCCATTGACTATTTCCTTTTGGTGGAAAGGTAAAAGCAGAAAAAAAAACCACTAACTACAATCCCCGCGGTGAATAAAGATCCTCCCAGAATGCAAAGCAGGTTATAGATTGTCCTTTCCTGGGCGACCGCTAACATTGAAACAGAGGAGAAGCGACCTCTTCTCTTTCAATGTTAGCGGTCGGCCAGGAAAACTCAATCTATAAGCTGCATTGCATTCTGGGAGGATCTTTATTCACCGCGGGGACTTTAACTATGTGTAAGATCTAGAAAATATCCAAGGATATGACTATGGATTAGAAGATTTTGGAAGTACTAATGAAGGGGGAAGATTTTTCCAATTTCTCCATTCTAGTTCATGTCAAACCAGTATTTTTCCCATGATTACTTCAGATGTAGATGTAATTAACATTATCACAGGCATAAAGATGATCAAAACCAGGAAGAATCAGCCTAGAAAGTCACTTGATTTGTACAAAGTTGATACAGATTAAAGACACTGGATTGCCAAAGGCATTCCTAATTGTTAACATCTATAGGTGAAGATTCAGATTATATAGGTAATTTTTGGAGGGAAGAGAGGTCACAAAAGCACAGACAAACATACTATGCTGAGGTTTGAGTACAACTTCAACATTAGGGACAAAGAATCTATCTGCAAAAATGGTTAGATAAACTTAAGAAGGATGTGTATTTCGAAGGCACCATTAACAATCATTACACCAAAGTGTATCTTCCATTCATGGGGACTTTCAGATAATGCTTATTCGAAAAATTGTGGATGTCTGGTTAGCAATGCAACAAGGATTTTCCTAGTCGCCATCTAATGGTGATTGTCATTACAGTAGTTCCCATATTCAGCTTCTTTTGATTTGAAAATCAAAAGTTTTGTGAAACTTTGATTTGTTTTTCAGAGTATATGTTACGAATTTCTTATTAGTTTGGATTTGTGTGTGTTTGGGTTGTTGTTTTTGTCATTATTGATTCCTTATTTATTTATCACTTTAACTACTGTATGTTTCACATTTCATCCTTGTTTTTCCTTACCATTTAGAATTTTCTCTTAATTAATTCTATTGCAGCAATGGGTTAAAGGGATTTTGGATAGTGCCACATGTAATAAGATCCCAAGCAAGAAAAACGTCACTAAAACATCATTCCCCAATACTTCCCTCACAAAATATTCACATCATCCCAATTTTGAAGACCATTCTAAATAGATTATTTATCATTATTGTTTTGTTTTGCTTCTTTAAAGAAGTTGTTTTATTTTACTATCTTATTAGCGACCAAAATTGGTAGCTATTGCATTTGTCCTGTCCTTGTCTGTCCACCCCTAACAACTCTCGAATGGAAGGTCAGATCAACATGTTTTCACCTGATTTCACCATCGTGTTCAGAGGCTCAAACACTGTAGGAATGGAGGATTTTCAGGGGCCAATGCCCCTCCCCCATGTTCAAGATATTTTGCATTTTCTTCATTGGATTTCCGCTATTAGCTTAAATGTTAGAAATGCAAACATTGATGGTTGTAGGTTTGAATCTGTAAATATACTTTTTTTTTTTCTCAATCTTGGTATGGGTTTTTTTTTTTTTTAATTCCTAAGTTGTTGTTTTTTTTTATTTTATTCCTTAACTTTTTTTTATTTTTATTTTAAGTTATTGTACTAATAATAAAGATTTATTATTAATTTTTTTTATTATTATTATGAGTCGCCTTTAAATTTATGCTTTAGCACAAAATTAAGTTCACTTGTTTTTTTCTCTCAAATTAAAAATATATTTTTTTTTCTATTAGGTAGCAAAATTAATAGGTGCTCCTCCAGGATATGTTGGGCATGAGCAAGGTGGTCAATTAACAAAACAACTTAAAGACTGCCCTGCTGCAGTCGTTCTCTTTGATGAAGTAGATAAAGCTCATCCAGATGTTTTAACTGTCTTATTACAGCTGTTTGATGAGGTAAGTTTTTATGTTTAAAAAACAGAATCTTTACTGTTAATTTTAACTATCATACTAGCAGCTAGTTTTGTGTCTGACAGCTTTTATTTATTTATTTATTTTAAATATGTATTTGAAATAAAAGAAAATAATGACTAAATAACTGTCATGTACTAACTTCAAAAAAAAAAAAAAGAAAAGTAATTATATATATATATATATATATATATATATATATATATATATATATGGGCAAGTTTCTTCACAAAATATTATTTTTTAGTTACGTAGTGTCTCAGACATTCTAATACTGATAAGTTCAAACCCTCTGTATCAGATTTGTGAAAGTCGAATAGCTGTAGTACCTGAGGAGCTGATTTAGTCACCCCTTTCATATGCATCTAAGAAATTGTCTTTTATAGTTAATTCATATCTGGCATACTCTGCATGTTCTCCAAAAAAAAAAATGGAATTAAATCTTCAAATATCTCCCAAAAAATTAATTCTTTCATTCTTCTACATCCATTTATATGTTTCTGCATTTTTTTTTTATATTATTATTATTATTCCCTGTTGTTTAGACTGGAAATGTATATCGACTGTTTTATAATTATGTTGACATTTGGAGGACATGAACACTAGTGAATATGTACTTCAGTAATTATATTTTTCATATTTAATGTCAACCAGTCAGTAAGTGCTTCCTAACAGATGAATTCCATCTAAAAAGCACAATTGGGTTGGTATAACTGTGTCCCATGCCAAGTTAAAACAGTTTTTATTCTCACTCAGCTTTAGTAGACCATTGTATACATGGATATATATATATATAATAAGCCCAAGCCTCTGTAAAACTATTATCTCATCTTTGATCTATAGAAATCTTTTATAAGAAAGGAAAATTTAATCCTTAATGCATTTGTTCCTTTACTTTGATAAAGTTTCTTAATATTGGATCAGTTGTTGTTGTTTTGCTACCAATAGCTAGAATTATTCCCAGATGATACATTAAAGAATTGGAAGGATTTGGTAGGATTTCAAGATGGCAGCTTGCATTGATTTACATGCGATATCAGTCTCTTCAAATAACATTAGCAAATTCTCATCCAGAAACCCACAAGTGATCAGAGACTTCACACCAACATGCTTTCTGTTATAGGATACCCTATAGATGCCTCTTCCGCCTGTTTTTCTAGAAAAACATTGGTACTTAACCTAATATTTTGGCTAATAATAGAACATTATAGCTTTGCGTTATCATTTTCAGTTGCATCTTTAAGAGATGTTTATTCCTCATTATTATTCTTATAGCAATGACTGTATTGTTTACAATCAATCTGCTAAAATTTTGAAGAGACTGTAAGTGTAAGTTTTCTGAAGATGATAAGCCTAATGTCTGCTTTATCTAACTCCTATCTGCAGTCCTATATCAGATATACCAGCGGTTCCCAACCTTTTTCAGCTGGCGACCCATCTTTTCTTATCGGAATACCTCCACATATATAGGAATAGAAGAATATAGAATAAAACCATATTTGTATCATATCCCTTCCTTATATATGATCGATTTTCGATTTTTCTGATCTTTTCTGATGGTTTATTCGATGACTTCTGATAGTTTTAGGATCAAGTCGCGAACCACCTGTAACCCTTCCGCGACCCACCGGTTGGGAAACGCTGAGATATACTATATGGTTTGTAAATCATTATTTATGTTTGACAGAATCTATCACTTCTGCTTTTCAAGCTTTTTCACTTCTGTCCCAGTTTAGCATATATTTGTGCATATTTTCCTGGTTTTTCTATTTTATTTACATGTGTTTATACGATAGGTTTTTTGTTTTGTGTTTTCTTATCTTCACATTGTTTTCTACTACTAACATCCAAAGACATTGTCCATTCTTGATCTCTCTTTTTAATTTCATTTTTCTTTGCATTGAAACTTTTCGGATCATGATATGTCCATTTCTATTTGGAACAAATTTAAAATCTCTTTCTATAAATGTTAATCCAGTGAAACATTTATGTGCTATAGTTAAATTTATCAAAATATATACTTTGCTGGAAAAGTTTCTTCTGTTTTAAAATGTTACATCAGTTATTGATTTGTTTTCTGTGCTTCTCCATAGCAAATATAATATTGCTAACTTTATTTTCTTTCTTTTTATGGAAACCAAATTAAATTACACCCCCATATACCCACTAAAAAAAAAAGTACTTTGGTTTGTTTTGTTTTCAGACTTTCTCAATGTATAAATATATATTAGTTATTAATTTATTTATTATTTTGCTGAATATTTCTGAAGAATAGTTTTATTTACAAAAATTAGTATTTTATTAACTTTGAATGAGAAGACTGTATAATAACTCAACTGATATTTGTACTTGTCCTTGAGATGGATATTCTGTTTGATTCCCCTGAAAAGTCAAGATTTTCCCCAGCTAGATTTATTCTTCATGCCATAGATTTATTAATGTGAAAATGAAAACTAAATTTGTTTTTATTTTGTATTTACTTAAAAATTTTGTGTTTGTTTGTCTGGCTGATCTCAGCTTCATCACGTTTGTCAGGAATCATTGAGATTTTCCTCTTTTTAACTTTTTTTATATTCTATAGGCCTTTCTCTTTTATGATTGAGAATGGCATGCAAGAATATGTGCAGCAAGAAGTTCTAAACAAGAAATTTTTAACTTCAAATACTTACATAGTGTGGACACCATTCAACTTCCATTGAATCATATTGAAATACTAAATTTTTTACCAATTAAAATGAATTAAATTGTCTTATTTTAATTACTTATTTAATATTTCATTAAAACAATAATCTAGACCTGAAGATTCTTTTTAATATCTGCATTTCATTTCATAATAAAAATCATATTTTTTTTCCCTTCTTTCAGGGAAGATTAACGGATGGACAAGGAAAAACAATTGCCTGCAAAGATGCTATTTTTATTATGACATCTAATTTAGCCAGTGATGAAATAGCGGAGCATGCAATTCAACTTAGAAAAGAAGCAGAAGATATAAATACCCAACGTATCTCAGGAAAAATTGGTAATTTTCTATTCTGTTTAGAAACAAAGAATAGAATTTAATAAAATTCTTTAAAAAGTGAATTTTGTATTTTTTTTTTTTTTTTTTTTTTTTTTAAATTCCTGAGAAAAGAAAAAAATGCATTTTAACTGATAAGTGATAAATAAAAGTGTTCAGTATCCATTGAGTTAGGTGGAAATTTAGAGTAAGGAGATTATGGTCTTCATATTAAACATCAGTGAAGTTGAATTTGAGGGGAAAAAAATTCACTGAAAACAAACTTTTTAACAACATCTCCTTTCCAAAAAAATTAAAATACAGGCTCAAGTTATTAGAAGCAAGTAGGGTCCTTCCAGTTTCAGAATTCTTTGGGAATTGTCCTGCAATGACTTATTTGAGTTTAAAATCTCTTTGAGTCAAAATACTAAACGCTTGACTCATGGTATTAGTGTAGAGCACTGTACCTTATAATCTGTTAAATACTGTTGTGCAAGGTTACAGCTAGTTCAATATTGAGGATAGGACTGCATTTTTGTAAATAGATTTAGCAAATTAATAAAATTATTAAAAATTCAAATCTCAGTTTAATAACGAAGTTGTCGCCATTAAAAATTATTTAATTTAATACTTGATCAGATGATCATATGCACAACTATTTTAGTAATTCTGAGTTTTGTTTTGAGCAAGAAGTTAAAAGCTTAAGATTACTTCACTTACAAATTATCATATGTAATTACTAAAAAATTCGGTCTTTTTTTTTTTAACTATTCCTTTGGTAAATTACTTTCCTTTTGCATTATAATAATTATTGAAGTTTTAGTAACTAAAAATTCATTGTTATCTAAATTACTGTGAAATAACCTATGAGCCGCACTACAGTTGTTCTTTATTAAGACATGATGATAACAAGTCAAGTGAGATAATGTTAGACAAAATAGCTTTTGACATTCAAATTACCTCTTACACATAGCTGCAGTAACTTCATATTGAAATTTATGACTCTTCAAACAATCCTTTCCCCTCTATTTTTTTAATAGAGATAATATAGAATTCATAGGTGGTGTTTTGTTTTAGATATTTGAATCTTCATATGTTTTTCCTGAAGTATTTGAAGTAGAACTAGAACTCTTTTAACAAACTTGTTGGCGTTCAACATCCTAGGATAATCTGAAGTATTAAAATCTGTCAACATCTGATCTGTAATCAATGACTTTCACATAGTGAGCTCTTTGTATACAATTAAAATTGAAGATGATAGGGTAACTATCACCTAAAAAATCTGCCTGCCCATTCTTGCTGTTCTCTTATGTAAAGTCTGATGATTTTCTGCAATGACTCTGCTAAGATCATTGACACTAGCAACATCTCGGAGACAAATCCTTTATCGTACTAGTCCCCAATTTAATCTTTTGTAAGTATGGCTTCTTTGACTGTAGTATATCAAATAATTTCTAAATGTGAATTAGCTTCCAGCAAACAACAAATGTCTCTGAATATGAATCTACAATGTTAGACATAATGAAGGCAAGATGATGATCAAACAAGTGATTTATGTTGTGAAAATTGTTGATAATAAAATTTTAATCAACATTTATTTCTCTCATTTGCTTTGAGATGTTTCCTTTAATATCTCTTCTAATAGAGATATTTTGAAAACAACATCAGCAATCCAACAAGGCTGAAATAAATTACTTATTCAAACAGGTACACAATTATCATACATACGGGAGAAGCTTTTGAAAAATGGCATTTTAATACATATATTACATTTTGAATTAAGGCTTTTAAAAAATACAAATTACGATTATTATTATTAAAAAGATAATTGAAGAAAATAAATGAAATTTTTAATTATAATATGATGTCTCATGTTAATTTTATATTACTATTAAATTT
>JAFIDM010000001.1:113855584-113906167 GCA_023159025.1 Thereuonema tuberculata | reverse complement strand
TATTATGTTGTGCCCGCAATAACCAAGACTCGAATTCCAGTCATGGCAATATTTTTTGTTTTTTTCTTCAGGACAATAAAATGATTAAAAACTTTAAAGATATATTTTCCAATCTCATTATTACTACTTTAATCAAAAGTCCTTGGCCTTTGTTCAGCAGAACACTACAAAACTAATTACGCATACGGTTGTTTTTTTTTTAATTATCATAGTAGAGATCTACTATCACTGAAGGGAATATATGCAGAGGGGAAAATGTGTAGTGCAAGGTTCGCATGCGTCCTTACAAGTCCTTAAAAGTCCTTACTTTTACATTTAGTCCTTACAAGTCCTTATAAATCCTTATTTTTATGCCCCATTTTTAAAAAGTCCTTACTTTTTACTCTGCCATTGTTAAAAATTTTTAAAATTTCATCGATTATCGTTTTCTAATTCCTCCTCGGCGGCTGTAATCTCGATCGACGTGGCTCCCCCTGAATCGGGGGGGGGGGAGACACGTCTCACATTCTACGAATCCAGGTTGACTGCATTTTACGGTACTACCAATAGGAAGCTTTGTTGCATTCACTGGATGGGCGTTTTTTTTTGTTACAGATGGCTTTTATTGGTCCATGGTTCCATAGGAATGTGACAGATATTGAAAAAAGGTGCAACCAAAGATTTTATTCTTTTTTAGTTAACTTTTAGCGCAATTTTTCTTTCAGTACGTTCACGTCCGTGAATGTTATTAAAAAAAAAAAAGCGGGAATTTCGGCAATTGGTCACGTGTTCATGGCATGAAAAACAATTACTAAAAAAGAAATTAAAATAAATACCTTTGATGTAAAATTAAATGAAAAAAGTTTGGAATTAAAAGATATGTAATTATAATTACCAGTTTCATGATGGTTTGTTTTGCTTTTTTTCATCAATTTATTGACTTATATTTTTAGGAGTTTTTGTTGTTAAATTTGTAATGTATCTTCTATGTTTTATTTTACACTTTATCATCTAATAGGTTGAATTTGCAAAAGTGAGACATTTTATTTAAAAATGCATGCGACAATTTGTTTATTCAATTCAGAGGTCCTTATTTTTTGTTTTTTTTAGTCCTTAAAAGTCCTTGATTTTCTTTTAAGGAAATGTGTATGAACCCTGTAGTGTTTTTATTGAATCAGTTATTGTTAGTTGAATACAGTTTCCTCACAATAGAAATTTTAACTTTTTTAAGTGCAGGTTAAAGAAATTGTAAATGTGATCTGTATATTTTTATTAGTCACTTTGTATTTAAATTTAACTTGATTTAAAATGAATTATTTTTCTTTCAGTATCACTTTAGGAGGGATGAATTTTTGGGAAGAATAAACGAAATTGTGTACTTCCTTCCTTTTTCAAGGTCTGAGTTATTAAAACTAGTCAAAAAAGAAATGGAGTTTTGGGCAAAAAGAGTAAGTAATCGAAATTTTTAAATATTTTTTTCAAACTTAAAATTTTAAAAAGTAATTGTTAGGATATTCAAATTTCAGATAAAATACAGATTCTGAATTTATTTTTTTAGTTAACTTACAATGAAACAATCTAAATAGACCTTTTAGATTAGAATTTTTGGTACCTATTGACTTGACTGATATTTACTGATTTGATCCATACGCGACTGAAATTGATTAAATTTGCCTAAATAATTCTGTGTTGTTTTTGAGTTGTCTTTTTCTTATGAATAAAAACAAAAAATTGTCTGCTTTAAAATGCAGGGATGAACTGTTACAGTTTAAAAAAATGGACCCAATTTCATAAAAATCTTAGTAATCAGATATATGTAATTTAAAAACTGGCCTCTCTTTTTTAAAATTATGCCAGTAAACTCTGTTATTTAATGTTAATTTATTTGTTCAATAAAAGGCTAAATCACTGTTACTTCTGTTAGGCCAAAGATAAGCATGGAATGGATGTCACTTGGGATAAGCAAGTTCTGGATACATTAGCTGATGGATACAACGTTCATTACGGAGCACGTTCTATCAAGCATGAGGTAACCTGACAGCTTGAGTTTTATGAGGAATAATCTTTTCATTGTTTTCTATTTATTTACACATTTAAGTTGGCTGTTGAAAATTTACTAAAATTGATTTCAGTTTTGTAGCTGAACATATCTCTTTAAATAGCATTAGTTTCATTCATTGCAATATTGCTATACTATAGTAGTTTTCAAAAAAGTATGGTTATTACTTAGCGATCGATTTTGTCTGGAACAAACGTCACCAGTCATGACGTCATCAACTTGAACTCCGAGCAGTCAGTCCAAGATGGCGTCGTTTTGTGATTGCCAAGAAAGGAAAACTTTGCATAGCCAAGCAAGGGGAATAGTGTGGAATGTCTGTAATTCTTTCATTTTTAATTATGTATTCATAACTGTAGAAAATACAAAAACCAGAAGGTTTTCGTAATGTTTATAAGATTCAGTTATGGATTTTAGCAATAGATGGTGCTGTTACGTCCTGGAAACATCAATCTATAAGAAATTATGTCATCAAAAGCTCTTCTTTTATGAACTGAACTATAGTAATCATTACAGAAGAATAATGGGAACAGTAATTGTTCGGCAACATTCTTGACATTTGCATATTTTTTTATTTTTTTTATATTATAGTACCACCAAGATAAATGCAGTGAGGATTATTTACACATTTTTTGAATTTTGCTTTTGTTTTATCCTAAACATCAGTTTGTTCCTAATAAGTTACGGCTTTTGTTAAAATTTAAACTAATTTGCCTGGGATTTCAAAATCAGCATTCTACAAATGGATGATTATTTAACCAAAACAATAGCAAAATTGAAACAGTTGACAAAACTGTAAAAATTGCCAAAATATATATCTTGCAGTATAATGCATAAAGAATCGAAATGGCAGTTCTTTCTATAATTCATCCAATATTAAAAGAGTATATATATATATATATATACACTCGTGGACAAAAAAATTAGCGCACCAAGAAGGAGTCGTCAAAATGAAACGAAAATTTACATACATAATGACTACTTTGATATAAGTAAATGATAAGAAAATCAAAGAAAAAGGATAATTTATTTCAGAGAAAAAGGCAAAAGAACGGAGGAGTTCATACTCCGTTGGACCCCCTCTAGCGCGAATGCACGATGCGATATGATCGGGCATTGAGTCATACAAGTTCTGTATGATGTCTTGAGACATTTCGTTCCATATTTGCTGTAACCTTGCGTCTAGTTCGTTCAAACTCGTGGGATGCCCAACTCGTCGTCCCAAATGATCCCAGATATGCTCGATTGGAGACAAATCTGGGGATCGGGCAGGCCAAGGAAGGGTAGTAACAGTGCGGAGACAGTCTTGTGACACCCTTGCCATATGAGGCCGAGCATTGTCTTGTTGAAAAATGGCTCCTGGGAGCCGTTGCGTGAGTGGCAACACATGTGGTTGCAGGATTTCATGAACATACCGCTGGGCTGTCATGGTGCCATGGAACAATACTAGGGGTGACCGTGTATTGTAGGCAATGGCACCCCATACCATCACACCAGCTGTGGGAGCAGTGTGTCGCTGTACAGGAAAGGCAGGATTGAAGCGTTCACCACAGGCTCTCCACACACGAACACGATTGTCATCACTGCCGAGATTGAATCTGGATTCGTCGCTAAAGACGACCTGGTTCCATTCCGCTGCAGTCCAGTTTCCTCGTGCGCGGCAAAACTCCAAACGGAGGCGTCGATGGGTGGGCGACAAGGGCAGCACACGTAATGGGCGCCGCGATACCAACTGTCCTTCAGCCAGGTGCCTTCGTATGGTTCGAGAAGACACAGCGGCCCCTAGTGAAGGTGCTACCTGTGCCTGGATGGCGGCCGATGAAGCAGTTGGCTGTACGCGTGCATTTCTGACTATGTGGCGCTCTTCTCGACGACTGTTCTGTCGAGGGCGTCCTGAGCCTGGTCTTCGTGTACATGACATCTCTCGGGTCCACTGGTCCCAACACCTCCTCACAACACAATCAGAGCGGCCTAATTGACGAGCTACTCACCTAGCTGACCACCCAGCTTCCATCATCCCGATGATTCTCCCTCTCTCAAACTGCGACAACTGCGTATACTGTCTTCGAACACTGCGTAATGGCATGTCTACCTCAGCTCTTCCTTTGTAAATGATTCAGCACACTCAAACAAGCTTTGGTTACCTGTTTTATACTCCACAGAGTACGATGTTCAACGCCCTCTACCGGCTATACGTAATGCGCAATCACGCTGCATTTCTAATCATTTGCATATCTCCCCGACATGTACCTGCATTGCAAGTTTCGTTACGATCCCGCAATTATTTCTTGGTGCGCTAATTTTTTTGTCCATGAGTATATATATATACACACATATATATACATACATACATACATACATACACGGGGGGGGGGGGGATAATAATATGAACACCCATATGAAAATGGGCTGTACTTCATTTCCATAGCGAGCCACGCCATTTAGAATAGAAGTCTTGCCACCTAGTGGCCATGAAGGAGGAGATATCCGTCGATCAGCAGCAGTCGTATGGGTTGCATGTGAAACTTGTGCCAGTAGTGAAACGCTGTTATATTCGACCTCTCAGGCTTCAAAAGAGGCATGATCATTGGAGCTCACTTCGCTGGAGCTTCAGTGATGAAAACAGCCAACCTTTTGGGTGTTATGCTGCAGAATATGCTTCCTAGCGAACGACCTCTGTTCCAAGACGACAACACACCCATTCACACCGCTCAGTGTGTCCAAGCATGGTTCGATGAGCACGAATATGAAATGGAACATCTCATCTAGCCTCCTCAATCTCCTGATTTTAAGAAACCTTTGTGGGATAGTTTGGAGGCCAAAGTACATGCTAGGTTTCCACCTCCTTCCACACTTTCTGAACTAAAGACTGCTCTACATGTGGAATGGCTGCATATTCCCTTGAACATTGTGCATGACCTATATTTGTCCATTCCAGGTCTGGCAAAGGTTGGCCAACACTCTAGTTAAAAAAGATTTTGAATTGTTTCTCAGGTTTTCATATTATTTTGTCCAACCCCCTGTATATATAATGCCACGCAAAATAGTACCTTATCAGATCAAAAAAAAAAAAGGACCACTCCAAAATTCTGACTTGGCTGGAAACCCAAGAAGAATTCTTCTAAATACTATGTTTGCCTTTACTGGTACAGGAATGCCTTTGCTGCTATCAGGAAAGCTCCCCAATCAATACAATTGTTGTATCATTGATTATGCTTCTAACATGAGATTAATACTGTGGATGGGGTTTTAATTTGTATTGTTCATTAGACTACACAGTAGATCTGCTCACAAAGAAATCATTATTATTTGAAGACTTGAAATAAAAAAGTCTCTTAAGTACCAAAATCATTAATCTGTAACAGATAGTTCTTGTTCAAAATGTTGCTTTATGTTTGTTTATATTGAAAGTAAGCACAGTATGAATTTATATTAACAAAATATTTTGAAATGCTATAATAATCTCAATGATATTGTGAATTGACAGAGCGCCATTGCTGAACACAAAACAAATGGAGAGCACAATATAAGAAAAAAAAATTTTTTTTAGTCTAGTCATTACATCCTTACTCGTGATATTTCCTGGGTTTTTTTTATATATGTTATTGGACTAGACACATAGATCCTTTTTCACAAAAAAAATGTCAAAATTTGTTGTTTTGTCATTTGGAGCCTTTTTTATTTCAAGTCTTCATTTAACGTTGTGATAAAGATTTTGGCTAAAGTGCAGATTACGGTACCAAGAGATGTTGTCCTATTTTTCAGTTTTCACAAAATGGCCAGTTTGCACAAAATGGTACAAATATGAATTTTAAAGTTTTTCAATTAACTAGTGAAAAGAAGAATGAGGTTTGCAGGTAAATTTATTTGAAAATGGTTTTGCGTGATCTTTTACTCAAAAACTAATCCTCATCTGGCTAACTGCAATCTTGAGATAACAGTATGCACCACCATGTATCCCTGTGCTGATTTAGAAATCAGTGTATCCTTACAAAACCTCCTATTGGTGGTACCATATTGTACACTTCAGCCAAGATTTTTTATTCATTGAGAAAATGTGATAAGTAAATTCACAATCAAATTTTCTGCAAACCTTAAAAAAAAAAAAGGTTTATCAGCTTTTCATTGTGCATTAAAAAGGGAAATAAAACAAAACGAAAAAAAATAAAAGAGAATTTATTGATTATATATTAAGAAAATATTGTTAATACAAGCAAGATGCATTTCAGTACTGATTATTTAACTTGTGTTGAAGTATATACAGTCGGACCTCGATATAAGGTTACCCCTTGGGGCCTCGCGAAAGTGACCTTACAACCGATTCATATGCATTTGTCAATAAATAAGCATTATATAAATACAGTATAATTCTTTGTAAAATTTAATACGTACAAAAATATCAGTTTATTAGGTTATAATTTTTTAATTTAGTTGAACCAATTAAAATTAATGGAATCAGAAAGAAATTATTTTTAAAAAATTTTAATTCGGAATAAAGTTGTATACAAATAGTACTAGTATGCTCAAGCAAAGTACTGATGTGCAACTGACCTTATTTAAAATAATCCAAAATACATGACTGTCGCGATTTTGGTTTCATCTTTTGTACAATGTTTTCTAAGTTTTGTAGTTTCTGAAAATGTAATGCTCTGAGTGCTTCTGCTTGTGTCACCGCTTCACTTTCAGTATCACTGTAGTTATCCTCACTTTCTAATGCATTGGAATCTAAAACTTACAAAACACTTTCGGAAATCGAAGCTTGAGAAGTGGTAGCAATTTCATCATCAATTCTCACATATTCACTTTCCCCTTCTATAGCACAGCCGCGATTTCTGAGATCTTGTATTAACACAGGTAAAGGAATATCGTCTTCATCATCTTTTTTCCTAGAATTTGAGGGGATGAAGTGCTTTGTGAAAAAGCTGTCCCCTCCATCAGTAGGAGAAATGACGCCGATAAAAGATCAAACCCATGGAAAAATTCTTGGAATTGAATCAGTGTGGCACTGAAATCATAGACAAAAGTGACCTTATATGCGATTCAGTATTTAAGACCTGACCATATATTCGATAATCCATATCAAAGAATTCCTATTCAATGAGCCGGGACTTTACAAAAGTGACCTTATATGCGGGGTGACCTATATCGATGTCCGACTGTAATTGTTTTTTGTCATTTTGTTTTAATAGTTGAATTTTAACATAATTTTTTTTCCTCCTTAGGTTGAAAGAAGGGTGGTGAATCAGTTAGCTTTAGCACATGAAAACAGACTCATTGAGAAAGGAAGTGTCATTCATGTTACAGCAGATAACAGCAAAGTTGGAAAGTTGAGACTCGCTGAATCTGCCAATGATGAACCCACTACAATAAGGCTTCAATTAATTCAAAAAGGACAAAAAGGCAAAAAAATATTTTTAGATTTGCCTGTCAATGCTACTAGTGCTCCGTCCAAGGAACCAGTGTTTCTATAATTATTCCATGGATGTTAATAAAGGTTTAAAATTGGGAGTAACTTTAAGACAGGATGTCGCTTATTTATTTAGTTGCATCATCCATTAATAATTTGTAAATGAGAAATTACAGGAGGAATTAATATCAGCTTAAAATTTACTGTTAATACTGTTCATTAATCTAAAAATTTATTTATTTATTTTAAAAAAAGAAATTAATTCCCCCTGTAATGAAAAAATATATATACATATTGTTATTTTTTAAAAAAAAGTTTGTAGATTAAAATAATAAAATATTTTTTGTTTTCCTCCTCTTTTTTTATCAGTTTTTAACAAGAGAAGTTCCAACTCGAACTTTCAATTTGATTAAATTCAGTTTTTAAAACTGAGAAAAAAAAAGAAAGTAAACAAAGTCTTCAGATATATAGGTGGCTTCATTCAGTAATAGGGTCATCCCATTACAACCACGGGAAGAAAATGGGAATGTAATTTATTTTAAAAATTAGATTTTTTTAATTCTATATTTCTTACCTTAATTTTTTATTAGAAATGTATAAGTTAATTAATAGATAGAGGTTTCATATTTTAGTTTTTGTAAATGTTGATATTGTATGGAATTTATCAATTTACAAAGTCTGTATTTCTCTATTTATTTAATCCAAGGATGTTTTATTTGAATGCAGGTTTAGACATTTACCTTCATTTTCTTAAGACCAAATGTCCTGAGATGCTTAACATAAATAAATAAAATTAAAATTAAACTGGTTTGAATTCCATAAGATTTCAAGGGGTGGGGGGCGATAAACTATTTTATATGGTTATCATTTAAGATTCTGTGCAACATTTACAGACGTTTCTTTTTAATATATATTTATCTTTTTTTAAAATTACTCGTATCATTTTTTCCAAAAATTCTTTGAACATTTCCTTTTTTAATAATCTTTTAGTAACTAAGGGGTCGTCCATTAATTACATGAGGTCAAAAGGGGGGGGGGGTCAACGAAAATCTCTCGTAAACTTTTTCATTCAGAGAAAATATATATTACAGCAAGATTTCCGGTTTTTTTTTTTTTTTTTTGTTATAATTTTTTAAATATAACCAAGGGGGGGGGGTCCAAATTTTAAAAAAAAAAACCTCATCTAATTAATGGATGGTCCCTAATCTCAGCATGTGAAAATGCAAATGTTAAGTGAAGACTGCTTGTATTAGGATTCTACAAGGAATTTAATACTAAGAAAGCTATCAATCAATTTGAAAAACACTTTCTCTCATATGGTGTTGAAACATAATAGCTTTATATTAAAGTAGACTGACAAATGGTCGAAATAATGATAAAATACACCACCTTTGCATTGAAAGGGCTTCAAAGCATTTACCTTTACAATAGCTACCCATGCACGAAGTGGAGTTTTGTGAGTCTTTTCCTTAACATAACTGATACGAGAATTGTCCTTTAAGCATAAGCTAGGGAAGTGATAGATAGGGTGGAGATATTTTGCAATGGACATGTTTCTATCCTTTTGAGGTAGAGCTTAAGGAATGCATTCTCATTAACTATTGTTACCCAATCAGCTGATATTTTATTTTGAGCTTATTAGGCTATCTTTGAAATATGGAATTGACAAGTACATTAACAAGAAATTTAAATCGGCATTTTATTAATTTCTAGAAATGATTTTTAAAGCACAATTGACTTAATTTTGTTTATGGTTTTAATTAACATATCTACAGTCTTGGTTGTATGTACAATTTACTCAGACTAATTTATTCTAATTCGCTAGCAGTGTATTCCTTAAGAATCATTTTCAAAGTCGGCTGGGTTTTTTCGCTGCATCTGTGTATGTGAAGTTTCAGCCCAGCTGTAGATCATATAACCTGCAATAAATGCTAAAACAGAACATAAATAAAATTAGTAAGTTTCCATGCAAAAGTTAAAACATTTGAATGTTTAATGACAAATTAACTTCTGATATGCAGTAATAAACATAAGTATACATATCAGAAGCAACTGATTTTAAAACTTACTGAAATCAAAAGAGTTCTTTACAACAGGATTTAACAAAAATTCAACATATTTTAATAGCATTTCTTTATTCAATGTTAAAATGTTACTGTAACCGAGATCTAAATATCAATTTTAAAATAACCTTAACTGCATTGTGAATCAATATCTTAAAAATTTTCCTCGCTCCCTTTTTAGTAGCTTTCTGATTTAGTAAATCAGTCTCAATCCCATATGATGCGTCTCCTGTCTCTTAGCAACCTTTATGTGAGCCGTTTATTTTGAAAGTGACCTAAGTCCATTTTTCAATTTTTTTTTTGTTACCTGTAGTAACGTGGAATTTGCACACGTTACTACAGTTAACAAAAAAAATTGAAGAATGGACTTGGGTCACTTTCAAAATAAACGGCTCATGTATCTCAATATTTCATAGCATCATAAAGCATTCCATTCTTCATGTCTTTCAAAAAAGATTTTTCTGTCATAAAGACATTACATATAGCTCTAAAATTTTTAAATCTCATGGCATGTTGGTTGGAAATCACAGACTTATTTATAAATAAGTTAATTTCTGGCATTTCTTCCTAATTTTAAAATTGCCTATAAACAACCCAACATAAAGTGACTAGCTGCATCCTCGAACTTTAGTAGATTTCTAACAGATAGGACTACTGTTAGAGTGGTCGAATCCATATTACATTAAATATTGTGCTAAGCTTCTGATCATCAATGATTATAGTCTTCTTTTCCTTTTAAAAAGACTTTATAAAAGGAATCAGTTTTCTCCAAATTCATTAAGCCATTCCCAGTTGTTCTTCTTTGGTCTTATTTCTAGTTTTCTTTTCAAATAGATACCAATTATTAGCTCCTCGGAATTCATCTTCCTGTAATGACCATTTTTAATTCAGAACAGTTCTATAATACTATTACTAAAATGGATAATTTCAAGATATTTCATGAGGGTTATTTTCCGTAGTACTGTAGTTAAAGTGAAAGTATTTTGATCGATATCTGTCCATTACTATTCTGTTGGTTATCATAATTATGGCATGTAATGGGAAAACAAGTAAATGAAGACTGTAGAAAATAAGTGTTCTTTCAGTATGTGAAATGCTGAAGAGAAAAGATTTGAATAGTTAAGACACAAATGCTAGAAATAGGGGTAAAAGTCTAGTTTACAGTACCGGGTGCTTGTGGTTTTTTTTTTTTTTTTCACGTCAAACATGACAGCCTTCAGACCGGGAAAAATTGTTCCAAAAATGACCAACAGATACATCCTGGAGCTGAGCAGGCCTCCCTTTACCTAACCTACAGCTAATTGGAATAAGCATTTCGGTCCTTCGGACGAAATTTGTTTCGAAGGCTAATTAATCGGAATAAACAGTTCGGTCCTTCAGAACTCAAAATTTGATGCCGTATATCCTTGCACAATGAAACATCCTATTGGCTAGTACCGTATTCTAGACTCTTGCCGAAATGGGTAAGGCAATCGATCCAAAAGCAAATACCAAAAGATAGACATATGGAATAACCAGCCAATCCATGCAAACAACTAGAACACTGCTGTTAATTTGTAGTAATTTACCTTTTTACCACATAAATAAATGCTGACTTTTATATATACAGATTATATATTCAATTGCTGACTTTTACATAGACAGGGTGTTTCCAAACATATATTGCAGAAGAATATGGTAGATGGAGGGTACGAAAACAAACAGTTTTCATTAAGTAAAGCTTGTCCGGTCTTGCACTGATATGGCGTTACTGTCGTTTTAGTGTTGTGGCTGGTAGACAATCATTCATGAAGGGTCATTGCCACCTGCCTATTTGGAGTGTTGTGCATTAGAACAAGAGGGGCGTCGCTTTGAATATCTTTCAGAAAATGTTCAAAGTGACACCCCTTCTTCTACACAATAGTGGCATCGTCGGAGCATTGACTGTCACACTCATTCAAAAATGCCAGGTGTAGTACGAATGGTGTTGCAGGCTTAAAACAAATCATTGACGCAGTTCATTGACTATATCAATAGATGTGGCATACACGAGGCTCTTTACATGGCCCCAATAGAAGAAGTCAATAGGATTAAGATCCAGCAAATGTGGAGGCCATGGAACGGGACTTCGATAAAAGAAAAGCAACTAATGCTGTATTGGTGCAACACCACACACACACTACTTAATGAATGTAAGTTCGGAAACACCCTGTATATAAGCAGAATTTTATGGATTTTGCAATGAATTTAGGGAACAAAATATAAAAGTATTTCGATGATGTAAACTTACGGGGAGCCACAATGAAAACCTTCTCTCTGAATCGCCGAATTGTATTTGGAATGCCTTTGGACAGCCATCCAGTAAATGCCCTTTGTTCAAAAGGTGACATGCGAACGTACACCATACCTCTGATTTTAGCAAGACTACCCCAGTTGGCGTGACCCATGGTTTACCAAATTTACTGAAATGAAAAAGACAAACATCTATAATCTGAATTTGTTAGTAATATTGTATTGGCTATGTTTTACTTTACAGTGTCATAGGTTCTGAATAGTTGGATATTGAGTGATTCAATACTCGATTGGTTAGTGAATGATATCATCAAGTGGTAGCATATAAAGCAAATGCCACCAGCGCTCTATTACATATTTTTTCCTCCATCTTAACTTCCATTGTTGGTGTCTCAAAGTCCCACCCCCATGCAGAAAGAAAAAAACATCGATCAACCCTCACTGTCCCAATAACTAAAAAATTCCGAATATAGACCGTGACATCTATGACAACTCCATCAACATATCATAGACCTGTGCTACTGAAAAGTGTAGTTTAGCCATATTAAATTTAAGATTTTGATTAGGCCAAATGAGCCAGTGTTGATTCTTTGAATTTTGGAACATCAACTGAAATATTAAATTCATTTATAGATTTTACCAAATTTACTAAGGTATTAAAGCAGCTCTGCATTTTAATGATCTCTTCCTCTTCAATTTTAATCTTGCAAACCGATTTTTTTTTTTTTTGCTTTAGTTCATGTAAATTAATTAGGCTACTCATTTCAATATGAGTTCCATGGATAATATACCCGTTTGATGAGTAGCCTTGGAAGCAACAATGCGGGTGTTTTAGTCTTTGATAATTATCAGGAGTTGTCTGTCCGTCTGTGGACAGGAAAGTATCATTAAAATCTCATTAGCAACAATTGCGTGTTTTGCATGCACAACAATCACATTAATAATACAGCTCTACAACAATCGCGCTTTTTTCATTCGCAACAAACACATTTATAATAATAAGGAAAACTAAAGCAATATCAATTATATTTTCTTATCAGAAGACGTTGCGAAGCACTGTGATTGGCTTACTAATCGCTATCCCTACCTTGTTTGTTATAAATGTATACTTAAACTGCAAAAATTAACCAACAACGACCATAATTGTTTAAATTAGTAAATGATTTGCACTCAACAAATTATTTGGCTGGAAATGTGGCCAAAACTCTAGGAAAGTGAGCTGGAGATGTATCTTCTGGACTTGGAAGGTAGGTGAAGATACTGTTTTCCAATTTTTTAAGACAATTGTCTTTAAATTCGCGCTCATATTTACGGTGTTAAATACTGCATTTTTACCATACCCTCACCATTATTCGCTCTCAGGTTTGCCAGGTCAAGATATGCAACCAAAGCACTCGGCAGCTACAAGGAGCGATTATATATTAATGGTCCGTTTAAATATAGACCATTATTTCTTTTTTAATACTAAATATTTAAAATTAACGTATTAAGGAAATCATTTTCAGTGAACAATAACAAATTAAAGAAGCTATTTTTTTTTAAATGTTGAAAAAAAAAAAAAAAAAATAGTAGTAAAGTCCTCTGATCGACTCAAAAGAAATTTCGCTTGTAATTTCCCTTTAAAATACGGCGTTTCGCTTATGCATAAAGAAGAAACATATTTCTTCAACAATAAAAAACAAAAAATAACATTTCTTTATCTTTATTAATATACTGGATAACACTTACTTTAAATAAAATACTGAGAAGTATGTATCGCCTGCTTGGCCCTCACTTGGTCAAAATGGCGCAGCGATACATTCGTACTTAAAAAATAAAAATCATTTGTTGAAGAAAAAGTTGTAATCATTAAAATTAAATTTAATAGTATCGCCTAAATTTCTTGTAAATTTATTAATAATATATAAAATTAAAAAAAAAAAAAAATTGTAAAAAACAATAGTTTTATTAACTGTCGTTAGATGGCAGCAGCTGACAGGTCATTTTTAGGTTAAGTTGGTCGCAAGTAAAGTTTCGAAGTAACTTCGAATGTTTTCTGGTACTATAGCTTGTCATATATTAACAGCATGAGGAGCAGAAGTAACTCCGGAGTGAGGCTGGATTATTATTATAGAAATGTTCACAAGACAATTCTCGATCATCAGGTTCGTTATGTTTCTGGAATTAAAGCAAATGAACATTCCAATGCATTTCTCCATGTAAACTGAAATAGAATTCGTTATGTAAAGATCTTTTAAAAATGATCAAAAGCCATGCTTAATTTCTTGTGAAATAATATCATTGATCATCTTTAAAATGCTGAATTTTTCTTACTATTTTATTTGGAGAAAAATAAAAATGTCAATTCTGAAAAACAGAAATACACAAATTTTAATGTCGGAAAGATTGGTCTTCTTACAGAGCAGATACAACAGAGATGAAGTTTGAAGGTCATTTAATAGGTTTGTCTTGTTCAAAGAAAGTAAATGACATGACAGTTATTCTATAAGCGAAGTAAACTGATAACAATCTCACAGCATATTGCTAATACAATGTAATTTAAGATGCAAATCGTTGATTACAGCATCATCATATCAATGGAAATCACAAGGAGAAGAGAACGATGAAAAATATTCGGTAAAATTCTAGTTAACGGCACCCCGGTTGACCGGAAGTCGATCGGATGAAATCTGTTTGGAAGGCTAATGAATGGATAAAAATTTTGAAAGGGCCAAAATTTCCAAATACCAATACATACATCCTGCAGCTAAACAGACCTAAATTAACCTAACCACAGCTAATTGGAATAAACGCTTCGGACCTCATCAGTATGAAAGTTGTTTCGAAGGCCGTACGAGGGGTGCCGGATACTAGACTTTAGCCAGAAATTCAAATAACAGAACAAATGTATGTTGTCTTCCATTCTCTGCACATTATTTGATCTTCTATTAAATCTTGAAGGCTGAATATATAAAGTACAATAAAAATCCCGAATGTTTGGTTTAATATTGCTTCTGATATTGAGAAATTAGAAATACTGAATCTTATTTTCGGTCACATTATGCTCTTACAGTTTCAGCATGAATTGGAACCACCTAAGTTTGATCTTCATATCTCAGATCTAACATATTTTTGAAGTAAGAAGCTTTTCTCGAAGACCAAAAAAAAAAAAGAAACATTCATCAGAGTCTGGTTTTATGGTTTTCATCATTAATATGAAAGAAAAGATAGCAAGGAAAAAGGATCAAGTAATATGCAGACAATGTAAAAACATGTAGCTAAGCTGTAAAGACAATTTAGCTTTCAACCGGCGTATATAAATTGTAAGAGACGTAGTTAACGAAATCCCGGTGTTTCTCTTTATTTTATACTTCTGTCGTACTTCACTTTATCTGCGGTAATCCTAAGAAGTCTCTTGTCTGATATCTCACTTGATATTTTTTTTTAGCTGAAATGAATGTGAATCAATACTTTATTAACCTTCATTATTAGAAAATGAAGCAGAATGTAAGTTAAATTTAGTTTGCTATTGATATTTTTTGATGATTAATTTAGTCTAGTTCAGAGCATTTGGCTAACATTTATTATCGTGTTCACTCTTGAAGTTTTCATGTGACGTACTGGTTGAGAAGCTCTGATTTAGATCTGTTGTGGGATCCTTTACGATGTGTTTAAAACCCAAACATCTGATATTAACAAGGTTTCTTTAGTGATGGTTTGCTTGTTGATGCATCCTGTCCTTATTTAGATGTTTTTTGCTGCAGAAAATGAAGCATAGCATTGTTATTCATTTTTAACACACTTCAAAGTAAACAAATTCTACATTCATCATTATATGAAGGGTGATCGAAAAGTAATTGAGTAAACTTTTTTCATGAAAACTTTAATCATTACACAAATGTAAAGATATATATATATGAAAGGATATGCAGTTGACTACTTTTCTACATAATTTCCAATGAGGTTGTACTTGTCCCAACTTAAAATTGATTTGTGTATGCGGGAGTAATTAGTCGTTCGGCTGTGTGAGAAACCATTGGAAACAGCTTTCTATATATCTTCATCACTTTTGAAGTGGGTGCCAGCAAGGTGACTCCTCATTGGGCCAAGCAGGTGGTAATTACTTGGTGCCCAATCAGAACTATAGGTATAATGACAGAACTTCCCAATGTCAGGAATGGAGTTTGGTCGCACAGCTGCAGCAATATGGGGATGGGCATTTTTATGCATCAACAAAACATTGGATATCGTTTGAAATGTTCCATAAACTGTTCCATATGATATGTCTAATTTGAAATGTTCCATAAACAGTTCCATATGATATGTCTAAAGCCTGTGACATTTCTTTAATTTTTACCCATTCGTCCTCTTCAGTCATTCCGTTCACAACGTTGATGTTGGAATATGTGTGATGCTCATGGTTTGCCTGACTGATCTTCTTCGAATACACCTGTTCACCCCGTGAACTTTGGACACCAGTTGCAAACTTCATAAATGTCACGAAGTCATCTCCATACATTGAACACATTTCACGATAAATTTCAGCAGGTTTTCTTACCTTTGCCACAAGAAATCTAATGGCACTTCAAATCTCAATCTCACTGAAGTTTGTTATCATACCTGCTATTTTGGAAGAGCTGTGACGTATACTATATACAATATACTTGCATGCCATTTAATTAGTCATTTACATGCCATTTCATGTGTATATCTTTATATCTGTGTAATCATCCAAGTTTTCATGAAAAAAAATTCACTCAATTACTTTCTGACTAGTTGCGACCCGTGAAATATTCACAGAAGTAAACAAATTCCACATTTTTGAAAAACACAAGATTGAAAAAGATGTTCTAAGCTAACTTTTTAGAAGTCATGACTTCCATAACAGCCCACATGTAATTTGAATATAGGCTTATTGTTAAAATAATATTATAATGTTAAAATAAAAAATTGATTTACTACTTTCGTAGTTGACAGCGCTGCGGTTTCTCATTATGAAACATAATGGCAACTTGCTGAAATATTAGGCTCGTTGAAATTGAGGCAATATTGACGGAAGTAAAACAAATGCCCTGAAATTTTTGAAAAACACAAGATTGAAAAAGATGTTCTAAGCTCATTTTTTAAAAGCCACAACTTCCGCAACAGCCCACATATAATTTGAATGACTAAGCCAAATTTTGTTAAAATAAAAGAAAATAAAAAATTGATTTACCAGTTTCAACAATAACGAATGTCCAACTTCCAATACCAATAATCCTATCTGGGCAACAATGACGGCACATGCCTAGTCATTGTCCCCTACTTCGTTGAGTTGTGAGCGAGCGGCTACACAGCCGAAATTATGTAAAAACCTAGGTTTTACAAACTCTCTGATAAATTTTGACGCATAAACTTCATACATTTCAGTGTAAACTTCATTTATGTGGGAAAGAAAATCTCAATACGCTGATTATAATTGTGTAATCGCAATCCGTCACGATGAAATGGGAAGAATATTTAAGACACTATGTTTAAACATGGGCATGACGTCGTGCCTGACGTGTTCCAACGCTGCACTGTGATTGGTTATTTCTCTGCTTACAAATTTACAAAGATCTGTACAATTTTTGCTTATTAATAGGCTGATTGCCCCTCATGTATATACATATAATGCATTTATTTTTTTATTTTTAATAAATTAATAAATTATTTTAATACAGTTATGAAAAATCTATGAATATAGCTATATTTTCATCCTAACTTTTAACAACAATCAAATGTTAAATTATCCTTCCTTTTTCTTTTTCCTTAGAATCATGTGACAGGTCTTTTACCAGCTTATCCTGGATATCTGCATTCATGGGTTAGAGATAATGTCTACTCTATTTTAGCTGTTTGGGGCTTGTCTTTAGCCTACAAAAAACATGCTGATTTAGATGAAGATCGCTCCAAATCTTACGAATTAGAACAGGTAATGGCATAATTGTTAGGGAAATTTTTAACTGAATAATAACGATTGTACAATATGAATACTGAACCATACAGTTACAGAAATGGCAAAACTTATTTTATCAAATGATTTTTTTTTTTTTCTTAAAGACTCTAATACCATCTAATGTACAAACAGCCAAACTTTCGATTTTAACTTGCAAATGATGTGCTAAATGGATTTTAGATTACTAAAGTTATAGATTTTATTACTTTCCAACATTAGAAACACATCTAAAATGAGACATGTATTGAGATATAGGTCATTTTTTTATTTAGTCATTTGAAACTTTTTTAAACATCTATACCATTAAAAATAAAATTAACATGCATATATTTAATCTAAGAAACAATTCAAAAAATGCACCAAATTAAATCAAAGGTTCTCGCACCCTGAGTCATCATTTCGAGAATCTGGGACAGCTGTTTCTGCCTTTGTAGGTATCATCAGCCAGATTTACCCTTTATGATAGGCTCAGAGTGCTTGAACCCTTGCTGGATACGGTGCTTTTTTTTATCATTGTGTGATTTTTTTTTATTTTTTTTTTGGATGCCACTCCCGGGAGTGGTGGTGTGACTTCCTTAACTTTGTCATTCCTGAAATAATGGCTCGGAGCGAGAACCTTTTATTTGGTGCATTTTTTTAATTGTTTCTTAGATTTATTTCATTCATTTATAAGTAATTTTTATGATTAACTGTGTTTGATTTCTTTATGAAAGTAAACTAAATACAGAGCTTTGTAACATAATATTTTCCTTTTTTTATATAGAGTTGTGTGAAATTAATGCGTGGTCTACTGAGATGTATGATGATGCAGAAAGATAAATTAGAGAAATTTAAAGAAAGCCAAAAACCTATTGATGCTCTTCATGCCAAATACTCATCCACTAATCATCTCCCTGTTGTTCCTGATAGTGAATGGGGACATCTTCAAATTGATGCCTACTCTCTATATCTTTTAATTCTTGCCCAAATGACAGCTTCAGGTAAATTATCTAGTTTAGTCTATATATCTTTTAATAAATATTTATGTATGTCTCAAAAAAAAAAAATCAGAGAAATTATACTTTCCACTTTACAATTTCAGTCTAAATCTTCAAAAAAAAAAGTCATTCCAACATTATTATTGCCATATTTTTCAAGATATGATGTCTTGTTTCATAAGTACTAGTATAGTTGCTTTTAGAAAAGTTACCTTCATTTTCATGAATATATATAATGATTTGAATTGGCAAAACAAAAAATTGTGTAATAATAAAGCAGTCTGCTCGAAAGAAGAATAAATTATTCTTAGTAATGTCTGGTTTAGTCATCTTTATTGTGTTTGACAGTAAATGATGAAATTTGTCTTATATTTAACATTAAGTATGCAAATATCTTATTGAAAGCCACAGAATTAGATGACTCTGAATAACCTTTACCTTTTTGTAAAACTTTTCACGATTTCATACTGTGTTAGAAACTTGAATTGCTTAATTAGGGTTTTCCATTAACTTTCTATTTGGTTAAAATGCAATTAGTCAAGAGACTTCTAACCACAACAACTCCAAAACCTGGTGCATTACATTTGGTAATACAGTTAAGAGTTAATTAGTAAATGTTTGTTGAATTCAATTTTTAATTGATGCTTAGGAAGAAGCTTAGGAACTTAAAGATTTTGAATGCAATTATAAGTATATTTGTTTTGTAATGTTATCAATCTAGATACTAATTTCTTTCCAAGCCTTGTTCTAAGGTTTCACGTTCCTATAATGGATTCATCCTAGAATTTAAATTAGGTTTTGATAAGAATACAAATAGAGAGAAAAATATTTTTTGTATGTTTATTATTCAGAACTTGTGATGATAACTTTAAAGTCTCATAACAGATGAAGTATTGCTTGTTTCAAGGAGTATTCTGCAAATATATTAGTTGCCAGTATTAAATAAAATAACAGAAATATAAAAGGTTTTTTTTTTTGTTTTTTTTTTTTTTTTTATCATCTTATTTATTTTCTATTGCAGGGTTACAAATCATCTTTAATCTTGATGAAGTTGCATTTATTCAGAATCTACTATTTTACATTGAATCGGCCTATTTCACTCCAGTAAGTTAACTTTTATTATTTAAATAATACTAAATATTAACTGATATTGAAAAAAATTGTTTTGAAGTTTTAATTTTTGTAAAGAATAACTTAGAAGAAAGTACAGAATTAATAAAATTCGTTACACACATTGATAACACAGTGGAAGTGATGGTATGTAAATCTCAAAGAAATGTTTTTTACCAAAAAAAAATGTTAAGACCAAAAATTATTAGTGAAATTAAGCAATGCCTGTTATGTAAATAAAAATAAATTGACAACTTTCAAATCTTTTGTTGGACTAACAAATTCATTTCTAAATCATAATAAATAACACATTAACTTACAAAATTCTCTTTATTCCTTAATAATTCCACAAATTCTTACTGGCGATATTTCAGATTCCTCAACAGACAAGCCTTTATAACGAGAAAAGAAATTATGTTTATTCTTCCCAAATCAGAAATAAAATAACATCCATGAATTCTAAATCAACAATAACAAAAACATGATACGCTCCATGCTATATGAAGCACGAAGCATTATTACAAAAATTAATACATCCAAATTGTTCAAATTTTAAGATTTCAAAACGTCTAAATTTTTAACTATTTGAATAATCAAAGTAAATATTGGATTCAGTTTAATTTTTCAAATAGTTAAAAATTTAGACGTTTTGAAATTTTAAAATTTGAACAATTTGGACGTATTAATTTTTGTAATAATGCTTCGTGCTTCATATAGCAGTGAGCATATCACGTTTTTTGTTATTGTTGATATAGAATTCATGGATGTTGTTTTATTTTTGATTTGGGAAGAAGAAAGTTAATTTCTTTTCCCATTATAAAGGCTTTTAAAAGGATGTCCGTTGAGGAATCCGAAATATCGCCAGTATGAATTTGTGGAGTTACTAAAATTCATTTCTAACATCCTATAATGAAATTTTATTTTCCTTTTTAAAATCTGTTAATATGAATTTACTTTTTTTTCCATTTAAGTTTTTATGTTTTGCTAGAAAAAAGTGATGAAATTGGGCTGCAGAAACTTAATTGAATTATTCCATTAAAATTTATTGGAATTTATTAGCTCCAGAAACAGTGAATAAATTATTTTTCTAAATGTGTTGTTCACATCTATCACTGATTAACATAATGAAGGTATACAGGGTGGGCATAAAATAACGTGAGGTGTTCAGAGCCCTCTAGCGAGGAATGTATTGGACGAATCATAACAACATTCGGTGGACATACAGAGTGGAATGTTCCGAATGTTGTTACGATTCGTCCAATACATTCCTCACTAGAGGGCTCTGAACACCTCATGTTATTTTATGCCCACCCAGTACATAGATTTACCTACTTTTGATTATTCTATTTCAACATTCTTATTTTAGAATTTTATTACAGTTTCATTGATACATTGAGATTTTTCTTTTTCTTAGGACTATGGTATTTGGGAGAGAGGAGATAAAACAAATCATGGTTTACCAGAATTGAATGCAAGTTCAATTGGAATGGCGAGGGTGAGAACATTAATTATATGGACATTTTTAATACGAAATTTCCATTTTTATAAAATGCAAATATGATGAGGAATAATTATTTCAACTTATAAAGAATACTTGAAAATAATTGAGATTGAAAATTAATCATTTCATTTTCCTGACAATAGATTTTTGTGATTGTTAGATAAGAAATAACAATTATAATTTATATAGCAACTATATCTACAGTAATGTCATTTATGGGTAGTTATGATAAAATAATTTTTTTAAGTCACGGCCCTCTTTTGCTTTAATTAGTATAATGATTAGGTTTTAAGCCTAAACTGTATATATTTCTTTTATAAAAACAGGCTGCAATGGATGCTATGAATGAATTGGATTTATTTGGAGCACGAGGTGGTCCTGCATCAGTTATTCATGTTATGGTGGATGAAACTCAAAAGTGCCAAGCAGTATTACATTCAATGCTTCCTAGAGAGTCTTATTCAAAGGTGAGTTAACGTACATTTTCAATATGACAAAAAATAACTTAGAAATTGTTAAAGATTCGAGATAAAACAAGAAACTTTAATGTAATAATGTTAAATATTCTATTTAACTTGCATAAATTTTGATATTGATTTTAAACAAAATATGCATTTAAACTCAATATCAAAATTTGACTTATGAATACTCACTAAGATGATCCAGAATTTAAAGAAAAAGTGAAAATAAATAAAATGCACTTACTTACAAAATGTTGAGGAGAGGATTATAAATATGGTATTAATCCGACAGTTTTGGAATACTGCGCGTATTCCTTCATCAGGGACGGCACAAACATATAAGACACTTTCACCATGCCTTCCCACCTCGTGTCATCTTAAATGTTGTTTTAATGTCTTATATGTTGGTGCTGTCCCTGATGAAGGAATACGAGCAGTATTCCGAAACTGTCGGATTAATACCATATTTTTAATTCTCTCGTCAACATTTGGTAAGGAAGTGCGTTTTATTTATTTTCACTTTTTCTTTATTTCAATACATGCATGTTAAACCTCATTGTGATCCAGAATTAAACCATCAGGAAAAATATCCATAGAATGCTTACTATATGAATGCTTTATATTATTTTAGTGTTACTTAAAACATTGCTGTTAAATTTTACATTGGCAAAAGCCTAGTAATTTAATATCATTTTTATTATTATTTTTTTTACAGGAAGTGGATGCTGCTCTTTTGTCAGTGATTACATATCCTGCATTTGCAGTTGATGAAACAGATCTCATAAATATTACTAAAGAGAAAATAACTAATAAATTATTAGGAAAATATGGTTGTAGACGTTTTCTTCGAGATGGTTATAAAACTCCCAAAGAGGTAGGTAACCCTGCCCTTTAAATCTTCGACTCTGTATACGTTACATAAAATGGATGATTCTGTTCTGACAGTCATGATTTTTAAAAAATCATTGTAGTTCTACATAATTTCAGATCTTGGGACCAAACAAATTCGAGTCATTCTCTTTTCCCTGGGATTTTTCTCACGTGAGTCTAAGAAATCTTGTTTCTTCTTTTTAACACCATAATCTTTTACATGGTGGTGGATTGTCAATGTGGTAAAAAAAAAAAAAAATAGTGTAATACCTTATACTGCCAACATGCTTTATTGGGTTTGTTAACTGATTCAGCTGAATTTTGTTGTTATTGTTTGTGATACCTTTCATTTGTACCTTTGTTTTCATGAAAATATCATTGGTTAGAAAGCAGTTGGTGTGGCATCATTTTAAGAATGAGCATATTATTTGATCATTATTTAATCATTCAATAAATTTTATTGAATTTTATAATCATCCTTTTCTCAGGCATTCTCATACTTGGCTGTTAGGTATGCAAATTAATATTTCATATCGCCAGCAAGATTGATAATTAGATAATTCTAATCTGTTCGTAATGAGCAGATAAGAAATAAGTTATGATGAACCTTTCTTCAGTCTTCCATATTTTTCAGTCATTTGTCTTCACTTTAGCTGATTTTATTACGTTCTTTTTTGGTGACATTTATTGATATTCCAGCTTCCAATTGTATATTTTCTTTGTTTTGGTTTTTTTTTTTTCATTGTCTCAGTATTATCATAAACTGCCTAATTCTCTAGTAGTGATGTTGATAATCTCCTAAATGTGATATAATGTTATTTAAGAAGCTTTTAATTTATCTTCATCCAGTATACATCATGGCCTTTTGTTGTGAATTCTGTAAGTGACGAAGCAGCTTCCCAAAACCCATACCAAACTAGAATCAAAGTTCAGTAATGCTAGTAATGGATATTTCATAACCGCTGGTAAAAACAGAGAGAAATTAGTGTTTTGTTTATTAACTATAATTATATACTTGCAGTAGTTTTGAACATAATTGTTCTGTTTCTTTAATTAAATTATAGCTTCCCATACATTTTTAAATAAAATTCAGTGTGATGCTTTTTGAGAATCAATATTTTTTAAATGTTTAATATGGTCCTGCCTCCACCAATGCTCTGTATATCAAAGTTAGCTTTAACACTGGCTGGATCATTTTACTATAAAATTAGCTTTGTTCAAGGTTATCTTATTAAAAAAAAAAATCATTTTTTATTTAATATATAATTATAGATCATACGTTTCTGATCATTAATTTTAGAAGTTACATTTATTTATGCTCACTATTTGCTTTATTTCATTATTGAATTGGGCGACTGTTCTAATATTAGCTAATGTATAATAATTATTTAGCTATTTTTCATTGAAGTAATTATAAAGATTTTTTTTTTTCACACATTCTCTTGATTGAAATTTTTAATCTTTCTAGTTTATACTTAATGAACAATTCGTTACAATTTTTTAAATTATTATTATTATTATTATTCAGGAGCATTTTTCTGATCTTACTTGATTCTGATTTAAGTAAGTTGTTCACTGAAGGCGATATGAAATGCTTTGTTTCAGAAATATACAATATTCTTTTCTAATTTGTAGGGTTTCCTGAATTAGATTATTTCTTCATTGATTGATCATCTGTACCATTTGCTTCCAAAAACCTTTCTGTTCTTTTCTTTTTCTCTTTTTTTCACAGAATTCCATTTTCTAAAGATCTAATGTCATTCAAACTGGAAGAAATTCGTTCCTCATCGCTATTTTATATGAAAAGTTTTCAACTCGGGTGGACTCTTTTTCTTCCGTCATTAATCAGTTTTTATAGACTATCAGACACCTAAAGAATATATCTAGAAGCTATGTAATTAACTACATCCTCCTTTAAATCCTTCAAATTTATTAATTTTTTTATTATTTTTTTGTAAATAGTTCTTGCACATCTAATTGCGATGATGTGTCTTTTGCTGAAGAGTTCCCCTTTCCCGAAAAGCATAATCTGTGATTGAGAGCTTTGGGCAATGAAAGAGTTAGGGCAGTTGAGAAAAAGGGAACAGATAGTTACAAGATGTTGCTTGTATCAAGCTTATTTACAAAGACTTGCACAATGAACCTCTGAAACTAATATTTCCTTTTCCTATACTGTTATGTAGAGGTTACGCTAAATTGTGACTTGAATAGGAATAGGTTAATTAATAGGTTTCTTTAATTATATCTTTTGGTATTTTTAAGGATCCAAATATATTAAGTACTAACCCAAGAGCAAATTACAAAGCCAAGGGATCCTGTTCCACAAATTTTGTTGGCAGCACATCAAGAATGGTAGTGTACAATTGTTTACAGGATTAATGTGGATTGGTAAAATACAAAAAAACAAAAGCAATTATGAATAGGTCACTTATTCAGATTCAAGGTAAGAGGTCCTGGCTGTTTCCGGATTCAACCAGAATCGAAAAACTATCAGGACTTCTGAGCCTCTAACACTTGAGTAAATCCAATATCCATTATTGTTTTTATTTTTATGTTCACAGGATAGAAAGGCTAATACTAGTGAGCTATGATTTGACTTTTTCATGTCCACTAAAATTCCCTCACAGTTGCTTGATTTGCACCATGTAATTTATTTATTTCTTTTTCTGAACTTGGAGAAACAGTTTCATTGAAAAATGTTTACCTTCATAAACACATTTTGAAGATGAAAAAGGCATTGATTAATATTTACCCCAAGTAATGGTTTCTTCTACGTATTTAAAATGGCAGTAATATTGAAACATCTGGTTTGGATTCACAGATGATACCTTGGTGAGGCCAAAGGACAAAGATAATATTCAGTTTGATGTCCCAAGAAAAACTCTGGATCACTGATAAACAGCTCTTGTCATTAAAATAACATTATTATTATTATTATTATTATTATTATTATTATGTTTGTATGTTTCAAACCTTGGGTTTCCCCAGCAAAAACAATATGGCGGGTCAAGGACCAAAGCACATACTGCCAAGTGTAAAGATGTGTGCAAGAATGATTAGGGATGTGTGCTTGTGTCCATAAATTTCCTAACTATGCGTGTAGTGTTGAGTACCACAGCCTTCTGCAGTTGTGCATAAGTGTTTTTGTGAAGTCCTAGTGTGCTGAGACTGTGGTGCAATGTGTGAGGCACCAGACCAGTGGCAGACAGAACGATGGGTACAACACGTACTCGATCCTGCCTCCACTGCTTCTGGAGCTCGTGTGCTAGATCAGTGTATTTACTGATCTTGTCTGCGTGAGTTTTCTGCATGTTCTTGCTGATAGGCACTGCAATATCAATTAGATAGGTCTGTTTGTTGACCTTATCAACAAGTGTGATGTCTGGTCTGTTGTGATGTATGGTTTTGTCTGTGTGAATGGGGCGGTCCCAGTATAGTTTATATGAGGGTGATTCTAATACGCTTTGTGGTATGTACTTGTAGTACGGGACCGTGCTCTTAATAAGTGAATGTTTGTGTGCTAGTTGTTGATGAACGATCGATGCTACCTGATTGTGTCGGTGGAGGTAGTCTGTTTGAGAGAGAAGGGGACAGCCTGATATTACGTGGTCGATCGTCTCATGCGTAGTGTGGCATTTCCTGCATTTGTCGTCGTGTGTGTTTGCATCGTGTAGAATGTGTTTCTTGTAGTTGCGTGTGGAGATGACTTGGTCCTGTATTGCGATCATGAACCCTTCGGTCTCCCCAAACAGCTCACCACTCGTCAGCCATCTGTTCGACGCTTCCATGTCGACATGAGGCTGGCTGAGTTCGTGATGATGTCTGCCATGGAGTTCCTTACGAGCCCATGATTCACGCAGCTGCTGAGTGTGGGTGTCAGGGGTGGTGGGTGTTGGAGAAGAGTTTTCGAGGTTCAGGGGTGTGAGGTGTATGTCAGCCTTGACAATGGCTGAGTGAAGTGAGGAGTCTTCTGCTCTTTGGTGGAAATGTTCCCTAAGTGTATGTACTTGTTTTTCGTGTAGGGTGATAAGGTTGATGAGTCCTCGACCTCCCTCCTTGCGGGGAAGAGTCATCCTTTCAGTAGCGGACTTGGGGTGGTGCATGTTGTGTTTCGTGAATGTAGTGCGTGTTGCGCGTTGTAGTGCTTCGAGTTCGGTGTTTGTCCATGGAATTATGCCGAACGAATATGTTAGTGTGGGAACGGCAAAAGTGTTGATAGCTTTAATTTTATTTCTGGCGTTGAGTTGTGTTTTGAGGATTTTGTGAACTCGAGCAAGGTATGTGTTCTTCAGTGCATTTTTGATGTTTGCGTTGTCAATGACGCGCGCTTGCTGGAAGCCCAGGTACTTGTAGGTCTCTCCCTCTTCCATGGATTGGATGGCCAAACCATGGTCCAGTTCAAAACCCTCCAAATTCGAAGTCTTCCCACGTATTATGTGTAACTTGCGGCATTTGTCAATTCCAAATTCCATCCCAATTATTATTATTATTATTATTATTATTATTATTAATTTAAATTGATTGATTTCAAAGCATACTTTTTTATGTTTATTTCAAATAAATATAACTCAAGTAATGAAGAAAAGTAAATGTCATGTAATTTTAGTATTTTCATTTCTCAGAAATATTTAATTACTCAATATAATAAGAATGTTACTAAATATTATTAAACATTTTTTTCTTTTTTTTTTTTTTTTTTTAGGATTCAAGTCGATTGTATTATGAACCTTCAGAACTTCGAGTATTTGAAAATATTGAATGTGAATGGCCTCTTTTCTTTTGTTATTTAATACTAGATGCATGTTTTCAAGGAGACGAAGAAATGGTAAACTACATAGCAGCAGTAATATTTGTTAAAAATAATACCAAATTAATTGACCAGTCACTGTTTCTCTCTTAATTCTTTCAAGTAAACTTCAAACTTTATGTTCAGATTGAAAAGTATAGTAGAAATTTTCTAGTCTACAAAAGAGTAACTTCAAAAAGAATTAATTTTCCAGTCATAACATAAATATAGGAAGATTATTAACATAGTAAAAAAATGACATTATAAAGAGTAAAAACTAGTTTCAAATCGTTATTACTTTAATTGTAGATGTTCATCTTCAATCATATGGTGATAAAACAATATCCCACTACAATGTAGCCCTTCAGGTTGCAGAAAGTAAAATTCCCATCATTTCCTTACCAGTGGACTAAGTTGAAATCGGGTGGTCAGTTCGATGTCTGCCTTCCTTTAACCTCCTGGGATAGAAACTCAGTGCCCATTCTTCAGAAGGCTGGGTGGAACCTGGGACCAGTCTAGAGGAGAATCCAGCATGGAAAAATCTTGTTCTCTGCCGGGGATTGAGCCCAGCTCCTCTAGCCTGCAGTCAAGTGCATTACCACTTGGCTACCAGGTCCAATCGTATGTTGATATAAATATAACATTAAAAAAGGTTAAATCTTGCTCTTTTTGTGGTAGCTTCCTCTACTGATAATTCACTTACAGTTCAAAGAGCCCATAAGCATGCCATGAATGCTTTAGTATACCCTATAAAATAAAAGCAAAGGCAGAATGAAGTATACATTAGCAAACTTTTAACTATGGGAAAGAATTTGGTTTCCCATTAAGAGAATCCTACATCCTGTCTGGAGAAGAAACAACCTGAGAAAAATCTCAAAACCCAATCAAGGATCAGATTCAGTTCCTTCAACCTAGAAATGTGTCTATTCCACTTCAGCACTGGAACCATATTAATAATAATAGTTATGTACAACTATAGCTTTTCTGTTGATTGTGAATTTTATTACTGATTTCTTTATTTTTATTTTTTTCATATATTACTTGAAATCTTGCTATGGCTATTCTTTTAATATCTCATTCAATATTAATTATTTTCCAAATTTACTATCATCTTCAGTCAATCAACAGTTGTTGTTACACCATCTATTTAATAATTTCTGGGATAATAATTTTTGCCCATGCTTTTACTTTCCTTTTAACTTGCTTCATTTTGTAGCAATTGCTCTTAACAATATCATCTGAATTCCAAGTCATCAACCTGTACATATCTTATACTAGCCCCCACTTCTCTATATTTCTTTTTTATACTAATAGGAGATCCTGCTTTAGTACATTTTTTATTTATTATCTGAAGATAGCGTCCATCAACTACATATGGAATAGTATACTCATGGGCACCTACAGAAATTTTTCTGGGGTGGGGACACAAAATATTTTGGCCATGTATTTTATACTGTAAAATTCCATAAATTAATTGAAGTAAAAAAAAAAAATATAAATAATTTAAAATAAAATATACCATTTTTAAATTTCTGTTGCCTCTTACAAGAAAAACAAATTACATGAATTACATTAAATTTGAAAATTCCAGGGGGGGAGCAGGCAAGTGCATATTGAGCATGTTTTAAAAGTAATGCCTGTTCTATTTACACTTTTCTTTGATTGTTTCAAGCTTCTGAAGAGCTTCGAATTGCCCAAGTTAATTTTTCTTTTTTATATATATGTAATCTAATGAGAATGGAGTCGATGTATTTTATTTAGATTTGTAAGGAGTCCTTTATAATTTAATGGTCATAAAGCATTACTTAGCAATATATCCAATGTACAGAAAAACAAAACAGAAAACAATGGTTTTATCCCAGAAACAATAATTGAAAAAGCTAGTAGAGTTATTGAAAAATATATAAATTTTCTCTAAATATAGATGCATTAGTAGGGATTGTGTTTTTAGATTTTCAGTTTTATTTGAATGATGGGATTTATATCAGCAGCTTCAAAACATCAATTCTCGATGAAATGATAATAAAATCTAGATAGTGTGTGAAAACGTTTAGAGCTAACATCATTCATTTCTTTTTATTATTATTAACTGTATATTCTGTTCAGTAGGTCGCAACACACTAATTTATTAATGTAATTATTATATGTAAGTAAAGACACTTCCAAAGGTTCCATAAAGAATCAGAGTCAATATATTACATCATGACATGTTAAGACCTTCTCCTTGCATTCTTTTAATTTCTTTTAATCAGCATTCTGCTGATTCATGAAATTTATAGGTAGGGAATCACTGACTCAATTTTAAAAAGATTCCTTGTCTACTTTATTTAGATAGAAAAATATTCCAAAGCCTTAGATGATATTCTAGTGAAATCTGAAGATGGCTTGAAACTGGTTCCAGAAATGTATGCTGTGCCAGATGACAAAGTAGAAGCAGAAAAAAAGGAGCCTCACAGTCAGGAACGAAAGCCAGTAGGAAGGTGTCCTTTCATGTGGGCACAGAGCTTATATATTTTAGGGCAGCTGCTTAAGGAGGTATTTCCCAAATATTCAGAAAATACGTTTTCTTAACAAATTATGATATTATGATATATTACTTTCTACTCATACTTATTGCAAAACTTTTTAATTGGCAAATTAAAAGTATAGTTGTAATTTTCTGAAACTGTCTTGTCGGTTACAGCTACTGAAATAGAAATAAAAAATCAGTTAGCTTTTGGAATAAGTTTGATTAGTGATGATAATTTATGTAATAACTTCATTTCTTAATGAATACATGGATTTCATAATTTTAGCCATATTTTTGTTCTTATGGTGACTGCAGTTATGGAGAATTAATAGTCTTATCTTTTTTTTTTTTGAACGCCCCTCATAAGTTTTATTATAGTGTTAAATTTTAATATGACATGTTTCACAGTAGAGAAGTTGTCTATTTTTTTTTAATTTCTTGTAGGGCTTCATTGCTCCTGGGGAATTAGATCCACTAAATCGACGTTTATGCTCAATAAGAAAGCCAGATGTTGTGGTACAAATTGCTATTGTAGCGGAGGATGAGGATATCCAAGAGAAACTTCGTGCTCATGACATTCATGTTCAAACAAATATAGAGGTCTATCCAATTGAAGTACAGCCGGCAAGAGTATTAAGTAACATTTATTCATATTTAGGTAATAAACTCAGCTTTAAATTCTTTGTATGTATAATTCTCTAGAACTCTAATTATAGTTCTAGATTTTGTTTTTAATTCATTTATGTTAATCAGTTTTTGAAGGCTTGAGAATTTAAAAACCATAAAAATAAAAATGCCCATTTATTTCCTTTATTTTATTTTCCCCTTTTTCATTCCATTCAGAAAACGTTAAATATTTTATTATTATAACATATTCAAGCAGTATTTATGCATTAATAATAATGTCAATGATATTTTGGAGTTTTCATTTCTTGGTGTGCTTTCTATTCAGTAGGCTATTGCTTAGTGTCTGGTTGAATAGCATCTTTTTCATATAGTTTGCTCTTAGCATATGATTACATTGCTCCATAACTATTTACTTCAGCCTGCTATTGAAACAAAGTTTATTTGATACCAAATGAAATGTGACTCAAAGGTGTAGTTCATTTCACCAGTTTCCTACTTTTATTTTATTTTTTATTCCTGTCAGCAAATCAGAAGGGAGCAGTTAGCCATTTCATCCAATTCCATGATTGATATAAACTAATTTTCAATGTATATGCTGGCTTTCCACTATAGAAATAGGATAGATTTTGCTTCACTTTCAGGATTCACCTTATGCATAAGCACTGTTCTTCATATCAGTAGTGTTCTGACTTCTCTTCAGTTACTCTTGATTCTGTTCATTCAGTACTATTTTCTAAATGACCGTAAGGTGTTCATTATGTTTGTAATTTTAAAATGTTCCTTTTGTTTGTTAGCTTTTATCTGTGATGCAGGATGTTACAGAAGTATGATTTTTACAAAATTTTGAAAATATGTTTTTCAATATAAGTAGTTGAATAATGATTTAATGTTTAATTTTAAAAAAATTTAAATTGTTTGAAATGTTTTATCTAAAATTTTTATATTTTTATATTGTTAGGGTACAGTGATAAGCTGAAACTCACAGGAAGGAAATCCAAAGATATTGGAATGCTTAGTACCAGTAAATGCTACAATCTTCAGGACAGAATGTTTGTTTTTACGCCACAGGTAAATGAATTGGTTCTCATTATTTCTCATTTTCTGTTTTACAATTTCTTTGATTTGAATTGCATTATTTGAAATTGATCTAATTAAGGCATATCATACGTTAATTCCATAATACCTTGATTTTTTAATGGAATATTAAATTTCTTTGTGAAAGTGTATAATATTGTAGAACAACTGTTCCAAGTCATTTGAAAACTTCTTAACTTGGCATTTGTAGGTTTCCTACTTACTTTGAGATTAAAATTATTCTAAAATTGATATTGAAATGTTTCGTTATATACATTCAGTCTTTTATTCAAAATCTTCGTAAAAGGATAACTTAATAAAATAATCACTTTTTAGCAAGAAAATTTGCATGGTTTAAGGATCAAAAGTTTTTACATTTAGATTATGCAGCCATATTAAAATATGCAATCATTGCTGAATAAATTATTATTTGATATAGGCGGAGTGAATCATTTTTATTCATAATACAGTGCATTTTGGATAATTCGAAGCTGAAGGGACCACTACAAAACTTCGAATTAGACAAGTTACATCTTTTAACTTTAATTTCAGGTCCACTGAATGCTTGAAAAGATTATTCTGTCAATAAGTAAATATTTATTCAGATAGATCATGGTATGAAAGACTTAAACACTGTATGTATGTAAACAAAATAAGATTTATATTACGTAAGCTACAGTACATATTACATTCAATACAGAAAATTGTAGTTTTTCAAAAAATTGTGCAATATTTGATTGTTTTGTAGAATTCAGTCGCAAAATTATCAAGCATATTTAGTGAACGGAAAACAGCTTCACTTACGTTGGTTTGTCCTTCAATGTACTGACGAAATTCGGCGCTATCCCGTACTCGTTGGCGATTTGGCATTTCTTCTTCACATCCTTTTTCACATCGCGAATGACGGCGACCTTTTCAGCGAGCGTTAAATTCTTGTACACGCGTGGTTTAATGAAAGACATGGTGACAATGATAGCAGGAAGCTCAAATGGTGTCTGAAGCGTCACGTGTCGAATGGTGTCACATGTCGAACGGTGACTGGAAGGGGATTTCAGTTGTGATGTGTCGAATTTCTTAAAGATGAAACGCCAAAAAGTCATTATGGTTCGAAATATTTTATAAAAAACTTCGAATTAAGGAAGTTGAACTTCGAATTATCCACGATTTTTTAACATTGATTTAATAAGAAATTCAAGGGACTAAGAGAAATCTTCGAATTAAAGACGTTCGAATTATCCAAGTTGCACTGTATAACAAAATATTGAAAGCATTCTATACATGAACAGAAATGATAAGTTGGAATAACAAATTAATTTTTTTTCCTCAGACAAGAGTTAATGAAAATTTTCGATGAAAACCAAATTACTATTTAAGCAATAATATTAGTAGTGCTCATTGTAATCAGTGAATCTGCATTGCAGATATGAATCTGGGCAGTACACATCTCACATACTGATAGAATTTGATTTTTAAATTTTAAGTTGTTTTAGTGTTCGTTTGTTTTTTTCCTGTTTTCTGGAGAACGGCACCAACATGATCATAAAACAATGATATTTTAATTTTCATGATCATGCTTGTTTTTAAAATTGAAAATTATTACAAAAATAAGTAAATAAAGAAAATTCCCTTTTATATTGAAGGGTATCTCTGTAAAAGAATTGAGAAGCTAACTGAAGAATTAGTTAAAAACAAAATCTATTAGTACGTTGCCTTAATTAAGTTTAAAACAGAGCATTACATTGGTTCTTTTGTTTTATTTTGTTATGTTTTTTATAGTTTGCAGATCTGTCTCGCTATTATATTGCATCAGATATTGATTTACTTCTTGATACTTTGAGGACAGAAGTTGCATTTTTGAAAAGTAACTGGCACATGCTTGGTCGTCCATTAGTCGTGCTTCCAATAACCCATGCTTTACTTGGTAAGACTTGGTTTTCTTTTAAAATATTTTTTATTACTAATATTAGTGATCAATAGTAAGGTGTAATTCATTGTATACTTTTATTATTAAATTTATTATCTTAAAAATTTGAGTGATTTTCTTTGATATTATTAAATCTGCTGCATGTAAGAATGAATCGTCTGTTTTTCAGATAATTCCATTATGATTCGTTTTAAGTAGTGGAAAGTGAAAAAAAAAAGAAAAACGCTCAAAAGTAATACAATGTAGAAAACCATAATTCAATATTATAGAGATAGAAGGCAGAAGTTGTTCTGAATAAAATTCCAAGGTCTTTGAAACAACTCATTGCAATACAGATAATGTTGAAGTTCACCACATTGTCATCAATAGGTGGTGCTCAGAACCTTATTTCAGTAATACCATGTTGGGTATCATGATATAGATAGTATTGACCACTGTGCTCATTTGTATTGATTATTAACCAACACAATTATATCTAAAATGTTATCTGACTGCTCCTGTTCCCATTCCTGCATGAAATTAGAGATATGTTTTTCGAACAAGACCATACCTAATCTAATAGTCCTGTGTAACTCGACATGCACAAGAGGCTGTTCATCAATACTCCTGGCCATCCAGACATCTCATTATTCTATCATGTATGGGACTCGATTGGAAAATATGCTGAATAAACCACATTTAATAAAGTTCTGTTTGTATCATGTTCTTAACATTACTACAATCATTTACTTCCACAGAATCCTCGGGTCCTTGGCGTAAAATCTTCCTTGTGTTATTTTTTTATTTTTACACTTTACACTTGTATGAAAGTAAAACAATTACTCACATAGTTTCGCATATAACAGTTTTATATTATAATGTAAGATGAAATACCTTGAAATGGCTTGAGGAAATACCTTATTTAACACTTATTCTTAAATTAAGTCACCTATAATTAGCCATGGAATACTGATCAAAATTTATTGATATTTCATTTATATTAGATGAAGAGAGAATACCTGCTTCTATGGTATCAATGATAAGGAAACTAAAAGGTGGTTATACTTATGGAACAAGGTTTGTGTGATTTTTTTTTTTCCCCTCTTCTAAATTTCATTTTAATATCGAAACATTTAGATCATTCAGCCTTTTACATGAAAATACATTGTATTTTTATTTCTTTTATTATAATTACAGGGTTATTTTGGGAAAAATCAGTGAATTTATAAATACATCTTGTATTACAAATCTTAGTTTTTTGAATAATTATGAAGAAGGCTTACCAGAAGGTCAGTGAGATTAACATTTATTTTAAAAATAGAATTTATTTATTAAAAATTCAAATTTACTTTGAATTTTTCAAAAACATAAAAAAAAAAAAATGAGTTTCAAGAATATTCAATAAACAAAAATAAATTAAGCTATTTTAAAACATTTTGTTGTTAATAATAAGAAACTTTTATCTCTTTCTTTTATTGTAAATACGTAATTTGACTTACTCTTGAATTTTCCAGCTTTGATTCCACAAGCTCAAAGATATTTAGAAAGGGAACTTCAGAAGTCGTTTGCTTATTCACGTCCGAAAGTAACTTTAATGCAGGCAATAAAAGGGCGTTCTAAAGGTCGATACAGTCGTCGGTCATCTGTAACGGGAGTTATTAGAAGAAGTCGTTCAATTCGAGTTAATGAAGGTAGGTATTTTTTAAGATGCAAAGCATTACAACTGTCTTGCCTAGGAATTATCCAGGATTTTCTTAGGTAGGCATTTTTGCTTATGTAAAGTATTTTTTTATATGAAAACTTTAATGTATAAGAAAATTAAGAGCAAGACATAAAAAAGTGTTTATTTACATAAATAATAAATTATTTATACTGTCTGACCACAGATGTGTGAGACCCCTACTTGGCAGAATACCAAGAACAGTTGATTCGTGTTTAAGGAGAGAAGGGATTACGATTTGATATGGTGGGAGATATTTATTTGTGTGTGTGTATATATATATTTATTTTATGTTATTGTAAGTAACATTTTCAACTGTTAAGCGAAATATGTTCACAAAATAAAATATAATTTTCCGATGCTTAAAAATACATAAACAAGACAGATCAAACATCTCGTGAAACAGATTGACTACCCTATTATGGGAACGGATTCGCCTCTTTCTGCCATTCTCAGGAGTGTCGAGGGGTCTTGCATCTGTGGTCAGGCAGTAGTTATAGAAAAGAAAATATTTTTTTGTTTGAAGGATAAAACATCTACAAAAGTATGAACAATCATACTTCTGAATTTTTATTTTTAATGGTTGTTTTTATTCCTTTCTAAGTCTTATTTAATATTTCTACACTGGTAATGAAAAGAATTTATATATCTTTATATACTTTCCAACATTCACTGCAATTTTCTAGCTTTACAGTTTAGATTTAAGAACAATTAATTTTAAGTCTTCAGTTTTTAATGTGTTTGCATGAACAGAAAGATACTACATTCTGTAAAATAAATTTTTTTGGCACCAATAAGTCTGTATAAATTGATAATAATTTTTAAAACAGGAGTTTAGCAGAATTTAGATGTTTTCTGTAAAATCTTCCATTCATCTACAATGAAAAATATATCTGATAGTATTTTTACTCATCATCAATCTTAGAAAGCATTTTGAAACCGGCATTAGAATTTTAGACATTAGCAGATCTAAAGAATGAAATGTTAATATGAAACAGCAAGTAGCTAAAGTTCATATTGAATTGATAATATTATTTTTAAATAAAATTAAAAAAATAATTAATTCATCTTTAAAAAATGACACTTTGGTAAACGTCAGCACAATATCATCTTTCAAAGCCAATTGTAACTTGTTTTCCCTTATAAGCTATATATGGGCTTGAATTTTAATTCCACAGTAAAATTTGCTCTCTATTTTAGTTCATCAATAGTAGATCATGAGAACTCAACCATTTAGTTCATCACAGTAGATTGCCTTAAAGCAAAGCTTATTAAATCTCATCTGTTCTTTATATGATTTTGCTTAGGCCACAGAATTCACGATTTCTCCATCAAAATTTCATCATATACTAGTTGTTTCATTGTTCGCAATATTGCTTACCTTGGGAGTTGCTTCCAAGACTTTCATTAATGCCGCTTTCACCAGTTCTTGCAGTTATTATTCTGTGATCCATCACTCGTTAATAAGAGCTTACAAGTTGACCTTTTTTATGATTTGTGACTGGAAGCATATTTTTTGGTCTCATCTGATTAGTTAAAGAAAACTTAACATAACTGCCTAGGCCTTCAGCTTGCATGACTATTTAAACAGTATTGTTTGCCGTATCACCTTAACTATTCACTGGTTAACTCCTTTTAACTGCTTTTAAGTGATTACTCATCTCATATCATAGAGTGGTGACTAATTGCTGTTGATATATTTCCTCAATGCTTTCTACAATATGGAATGAACTTTATCCATCTCATTCACAAGCTACTTCTTAAACGCCCATCTAGCACCCTTTGTATTTACTTTGTTTTATCCAGTCAATGCCAGTTAGTTTGTTTCTGTTTCTTTTAATTAATTTTCAATGTCTTATTTATTTTTTCTTGAATATCTTGTGTTCCATACTTACCTTGGTGTTAATTGCAAGTATAGAAGGACTACCTGCAATAAAAATGTTAATTTTAATTTGTTGGAAAAACAAAAATCTTTTATATTCATTTTACTCCTCAATTACACATATACACATGTATGTAATTTGTTTTATTATTATTTTTATTTTCCGTGGTATATTCATGTTAATTTAACATTTTTATATAGTATTACAATATCCTTTTAATCAATATCCTTAGGGGACGTCCATTAATTACGTGAGGTCAAAAGGGGGGGGGGCAAATTCCACCAGGGGGGGGGGGGGGGGTCAACGAAAATCTCACGTAAACTTTTTCATTCAGAGAAAATATATATTATAGCAAGATTTTTGCGTTTTTTTTTTTTTTTTTTTTGGTTGTTAAAATTTTTGAAATCTCACCAAGGGGGAGGGGAGGGGTCCAAAATTTTTAAAAAACACCTCACTTAATTAATGGACGTCCCCTTATTTGTCTTTTTACAATATCTTTATGTGGAAGCTGTAGTTTTTCTTTTATATCGATTTATTGAAGTGATTTGTATTACTAATAAATGTCCAAATATTATAGAAATAAAAGAATTGAATTTTGTTTTCTACAGACTTCAGCAGTTTAGACAGAAGGATCCCATCTCCAACAGAAATCCATGTGTCCTCTGAATCTCCTGAAAGTGAATCTCGTACAAGAACTCCATCTCCAGGTGCATCCAGTGAAATAGGAGAGGAAGATATAGAGATTTACCATCACAGGTACTTGTATTGTAAATCAGTACAAATAAATATAAAGTATTGGGTGATTAATTCGTGCAGCATTAAATATAAATGAATAATTTATATTTGAAAAATATCCCAAACTAACAAGCAATAGGACTTTCAAATTTCAGATAATTTTAGTGAAGGCTTTCAACACTAATGCTTCCTTACTATGACTCCACCATCACCAAAAGTCCCTTTCATGCACAAAAGCTGGATTCTCCTGTGTTCCTCGTTCAGGCCAGATCAGGAGATGATGATATTCTGGCTGTAGACGACGATATTCATCAGAGAAGAAATCAGAGGATCACTGATCTCTGTTCCAGTGACAATTTATTCTTCAGCCCACACTCGATGAACTTTCTGGTTTCATTTGAACATCGGGCATACATTCCACTGAGGTGAAGCCGATTTTGTATAGTTTGGGTGCAAATCTGTCATCCCGGGGTTTCAATAAACTGATCCAGTAGCAGCATTGTATTAGATCAGCATTTCTTTCATGGCAAGATATGCAAGTACCAGTCATCTCATTCTGTTATGGATGAGGACTGACCTTGTCCTTGTCTTTTCCTCACTGTTCCTATTTGTTTGAAGTGATTCTACAGCCAGCTTATGTATCTTTGGGATGTTGCAAATGCCACTGTTGTCTGTGTCTGTCCTGTTTCCAGTTATCCTTCGGCTCCAAGCTGTTTGTTAGAACAAATCCCATTCCAGACACATTGTCCAGTGATGTTGCACTGGCAATTGCAACTTTTTTGCTGAATGACAATTATCCAGTGAATTCAATATTTATAGCCATATTGCACTGCAGTGTCATCCCAGTTGATAATGGGAAAGCTTTGCTAATTTGCATATTCCATTGACTTTAATTCTTCTTACATACACATAAACAAAACACTGAAAAATGGTGGTGATGATGATTGTCTCCTCCTATTATTTTTGCACTCTCCTCTAATTGTTATGACCAATTCACATATGGCTTCCTGATGAATGATATATACATATGACCTCACCAGAAAAATCGCCATATCTGATCCATCAATCATATATTGGTAATCATTAGTCATCTCCCCTAAATTTATAAAAACTTAAAGCTAATTCAAAAGAATCAGATTTGTGACCTAGATCTGATAATGAATTTGTTTTTGGACTATGGAATCAGTCATCGTATCATAATATCATGTTTCAACTTGGTATCATTTAGTACATTATACATTCTGGAAGAATTCTAATTCCCTGAACATTTACTCTTTATGTTAACGTACATTTCACTGCAACTGTTTCTTTTCATTACATTGTCAAATAATAAAAAATTTGATACAGGCTTTCAATGTTACTTTAATTTTGCCACCATTGTAATTTAGATGTTTTTAATTAATTAGTTGATTAGTTCTTTAGTTAGTGGAATGTTTTAAACATTCAAATCGTCAAAAAAGGAAATTAGATTTATTTTTTTATTTCAAAAGCAGGTTTGTGTCTTTATTTTCTTCCAGGACGAAAAGTGACACAATGTATGAGAATACGGATGAGATTGAACTGATAGTGACCCTGCATGAAACAGATAACTTAGAAGAGCAAGCGGATATACTTCATTTCCTTGTCGTTACCAAGTAAGATTTTAATATCTAAATTGTAAGGATCATTTTTTAAATCAATGCAGTACATACTATTACAGAAAATTAATTCACTACTTCTGTGTGGGTAGGGGATGTATATGCATTAAATTACATTTTTTCCCCCAGTGCTTTTCAGTGTGTATTTAGCTTATGCCATTTCTGGTGTTCTCTTTAAAAATGTTGTTAATTTTTTGGAATATTTTCTGAAACAGCTCTTAGAGATTTTTAACCTTCTGCCAAATAAAGACTAAAACTCTAAAAATTTCAAGTTTTAGTCTTGAAATTTTAGTTAGTGTTACTGAATTCTACTTGTTTTCTTAAATATACAGCAGTAAAAGAAAAGATTATAAACATATCTCGTTTTGGTTAGGGCTTTTGATTTTTATGTATAGTCATCTTTATATGTAAAGTAACAGCTTAAAATTATGAACTAAATTTAAGTTTTTAATCAGTATAGAAAAATATTAAGAATTTAGAATGAAGGGTGACTTTTTTTTTAATTAATTTTTAGTATTTTTATATTCTTAATTGCTTTTTATCCCTTTTACAGTCCACGACTATATAGTTTTAGAATTATAAATAAATAAATAAATAAATAAATAAATAAATAGCCATCCAATCTTATATGCAAGAAAGCATTGAATAGTGGCTGTTAATTAGAATGAACTTATAAATTTAATCAGTGATTTTACTTCTGTTCTTTCAAATAATGTAAAACCCTACCTTAGAATGGGTTTTTAATCTAGTTCATAATAAACATGGAATGTCAACTTTTACGAAGGATTCTTTTAATTTTGTTGTTCTATTTTTATTTATTTTATTTTTTTTTTATAGAAAAAGAAGAAGTAGTTCTATTTTTATGAAAATTATTGAGCTTAATGTTGTTGTATCATTCATTAATTTGTTCTTGCTGATGTACATTCAAGATAAATTTACTTGAATACTACGAGAATACTTATAATATTCAGAATTTGTGAAGCATATTCATCAACTATAAATGCACTTTATATTCTTCATTCGTTTATGAGATACATAATACTCTTAAAATGTCTTCTTTAATCACAGCAACGATTTCGTTCTCTTTAACAGAAAACTTCTTCAGTTTGAATAATTGAGGACAAGAAATCTCTTTCTTCTTCCTCAAATGAATTCATTAACACCCTTTCTTTGTTTCTTTTTAATTTAGAGGTTTAGATTACGAGATTAATTTTAATGATGGGACTGAAACAAATGTCCGAGAATTGCTCAAGGAAGTTTATCAAAAAGCAATTCATGAAAAAGCATGGGCATTAGTGAGGCATATATCTGGAATGCTGGGGAAGAAAGTAGAAGACTTAACGAAGGTATGTATTTGATAATTATTATTTTTAATGAACTCTCCATCTAAGAGAAAGTATTTGTTGCTAATTCAGAAATTCAGTGGTCAGAAATTTTTTATAAAATTATCAAATATTTAATTTTGAAGATATTCATGGAATGTATGTGTATATAGATATATACAGTGGAACGCCGTTTATACGTTTTTCAAGGGACTGAGAAAAAAAAAAAAAAGTATAAATGAAAAAACATATAAACGGAATTCATAAAAGTTACGAGCAATTTCATATTAACCAACAATCAAAAGTCAGAAGTAAATTAAAAAATTACATGAAAATGAAATACAAGAGGTATGTAATACAAAACTTTTTATTCCGGATTTAACGTACAACTAGTACTACTATTCATATTCATTCAGCATTTACAAAATATTTTGTTATTTTAGGTTGTAGTAGGGCTTTTTTGGAATGAAAAAAGTTCATTGTGCACAGTTAAAAGTGCCATCTTAACTTTATCATTTAAATTACTGCTAATGAGGTATTCTTGCATGGTGTTAAAACCCGCCAAAGCTTGTTGAAAACTTGGCAGAGGTTTTTCAGTGCAATTTTCTAAGACTGGACAATTGGCAGGTGGGAATCTGAGGTTGAAATGCTTATTTTCTCTCTTCTTGAGTTCTTGAAACAAAAGCGTATAAATGAAATTTGCGATTTCAGGAAAACGTATAAATGAAATTATTTAACCTTTTATGCATTGGATTTTGCCGGGACCATTAAAAAAAATGTATAGTTGAATTCCATGTAAAAGTTGACATTTTTGAAAAAAAATTAAAATAAAAATGTTTAACAAATATAACTTGTTTATGTTTGTTGGGACTCTGAAGTTATTTATAAACACTATAGTTGGAACATTCCTGCCACATGGTGGGAGAAAACTGCTTCACAATAAGCAACATGGCTGCCACCAGATGAAGACTATCAGGACACACTTTTGTTTTATTTTTTTACATAAGTTCCACAAGAAAATACTGTCAAATTTTTGAATTGGTGAAGTATTAAAGATATGTAGATTAATATTTAATAATATAAGATTGTAAAGTAACACATATAGTCAAAATGTAACTTTAAACATTGCCATGTGGAGTGTTGCGTCAGTTACCATTTTTAAGGTTTTTTTAAGTTTTTAAAAATTTTAATAAGTTTTTCAATATTATATTTAAAAATTATCTTAATATTTATAAATCCATATAAGTTAGTGTAAATAGAATATTTCTCTGATAATTTATTTAGTAGTAATAATGGTAACTGACACAACCACATTTCAGTAACTGATGCAACATAAGACAAGTTGCATCAGTTACCATGCAACATTTACAAAAAAAATCCCAAAAGGAATATTTTATAACCTAAATTGATAATTGAACTTAAGCAGGTCTAGGCTGTGTAGGCTTAAATAAATTTAGACCAGCAGAATTTGCTTCTGTAGGTAAAGAGGCATGTCTCGATATCATAATTCTCTATTTGTCAGCAGCTGATATGGAAAGTGATAGAAGGGCACTACAGGCAAGATGGAATGAAAACCAACCAAGGCAAATTCCCAACACACATAAAATGCACTACATCAGGATAGCAGGACAAATATCGGTTGAAACTAGTTTCGTTATGGGCCCGGTAGCAGAGTGGGTAAGGCGCTTGACTGCGGGTTGGAGGTGACGGGTTCAATTCCCGGCCTCGGCGGAGGACGGGAATTTTTCCACGCTCCATTCTCCTCCAAACGGGTTGTAGGGTATACCCAGCCCTCTGTAGAAGGGGTACCGGGTTTCTTTCCCGGGAGTTAAAGGCGGGCGGGCGTCGGGCTGACCTCCCGACCTGAATCTAGTCCCGTTGGTCACGAAACGCTGGGAGCCTTACCTCCCGCACTCCCGTGGGCATGCATGGCCTGTTTATGGGATTGCTTTTAACTTAACTAGTTTCGTTAGCCCCTTTTCTTCTGATGTTACATTGACCTTTACAAAAAATTAACTTTTTGCCAATACTACATCAGAATCAGATACTGACTCAGAAGAATTGGATCTATGCATAATAGATGGCAAAATTGCAGAAACAAAGACTCTTGGCTCCCATTGGCACCTTTGTTATCATTCAATACGACTCTGAAAAATATCCTGGTATCATCAATAATGTGAAGGCTACAATTGGTGAAGTGTTCGTCAGCGGTCTTCACAGGTGTCAAGGTGGCTGGCGGTTGACCCTCTAAACCAGATGAAACTTTATATGCACCAAAGAATGTCATCTGTGAGATAGAAACACCTAAACCAGTAAACAACAGGGATGTGGTGCATATTTTGTATAAATTTTAAAAAATATTCACATATGTTGCATCAGTTACTTCTATTTTTCAGGTATATAAATAATCAGCATAACACCAAAGAATAACTGAAGTATGCATCTTTTTAAACATGTATTATTTTTTCATTAGTACAAAAATTTGCAGGAAACAAATTCATAATTCACAGTTTTTTTAATGTATTAAGATGTTCCCAATAAATATGTCCATTTCATGTTGCGTCAGTTACTGCAATCATTTAATTTTTTTATTCTCATAAGCAGTTGGATAACAGGGTTTTAAATAAGTACATTTATTAATGTATTATGTAGTTGTATGAGACAGTAATTTAAACTATTTTATATTTAATACTTATTGTAATTAGCTAAAGTTAACTTTTTGCTTCCAAATGTTACATCAGTTACCGTGGAATGACACTATAAATGATAAAAACGTATAAACGGTGCTCCACTGTATATTGCAAATATCAGTAGTGACAGCAAATAGAAATTACTATTATTTTTTATATAAATTTCTATTTCCTATTGAAAAAGATGAAATATCCGATGTTGAAATTAATTATTTTTAGCAGAATTAGAGGGAACAAATTAATAAAGGATAAGTATTAGTGAATTAAGAAAGCCAGCTGAAAATTACTATCATGTTTAATCAATTAGTGACACATCAAAATAAACTTCAGTTGTATAAGAACAAAAAGTTTATATCATATCAATAATATTAATTAACATTTACAGAGTTTTCTCAGATATATATATTTATTTAATAGAGTTCATTAAAGTTCTCCTAGACTCAAGTTTAAGTCTCGTCAAGTTCTATTGGTTTTCCTATAAATAAAGTTTTTCACCTTATGTGAAACACTATCGCTTTTCTACTTGTATGATAATATCACTAGCTATTATTTTTTAAGAGTAGTTTTATCACCGTATGTGAATATTAATAATTCTTTCTACTCAAATAAATACTCCATAATCTGTGCATGAATATTATCTACATATCACTCAAAGTTCTTTAACCTTGAAATTAACTTTTTAATAGCTTCTTTAATAAAGTTATTTCCTAATTCATTTGTTAATGAAATCCTTAGAGATCCTTCTAATCAACTTGGAAACTATCACTTTATTTATTATATTCTCAGCGGTAATATTTCGTGAAACATCTCAAAGTTCGTTATCCTTGAAAACTTGTAACATCTTGGTTATATTCGCAGTGTATTATACAATAACCCCAGTGTTCTTTGTATCAAGATAATAAAGAGTAACTTACTTTATCTTCATCTTTAAAACGAACTTCCGTAGGATTCCGTTTAGGATTAATCTTTTACCTTCAGCTGTTTCACAGTAGATACCTTTATTAGTCCTTACATGATCCCGCTTACAAATTCACTAAATACGTTATCAGGATTCATGGCTTCTTCCTACTGTAGAATCATTTCCATCCCTACTTATCAAGAGAATAAAAAAACATTGAACAAATAGAGATTAGTAAGGCTGAAGATAGTAATGTCTTTTCAGATTACTTTAAATTCAATCCTAAAATAATCACAACTGCATAATTATAAATATATTTCGAGGATACTTATTATCCCAGGAAATAGTCTATATTATTCCACTTCCGCAGTCGTCAGAATTCCCGAGTTATATCCTTTTAAATGGCCATTATATGTACACTTCTTTTGTTGATAAACCAACTTCCATGTTGCTAAGCTACATTCTTCATCAAGATTCCAAACAACAATTCATCCTTAACAAGTGCTTCGTCGCTACCTCCTAACAATGCAAACATTGCACTCAATTTTTAGACAAACAATACATTCATCATCTCATGAAGTTCATATTGTTCAAGTTACTATCTACTACACCTATCACTACTGATATTTGCCACAAAGTAGTATGTTGTTTAGATAATACAAAAATGAAGGATTTATTTGTTTAATATTGTTTTAACATAAAAATGTAAACAAAACAAAATGTTTAAAGCCCAGAAATGCATTAAACAATATGAAACATTTTGAACATTAAATTCTTGATCTTATTATTAAATTATCTTCTTTCATCTTAAAAAAAAAAAAAAAAAAAAAGGTCTTAGAAATTTGACAATAAAAAATATTACTAAAAGTGAAACATAACATTGGAAGTATTGATTTACATAATTTCAAATGATTTATTTACACATTGATATGTGCACAAATTAATGCTTAAATTAGCAGTAAGGGTAAGATAAGATAAATAATATAAATTAATATTCTATTTAAAATAGGCTGTTACAGATTTACTTGTACGTCAAAAACAAGTGACTGTTGGTAATCCACCCTACAATGAACGGACTATTACAAGACCATTGCCATCAGCTGAATTAAGACGACTAATTCATCAAGCCTATGGAGATGACGAAAGCACTGCTATGCTAACTCAGGTATAAGTTTATATTAGAAATTTTTAGCCTTATACAGGCACTTGTTTGGCTCTTAATTTTAGTTTGCAATTCTATATAGTGTGTTTGCCAAATCTTGCCTTGTTCATTGTTTTCAGATGTTAAAAAAAGTTTTTTTTTTTTTTTCTTTTCCTTTTTCTTTGATCATCTTAGTTGTAATGTGTCTGTAATATTTGCTTAGTTGTTGATTTTGTGAGAACAAAAACCCTAAAATGAAAAGTTGGAATGTGCATTTCTTTTTTTGAAGATTGAAAGGGTAAAGCTCAATGATAAGTTGTCTGTAATGATAAACCATTCATAGCTCTTGATTGCTTTGTCAGATTCTATTTACTTGCGTACTGAATCATTATACTAAACTAAAACTTTTTGCTTTTTAGTAAAAATGTCATTGTTGAGATGTAAGATATTATTTAGTTATTCTTTTTACTTGATATTTATTAATAATGTTAAATTAGCAACTTTTCTCAAAACATCTTAACCTGCTGTAATAAAATTCCTAAATTAGTGCAAGATACTGCAGTAAAAGAATAGCATAGTAAGATGTTTGGAGAGTTATTTTTATTAAGTTGAAGAATAGTTGAACAGCCATTTCTCTAGATAAAGATCATAATTATAGTGTTTGTGACGATTTTTAAAAATAACCCCTTCTAATGTAACAGACTGGCTTATATCTTATTAGAGGCTCATATTTAGAAATTCGAATTATTTCTAAAGCATGAAGTTCCTAATAAACTTATTTTTTCTGAAAAAGGGGAGGAGAATTAATTAAACTTTTCAGCAGGTTCTTCGATTAGTCAGAAACAAACATTTTATCTTTGGGAAAGAAAAAAAAACTTCATTGCCAAACTAAAGCAATTTTCTCAATATTATAATACAGTAGACACTCGCTAATCCGGCACGTTCGGGACTTCGGCAGTGCCGGATTACTGAGCGCCGTCTAAAACTAGCCGTTATTGCGAGGATAGCGAAAATACCGCTAAAATAGAGAGTCAAAAGGGTTATTAATAGGTATCAGGCCATTTTTCCGTGTTCTATTGTGATTTCTCTGATTCGGTAGAGATGGAAAATGTTAAAAACAAAACACAAAATATATTTTTATGTAGTATTATATTTTAATACAGTACATACAGTACAGTATAGTTACTTTATTAGATTTGTCATCACTGCCGAGTATGCCAGACCTCAGCTGATTGCCCGTGAACTCTGCCGAACGCACCCGGAAGGCTTATTCAGTGTAAAAAAAAACCTTAGACCAATGCCGGATTATCGGATGCCGGATTAGTGGGGTTTTACTGTAATAATAATAATAAAATATTATTATCCTTTAGACAAATTATCATCTTACCTATATTTACCAATCATATTTCTTTAAGTAAAGAAAATTAATTCTCACAAGAAAACAAATATGCCACTCAGAAGCATCTGGTGATAATGTGAAGTGTAAGTTTCTTAACTGCTGTGCTATAGAACAAAAGAAAAATTAGGAATCAAAGGCTGAGCAATTATATAGTATCTCTCCATTTCTCAGTTCATGTGTATCTACAACATGACTACATTCTCTGTGCCTTATCCTATATCTTTTATAATGATACAGAATTTCTTATCTCAATAAAGTAAGTCCCAAAGTTATAAAATACTGTGGCTGATAATAATAATCTTCTTTAATCTTCATTACAATATTTCAAAATACCTTTCCGGTTTTTCTTCATCAGGTTGACAAAATAAAAAAGAAATATATATTATTTCTTCTTCAAAATTATTTTGGAATGAAACGTAAACAATCATGAATAGTATAAATAACAAAAAACAATCATGAAATGTTACATACGTTGCATATGTTACACAATCAATAATCCAATGTTAGATATGTTATACAATCCATTATTATAAATAATAGATATATAATGTATTATTGTGTAATGAATAATAGGTACATTCTTTAATAATTAGTAAAGTAATAATAGATTTAATAATAATAACATTCTTTAAGTCAGTTAAATATTTTTGAAGAAATAATTTTAAATAATTTTTGAAGAAGAATTAATGTATATTTCTTTTTTATTTTGTTAACCTGATGAAGAAAAGCCGGAAAGATATTTAGAAATACTTGTAATGAAGATTAAAGAAGATTATTATTATCAGGAAAATGTATTTATTATCATACAAGATGAGTATAATAATTAATACTGTGGCTTTTTCACTCGTCTTAATTTTCCTTTAATACAGTGTAATTTTGAAATGTCTCAACAGAAAATAGTTTTATGGTACTGGATAGATCCTTGTTTGAGGGTTTCCCCACTCTGGGGTGAGATTTACACAATATTTTGGTCTGGTGCCTCGGTCCTTCTTCAGGAGATGGATATTAATTATATTAAGGTTTGCACAAATCAAACAACTTCAGTTCTTAGTTTCTTAATGTAATTAATATACATCTCCTGAAGAAGGCCCGAGGCACCGGACTGAAATATCGGGCAAATCTCACTCCGGAGTGGGAAAATCCCTCAACAAGGATCTATCCAGTATCATGTTCCACTCCTCCTTCAGAACCAAACTATAATTTTATGGTTTATAAAGTTTTTGTTTGGTCTCTTAGAAGAAAACATTTCTAATCTGTGTTAGAGATAAAACATATATATTTGTTTACTAAATCTTGATTTTTTTAATAATATTTTCTTTTATTTATTTATTATAGGAACTCATTGTATATTTAGCAATGTTTATTCGCTCAGAACCGCATATGTTTAGCGAAATGATTCGATTGAGAGTTGGTCTCATTATACAAGTGATGGCTTCAGAATTGGCAAAAACCTTGTATTGCCCAGGTAATTCAGTCTTACTATTTGTTTCATAATTTGAAGAAAGCCAAATTTATGGATATTTTTAAAAACTTGGAAAATAAAGAATTCTAATGAATTAACTAATTTATAGAAGTCAGTGTATATTATAGTGAATATCATAGTAGGATAAAACAGCTTATGGTCAAAGAAAATTCTGCAAGATAAGGAATTGACCTCATTTTGTCATTTGGCATTATACAAACAGTTTAGCTACTATAGTTTTGAATGGGCAAAGATAGTCAGGTCCTTCAGTTTCAGTATTGAAATTATTAAGGAAATTCTGGTTTCCAATTGGATTGTTTCTTCTCGTGATGGATAATAAGGGTTTTTATGATTTACAAATGGATTTTTCTTTCTAAGTGAATGAAAATATTCTATACTGCTAAGATTGTGTGCTTTATTCTGCCCTGATTCACTGACTCACTACCGTCCTTGAAGGGTGAAGGCCTGTAAACAATTTATGCCTAGTTTTTTTCTATAATTTTTCAGGTACCTTTTCTTAAATTTCTGATTGCAAACTTCATTTCACATGTAATAACTCTTTCCCATTATCTTTGCACTCTTGTGCCCCTGTGTATTTATATTACTGTTGTGATGATGATTCTTGTAAGGCATCCAAACTCGACCTCAACAATTTCTTTAAGTACTCAGAATAATTCAGAGAAACATTTCTAAGTCATCTGAATGTTCATATGAACTACAAAAAGAGGATACAGGATGATTATTCAAGTTAAAAAAAAATATCAGAACTAATAAATGTTAATTGTAAATATTTTCATGATTACAATGTGAATGTTTTAGTGTCATAAAAGATTAAGCTTCTTTAACACTTTCAGGTCGTACCCTTTGCTCTCCTGGTTTTTCCCACACATTGTGCTATTTTTGCACATTTTCAAAGTATATGTGTCACGAACACAAGCATAATTGGATAATTTCTTTGGATCAATGATAAAGAGCTAATCTTTGTCTTCAAAATGGTATATTAGATTTTATCTCTATTAGGAAAAAATTCCAGAATATGACAAATCAAAAAAAAATAATATTAAAGCAATATAAAAAATGTAGTCATTTCAAAATGCTTTGAAAACACTATACACAGGCTTCCAAAACACATGCCGAAATAGTCCACTTCTGTGACTTACGTCGAGATTCCGCGAGATATTATTGACAATAAACCCCAACTATTGCTGTAGTTTTCAACTACAATAGTACACAAATGATCTTGAGTGATCGCCGCTCGAATAAACGCCTTTCAAAGTGAAACAAAGCAATGGCAAATTCATGCTCGGAGAATTGCCGAGCAATGTAAATTTAAGGAATATATAGTTGCCCTTAGGACCTACAGGCAAGCGACCTGAACATATTAAGTGAGTTCTTCACTGATTTACATTTTTAATTAGGGAATCAGTTATTTCATTTTGACGAAAGGACTTCATACAAGTTCTCATGAGAATAAAATGAACTTAAACAGGCTGATGCCTTGGTTTCTGCAAAGAAACGTATGAATGCATTCATTTTTATTTGAGAATATTAATAGATAACTAGGCGGGTGCCCGTTGCTCCGCTCTGGAAGCCTCATATATGTAACAGAAACATTTTATTTCTTCAAAAATCAAATTACATCAAGTAAACTAAAACTAAAAATAAATTAAAGTTTAAATTCTAAAGAATGCGTACAATACAATATTGAAATCCTTTTGTAACAGTCAAATTTGCCAGTTGAGTTGACTATGTCACAATACTCCTGTATTGCCTGGCAATGCTCATGCGACATTAGATTGTTGTGGACAGAACTAACTAAGCAACAATGCTCCTATTACCGGGCAACGCACGTGTGATGTTACAATGTTGTGGACAAAGTTGACTATGCAACAATACTCCTGTTGCCTGGCAACACATGTGCAAACTTGAACTTCAATTGTTGTGGACATAGTTACACTCTGTTTTTTTAATAATATAGATAAATTTTGTAGTTTTGCTTTAAATAAAAATTTGAATTTTTCCAATTATTTTTTTCAAAATTTCTGAAGGACCTAAAGGTAAGTTTTTTATTAGAAGAATAGTTCCAAAATTCATCTTCCTTATAAATATAAATAAATCATAAAAACCTCTTCTTCCTTAACCACAT